>CM021742.1:6946796-7096582 GCA_011075105.1 Heteronetta atricapilla
GAAAAAGCTAGCTTTGGATCCAGAAGCAGGTGTCAGAGCCCTGACCAAAAGCACTTCGTTACTTAAATGGAGCCCTCTGGTACTGAAAATAGAAGGTATAGGCAATCAGGAGAAGAGTTTGGATGCCAAGGGGAGGTTCTGGACCCTGATAACTGGGATTTGGAGCCTCATAAGGAAGCATGGGGCCCTAATCATGAGCTTTTGGACTGCTAAAAATGTCAGGAGGGGAGGAGGCAAGGGGCAGTGAAGAGGAGGAGGAGAGGGCATGTCTTGTACCTCCAAGTCAGGCTTTGGAGCTGAAACCTGGGTGTTTGGACTCCACAGCTTGGGATCTGGATCCTGAAGTGATGCTTTGTTCCTTCCAAATTGGGGTTTGGACCTGCACAGGAGGCTTTGGACCCTAAAATTCAGGCCTCGGCTTCTGGCATGGGGATTTGGGAATTTGAAAGCAGGGGTGTTCCTCTCAAAAAAGATTTTGTCATCAAAAAGGGCCGCTTTGCACCTTACAATGAAAGCATGGACCCTAACAATAATTCATTGTGCCCTAAAAGTGTCAGCGTCTTCCACAAGAGTGCAGGTGTAAGGAAGAAAAAGCCATCTTTGGATCCAGTAACAGTTGTCAGTGCCCTTACTAAAAGCATTTGGTCACTTCAACACAATATTGTCTTTCAATATCAAAGGCCTTTTTTTCTTCTCTGAAGTATATCGGTAGTGCCCAAAGGCTCATTTTGCATATCCCAAAGTATCATTTTATGGCAGCTCTGCTGGACCTGACAAGATGGGGACATGAGAACCCTTAGCCTGACCCTCTTCTTTGAGCAGTAGTCTTATTCCCATAGACTGCTAGAAAGTGCCGCCCGTTCCCCTGTCAGCACCAGCCATTCCCGCGTCGCTTAAATTTCTTGTTTAGCTCGCAATCCATTCCTCTCTTGATCTCCATCTTTTTTTTTTTTTTTTTTTTTTTTTTTTTAATTGGGAAGTTAACCTATTCTGCTAAATCAATGCTTCTTTCTCCCAGTTGTGGGAGTCTTAACAGGGGAGTCTCAGTAAAGAAGTCTTCCCCTCCACATTAAACAAACAAAACAAGAACAAAACGACAACAAAGAAACAGCTTTAAGTCATATGGCCCCTGAGCAAGCAAGTGCTCATGTATGAATGAAGCAGAAGCGATGAAGTGGAACAGGCAGATCGTCAGCACCGCTGGCCTGGATGGTCAGGAGGAAGGACTGTCACATGTGACAGCCTAAAAATGAGTCTATAAAATACTGCAAAGAGAATTATGTGCAGTTTTGCCTCTCCTGGACTGCAGCACAACGATAAGCAAACATCTCGTGGTGCCATGCCGTGCTGGAGAGGTATCTGGAGCCCGTCCGGGGCTTGCAGCAGGTTCCTGTGACTGGGGGCTCGTTTGCCAGTGCTGCCCCTGGAGCTGCCAGGCGGCCTTTGGGGCTTCTTCTCTGGAAGTGTAGGGGAAGCGTGAGCGTGCAGCAGGACGAGGGGAGAGCGCACACCAGCTCAGAAACACGAGACCGGAGGAAACGCCGGGTCAGGACGGGGACTCGCCGCCCTCCCGGCCGCCCGGCGGCGCTCGTCCCGGCTCCGTTCCGCCGGCGGCGCCGTTGCTCCGGGACGCGGGAGGCGCCGAAAGCGAACGGCGCGGGGCGGGAAGGCGGCATGGCGGCGGCCGGGCCGGTGAGGGGCCGGGGCCTCGCTGCTGCTCGGGGGGCCAGGATCCGGCCGGAGGCATCCTGGTGGCGGGCGGGGACGTTCCCTAGGGCCGCGCCGGGCTGGGGCTGCGAGTGCGGGAGGAGGCCCGGGGCTGAGTTCGGGGGGGATTTGTGGACTTGGGGGGCGGGAGGGCTGAGTGCTGCGGCTTGGCGAGGCCTGGAGGGGGGGAGCTGGGGCGGGGTGGCAGCGCCGGGTGCCGGGGGAGCCTAGCGGTTGTCCTTTCTGTGCAAAGATTGGGCTCTTGCCTACAGCTGGACTGGGATGAGCAGCTGTTAGAGCAGAGCTGTGCTTGATGGCTTGCTCCGGTGTTATTTCAATGTGACTGATGTGCCAGGACCAGCTTTGGGGTGTCTGCAAGTGGGAAGCGTGCTGCAAAAATGCACGGATGGTTTGCGCAAGCCAGCTAAGATCAGGAGGGGTTATCAGCGTGGGTAGTTTTTCCTTTCAGAAACTTCTTGATGTGTGTGAAACGCATGTTTTGCATTGCATAATGTTCATACCTCTAGCAGGCTTTCACGGAGTGAATATGGAGCTTGGTTAGCTTGTCATGGAAATAAAATGGTTTTGGTATGTGAAGATGGTTCTTCACCTATTGTGTCTGAACATTGTTATCTTCTAGGAAGATCCGTCCCTAGAGAGACACTTCAAAGGCCACAGAGATGCTGTCACTAGCGTGGACTTCAGCTTCACTAAGAAACAACTGGGTAAATAAGCTCTGTATTTTGATGGTACAGTAACGAGAGAGTTTCTCTCCGTTAGCTGTGTGAGGAGAGCCCCGGAGGTCCTGAGCATTAAAACAACTTAGTTTTGTGATGAAAAGATTTGTGGGAGTTTTAGGATGAGTATTTGCATGCGCCTTTAAAAATTCTGTTGCTGAACCATGGTGGTGACAAGTTGTGTGCATCCTACTCGAGCTTTAGGGTCATCTACTTTTGCCTACCGTTGTGCAGGTACTTTGTTTTACAATGCAGTGAACATAAAGTAAAACCATATATATATTTTTTTTCCCTGTGCAAGTATCTTTCCTCCTCCGTCTTTTATTTCTCCTAGTTAGACACTTGCCAGCGTTTATGCCAAGGTTTGTGTGCTAGCTGCTGTTTGGTAACTCACTGTGTATGCTTTCAGTTGGAACTGATATGGGTTTTGGCTCTTGATGAAGCTGTTGGTCCGTCTGTGAGAACAGTGCTTTGACTCACTGAGAAGATATGTCAGAAATGATTGCTTGAGACAAGGTACCTGGTAGGCAGTGGGCCCAGCAGCCACGAATAAATGGGAATACAGCAATCTATTAGGTAGCCGTGGGCTGCTTGTAATAATCCTGTTCTGGACCTTGCAACCTGCAGAGCACTTGGGAGGTTTCAAGGAAATGAAAATTACTCAAACCCATCTTGGACCATCCTTCTGCTGTTCTCCCTTTCCCTCCCTCTCTGATTCTGTTTGCCTTTCCCTAAAACTTTATCTAGTCAGTGCAGATCTTTGTTTAGTAAGGATGCTCTGAATGTACCTTAGTGTTGCTTTTCACCCTCTTTCCAGAAGTAGTGCTTGAGCCTTTGCCTCCTCCAACTAGACTGTGAAAGAATTACTCCTGATATTTTTTAGTAAATGAGATCAGGTAAGAAAGGGAAGAAATTCTAAGATTTTTTTTTTTTTTTAGATACTCTTGGGTCAGTCATGTGTATTTGACTACTGAGAGATTTTCCTCCCTCCCTTCGTCCCTTTGCTGCCCCAAATCAGCCAGCCAAACCTAAAGACCTAGGTCTTTTTATTCCCTTAGAATGTTTGCCTAATCTGGTTAGGATAGCTCTTGGTAACAAGTCCCAAGGAGTATCCTACTAAAATGCTTTACTGAGATGTCCGAGCATTATTTGCCTTACATTTTTGATATCAGTCCTGGAAAAGATGTGTTATTTCAACTTATTTTTTTTGCCAGACAATGACTTAGTAAAGCCATGATTAAAGTTTTAATCTTTTGACACTAGGCCATATGCTCAACCTACTTTTGCACAATGGTCCCCCCTTAAACTTTAGTATCCCTAAGAAAAGGTTTTGCCTGCATCTTCCTGAGTTCAACTGTTGTTCTTGTAAGGTTTTTTGTTTCCCTTTAAGGGACATGATTCTGTATGAGATAGGTGTGTATTAATCCTCAATCAATGGCAGGAAAAGGTGGTCTTTTGTTGTTGTTGGAATGACTGTGAAGTGAAAGGACATTTCCAGCAAAAGCTATTTGTCATTTTCCTTAATGCTAATGACCTGGAATCTTCTTGTAATTATGTTATATCCATATCAGAACCTACCATCAAACTGGTCTTTTTTTCTAGGAATAGCTTGAGATCTCCCTGCAGCTATGTCCTACTTGGGAAGAGAGAGATGCAGCTTGGGTTTGTTGGCAGGCTAAGACATATACTCTGTGCTAGCCAGTGAAAAATCTCCAGAGTTTTCTATTATTTAGGCATTAAACTGATTTGAAGGGCTGTTTTTGCTGTCATGGTTTCTGAGACTTGCCACCTAGTATTTTTTCTCTTTGCTAAGTCAGTGCTGGCATGCGTTTGCAAGCCAATGCAGGACTTTGTATGAATTGCTAATGAAATACAGAGTATGCAATACATCAGTGAAATTTAAAGGACAGTGTGCTTGAGACTGTTGCAAGCTGGGATGGTGAACTGTGTGTGAAAGGCGGTTTCGTTGAAATTGGAGGAGAATTAATGCAAATATTTTTTTCTTTTCTTTTCAATTCAGCAAGTGGCTCGATGGACTCGTGTCTGATGATCTGGAGTATGAAACCTCAGATGAGAGCCTATCACTTTGTGGGCCACAAAGATGCGGTGATGTGTGTTCAGTTTTCCCCTTCTGGCCACCTAGTAGCTTCAGGCTCCAGAGACAAAACAGTCCGTCTATGGGTTCCTAGTGTGTAAGTATTTCTCACCGCCATGTCTCTTTTTGTGTTTAACTATGGCTTAGGGTTTTTCCCTGCTTCTCGAGAGCAATTTTTCAGCTCTGGGCCTGAAGAAAGAACCATTTTATGGAGCAGCTCAGACAGAGGAGAGGTATTTCAGTCTTGAAATGGCATTGGAAATGAAACTGAAGGCCCTTACGAAGCTTAAAATCAGTATTACTTTCCTATGTTAATATAACAAGTCATTAATGGTACCCATCAGTGGTAAGCTGTTGGATTGTTTTTTCTTCCCCCCACCTGTCTGTCTCTGTTGTCTGTCTCTGCTAGCAAATTGATCCTTTACTTCTCTGCCAGTGTTAAGCAAGATGCTTAGGCACAAACTGTGGTCTGGTGATGGAGATATCTGTTCTGTGAGCAGGGTGGAGGTTATTAGCTTGCTAACTAGCTCCCTGGGTAGCTTCAAGTTTGTGGTCTTAAATCCAGGTCAGCAGTTCTGCTGGTCTCATGTCCTAATTACACCAAAATTTGCAAATTAAATGATTTCACGATCACTGTGGCCAAGACAGCTACCTAGCATTTCATCTCCCACGAAGGCCTTCTCTGTTTTCAAACAACAGATCCACGAGGGCACCTTTCCCAGTTGGCTCAGTCAGGACTTGGACAGGAAATTATCTTCAGCATCTTTGAGGAAATTTCCCAGACTGGCTTGTTGCAGCAGTATGACAGTCCTACTTCATGTCTGGGAAGTTGAAATCTCCCCTAAGGACACTTAGCGCAAACTTGTTAAATTTTTCGGAAACTAGCATATAAATAGAAAGGACTGGGATGTAATGGGAAAAGGGAACTTCAGCGATGCTATCTCAGTTGTTTAGGGATGTGAGCTCTGTGCTCTAAACTTTATCTGGTTGTCATGTCAGAAAACGGACAGCATGGAAAGGAAACTGTTGTTACACCATTTGTTAAATACTTTGGTACATGGTAGTTTTAATCTGTGCTTTTTTGGTGTTCTTTATCGATTTACCTTCTTTAGACACAACTAAAGCAAGAGGCATCCAGGTTGAGTCAGGTTTGTAACTGTGAGGGTCATTAAAGGGGAAGGAAAAACTATACCTTCACCTATTTGTGGGTCAGGAGCTTGTTTCTAAACTATTGGAAACCTTGTAGTCCCTTTCAAGGGTGATAGCTTATTGAGTTAATGCTACCCTGCTGTATTGTTTTCTGTTTGGGATTTGTTTTTTTGATAAGTCACGTTGATAGACAATTTCATGTTTCTGCTATGAGATTTTATCAGATCTGGAGATGTTTTGTGGTTTTAGACAAAAAGAAAACTTTATTGAAGTAACCATTACTGTTCTTTGCCTCCTGGTAAATAAGGATCAAATAAAACTTGGGAGCTCTCCCTCTTCAGAAAAGTCAGGGAATATTTCTGGAAGGCATATAGGGTTTTGACTTTCTGCCTTTTTGGCTTCAGTAGTGCCATGGAACTCAGCATAAAGCAACAGAATGCAGTTTTCCAGAAGCCACAGTACAAAGATAGGCTATTAGATACCAAAGGAAAAGAGAGTAAAATATGTCTCTCCATCCTCTTCTGTTTGTGAATATTGCGCTCTTGGTAGCACAGTATACATTGTGCAGACACAGGACTCTTGGTCTAAAATATACCTATTAAATCTCAAATATGCTGCACTCCTCCTTGCGTTTATACCTCTTTCATTTATTTGGAAACTCTGGAGGAAGACGAATTAGCGATACCTTGTCTTTTGTCCAGCCTGACTGCATTAATAGTAGCATTACTCAGTGTTGTGCAGTGTCAGACATTCTGCATTTACTCATATTGTTTCTCCTGTGATGCTACATCCGGAGCTGTCAGCTGGAGTAGGGGCCACTGCAGTAACAGATGGGAGGTGGTTGCCTTCTTGGCCCTGTCTACGTGAACTCTAAAGGCAGCTTTCTTTTCATCTGCATTGCAGTGAGGGAGTTAGTACAGAATATCAGCCTTTTCTTCTATAGTGATGTTTCTGTAAATTTTGTTTTAAATACTTACACAAATTAACAGCATTCTTACCCTTTCTAGGCCATGTAAGTTGTTTCAAGTTGGATTGGGTTCCAGTATTAAGGTAGAAAGCTGATCTTAGCTTTGTGTTCTCTTCAACTCATGAATTTGTCTGGGGTTGGTTGATGATTTCTCCCCAAAGTCAACATACGCAGTTCCCATAGAAATCATAGAAAGGATTCTGTGATCCTAATGGATTGGAAGGGACCTCAAAGACCATCTACTTCCAGCCCCCCTGCCATGAGCAGGGACACCACCCACTAGATCAGGTTGCCCAGGGCCTCGTCCAGCCTGGTCTTGAACACCTCCAGGGAAGGGGCATCCACAGCTTCTCTGGGCAGCCTGTGCCGGTGCCTCACCACTCTCTGACCTCCTGACATCTAATCTAAATCTCCCCTCTTGTAGTTGAAAACCATTCCCCCTTATCCTGAAGTAATGGTTAATAGCACTGCATAGCCATACAGAAGCTTCATGTTCTCAGGTATGCAATGTCTTTGCTGTCATGTTGTGCGGTTCTAAAGTGTCCTTTCCTTCTGTGTAGCAAAGGAGAATCTACCGTGTTCAGGGCTCATACAGCAACTGTGAGAAGTGTTCATTTCTCCAGCGATGGCCAGTCCTTGGTTACGGCTTCTGATGACAAAACAGTCAAAGTGTGGACAGTTCACAGGCAGAAGTTTCTATTCTCACTTAGTCAGCACATAAACTGGGTTCGCTGTGCCAGGTAAGTGCCTTTCTGGCAAATGGTGATGGTAGTTTATCCTTCAGGGTAGAGATTGAGCATCATGGTCTTGTGTAACTATTTAGCATGATTCAAATATGTCCAGTGACTGAAATAACTTGGTAACACGCAGATAAATGCCTTAGATAGCAGCTGTGTACCCATTTTACATTTCTTTAATAATCTTTTTCAAGCAGAGGCTTTATTGCTTGGTTCCATGTTTCACTTCTACCTGCCTTTTGCATCTTGAAGTTACTAAAGAAGGCAAAATGAGATATTATAATTGTTACTGCAGCTTAGTTACTTATAGGCTTTTCATGCCTCTATTCAAAAATGATCACACATGCTCCTTCCATCATTTGGTTAAGAACATTCCAAGTACATAAAGATAATCATCTACAAGCATTTTAGTATGTCAGGTTACTCATTGTAGACATTCGTGAGGATCAGCTAATGGTATCTTCATATTTCCTGTAAATAACAAGCAAGTACATAAAATGCTGAAAGGATTGCCATTTTAAATACATTATTTCCTTATAACCTTATCAAAAATTCAGTTTTCCACCATCCATCTCTGTTGTTCTGAGGAATTTTTATGTATATACGGATTTAGAATAAAGCCAATGTCTCTAAAGGCGATTCTTGCATTGGAGTTCATGGAAGTGATAGTGACAGTGACTGACAGAATTATAGATGCCCACAGTAGAGTAGAAGGAATATTTTTCTGGTATATGTGATGTTCTCCAGTTAGAAACTCAAGTCCTGATCCTGTAATATTTATGCCTCTGAAAGAGGTGCCTTGATCTTGGTTCTCTTGTAATGAAATTTTTAGATGAATGATGTACCTTCACCTGAGGCACTAGCATGATGAGCAGCTTCTCCTCTAAGAGCTGCTCCGATGGGAGTCATCACATTGCTGTTAATACCTGTGGCAAACATAGGAATTGTTTTGAATCGGGGTAAAGAAATAACTTGAGATACTCTTTAGTTAAAACAGATAGGACAGGAGATCTTAAGTCAGACTGAAGAATTTCCTGAGGATTATTTTATGTGTTTATGGAATTAGGGACGGTTTGAGGAATTACGGGTTGCCTTTTTCCTCAACCTGTCACAACTGTATTTTTAGTCTCATTGATGTCTGTGTGACTTCTTGAAAAGTCAGGTGTGTTTATGGATGTGCCCTGACAGCTGGCCAAATCCAATTGACCCTGTGCACCTTTTGTATGGGAACACTTCTTAATTGCTGTTAATCTTTTCATAGATTCTCTCCAGATGGACGCTTGATTGTATCAGCCAGTGATGATAAAACTGTCAAACTGTGGGATAAAACCAGCAGAGAATGTATACATTCCTTCTGTGAGCATGGGGGGTAAGTAACTGCCAGGGCACGAGGACCAGCCCTGTATTGATGGCTCAAGTGGGATGTGTGGTGAGTGTACAACTGGGTTTGTAACTGCAGTCAGAGATCCTTGTCCTGGCAATCATTTCCACCTCCTAAAAAATGATTAGCACCTATTTCAAAAGCAGGAAGCAGCAGGTGAGGTGCAAAAAGCTTCCAGAATTGCTTTGATCTTGTTATACATGTTCTAGGTTGGAACATGAAGGGTTATGTTTCAATAACTGTCCAGTATGTCAGGCCTTAAACAATAAGAACAGAGAAACTTGTTTCTGAAGCTACTTAAATTATTGGTTTCTTCCAGACTTGTCAAGTGGGTTTTTTTTCATTGTATTCTGAGTTGAAGAAGTAAATTAAAGTGTGCTGGCAAATTGGTACTTGTATGCTTTGTTTCATCCTCAGAATGCCAAAGAGTTGCTCAAAAAAATCCTGTTCTATTCAGTTGTGGAATCAGGGATTTTTATTTTTTTTCATGCAAAATGTTGAGCTGCAGCAAAAGTTAATTTGTCCAGAAATACAAAATGAGTCTTCAGAGTACTGAGGTGGGACTATTCCTAGCTTCTTGCTGTATTGAAAATTCAAGTACAACGTTATGTTCTTTCCAGGTAATAAACAATTAAGGGGTTGTGGGGGGGAGATCTGTGTTCCATTCTTGTGTATGTCAGTCTAGAAAACCTGTTAATTTAGTAAAGGACATGTGTTATGCAGACCTTTACACTTTAAAATATTCCACAATTGGATCCATCAAATTTCCAGAGGCTTATATCTACAGCTTCTACACACAGATGTAATGCAAAAGTTTGAAGACCGGTGTGCTTAGATATGATTCTGCAATCTGCTTGGGGTTATAAGCAAGGTCTTAAGAGAAGTTTGCCAGCATGAATTTTTACATTGTCTCCTTTCCTTAATGTTCAGTGCATCGTGATATAGTTTCCCTTCTTGAAAATACCTTTCTGATCTTCAGCAAGAATTAAATATAAACAGTTGGATTTAACTGCAATTTACAGGTTTGTGAATCATGTGGATTTTCATCCCAGTGGTACATGCATTGCTGCAGCTGGTACAGATAACACAGTGAAGGTGTGGGATGTTAGGATGAATAGACTTCTTCAACATTATCAAGGCAAGTTAAGATCTTTGAAAATCTGACCATTCCATGTTTTAATATGGATTGCTCTGAAGCCCCAGGACTCTCTCTCCTCACCTCCTGTTTTTCCAGAAGGGAATTGGCTTAGACCTACCCAGGGAAGCCTTTCTTCACCAAACCTCATGCTTTGTTTTGTATTAGCTCCAAGACTGATTCTTGCAGGTTGATGAGGGATGCCTCTGTTCTGACTTTTCCTTTTCTTCCCACAATCAAAAAAAAAAAAAGGGGGCAAAAAATCCCCAGCACTGAAATTGTCTCATATTGCAGGTGTGCATAGGTGTTATTTGCAATTCCACTTGGCTTTTATTTACTGTTCTTGAAGAAATAATGTGCAGTAGAAAGAATGTGGCCTTTGCCATCAATAAGTCTGTGAGAGAAATCCGGTGTTTTCCAGCAAAGCAAAAAGTTAAGTTTTTCATGAGAAAATTATGGAAAGTTAACAAAAGAAGGAAAATGAAGATCAATAAATTGCAGTTCTAGACCATGATACATGTTTACAGTTCCTTCTCCAGTATCTCCTTTGGTTTTCATCTTCCAGAATTGTTTTTGACCTTGTTACACCTTTTCCAGGCTAGTTTGTCCTTGGAGTAGCTTTATATTTAAGAGTCTAGTTTTTGTTGTTTTTTAATCCTTCCTTTCAAAATGGCATCTCCTCTTATTGCCTGTTCTCGTCAAACTGATTAGTGCTGCCATTAATAGGGAAAGTAGGTCCATTCTGTTTCCTGCAAGCTCAGCAACCCATGCATTCTGAAGCATTGTCTTCAATACAAATAGTGCACCAAACTTAATTTTGTTAGCTTTTGTGAAGACCACTTCTGGCATGCCAGTCAAGCAGATCAAAAATATGGTACTGGAGCTCAGTATTCTGTTCTTCCTGCGTTCCACGCCAGATAGTGTCAGTTCCTGCTGCTACAGCCTCACAGGTGAATGCCAGGCAGAAAAGGCAAAATAGTAATTTTTTTTTTCAGTTAATTTCTGCTAACTTGACAAATTAAGAGGCAAAAATTGAACTTTAAATTAAAACAGTTAGACCTCCTGACTTTATATAACTAACTGTTTTTCAAAGTGATTTTATCTATGTATCCCTTTACTCACAGGTCAATGAAAGAATTTGCATAGTCTTTCAATGAAAATTCATTATTTTCCATTAAAATAGAAAGGCAGAAGAAGTGTTATGGTGGTTTAAGGAGCAGGGCGCTCCTTTTTTGTGTTCCTTCAGTGACTTGTACAAGACAGACTCTTCTTGTACATAATGGGAGTTACTCATCTCAGAGCAAACACAGACTATTTGCAGAGAAGTCATTGACATTGTGAAAGTCCTCTGGATTCCACGAAAAAGTACCTAAAAGCTTTGCAAAAACAGGTTGAGGATTAGGAAGAGTCTGCAAATTCTGGAATCCTTTAGTGTTTCTGCCCTGCATAGTGGGCTGTTCTTTGCACATAGATGGAAAAACCATTATGATCATCTAATCAAACCATTAAGCACTGATGGTGACACCACCATCACTGAAACAGTTCTCTTATTGGGTTAAAAAAAATGCAGGCACAGGAATAAGGAATATGATTGTATCCTGGCTTCTAAGCTGAAGGTTGTTCTCTCAAGTGTATTGTTCCTGTGGAGTCAGGTCAAATGGGCGTTGAACTCTTTCAGCTTTAAACCTGCTTCAGTTTCTTGAACTCTCATATAACATTATTTTATTTATTCAGTTATTCTTACGGACAATCACTTCTGGTTCTGATAATTAACGAATCTACTGGGCCTTTTGAGGACTGTTTCAAATCATTGTAATTGTACCTCGCACCGGCCACATACCAGCAATGAATCAGTGAGGTGGATTGGTAACTGGCCGGATGGCAGAGCTCAGAGGGTTGTGCTCAGTGGTGCAGAGTCTCGCTGGAGGCCCGTAGCTAGCAGTGTCCCCCAGGGGTCCGTACTGGCTCCAGTGTTGTTCAACTTATGCATCAAGGACCTGGACAATGGATGGAGTGCACCCTTACCAAGTTTGCTGACGACACAAAGCTGAGAGGAGTGGTTGGTACCCCAGAGAGCTGTGCTGCCATTCAGAGGGACCTCGACAGGCTGCAGGGTTGGGCCGAGAGGAACCTCATGAAGTTCCTTAAGGGCAAGTGCAGGGTCCTGCACCTAGGGAGGAATAACCCCAAGCACCAGTACAGGCTGGGCGCTGCCCTGCTGGAGAGCAGCTCTGCAGAGAGGATCCGGGGAGTCCTGGTGGGCAGCAGGCTGACTGTGAGCCAGCAACGTGCCCTTGTAGCCAAGAAGGCCACCAGTACCCTGGGGTGCTTTCAGAAGAGTGTTGCCAGCAGGTCACGGGAGGTGGTTTTCCCACTCTGCTCAGCCCTGGTGAGGCCCTGGAGCACTGTGTGCAGTTCTGGGCTCCCCAGGACAAGAGGGACACAGAACTACTGGAGCAAGTCCAGAGGAAGGCTACGAAGATGATGATAGGACTGGAGCAGGTGTAGTACAAGGACAGGCTGAGAGAACTGGGCCTGCTTAGCCTGGAAGAGAGGAGACTGAGGGGAGACCTCATCCGTGTGTGTCAGTATCTGAGGGGAGGGTGTCAAGAGGATGGAGCCGGTCTCTTTTCAGTTGTGCCCAGCAACAGGACGAGAGGTGACGGGCACGAACTGAAGCACAGGAAGTTCCAGCTGAATACGAGAGGGCACTTCTTTACTGGGAAGGTGACAGGGCACTGGAACAGGGTGCCCAGAGAGGCTGTGCAGTCTTCTTCTCTGGAGATATTCAATACCTGCCTGGATGCCATCCTACGCAACGTGATCTAGGTGATCCTGCTTGGCAGGGGGGGTTGGACTAGATGATCTTCGGACGTCCCTTCCAACCTTGGCCATCCTGTGATTCTGTGGATTCTGAAGTATGATTCTTAGTGTAGTAAGCATTGTTAACTTGTGACCTTTATCAGTACTTGGAAGTGCCTTTCTGAAGTCTTGCTGCTAAAATAGGTGCCATGTTTAAATACCCAAATAGCGTCAGCCTGTCCTTCAACCTATTTTATCAACTTTTCAGCAGTGGCAAGATCTGCAGTGCATGTTTCCGGCCACAGCATAACTTGGCTTAATAACGACTTCTTCTTGCTTTCCACTTACTGCTATTAAATTGTCCAAGTCTAATGTGGTTTAGGTTTGACTGCCAGGTTTATTTCTGTCTTGGAGTTGTATATTTCCCCTATATCACAGCCTTTCTGAATAGTATTTTCGTCTGACACTCTTGCTATCAAAATGATCTCTTCCTGTTGTGTTATTTTTAACAGCTACTGTGTAAGTCCTAATCGTGTACTAAATTTTGAGCTAGAAGTAGTCATAAAAGCCAAAGAAATCCAAAACGGCAGTGATAGTTGTATGCAGTCACTTCGTGCACTTGTGGCTTCAAACTGGTGCATTTCTAACACAGAATGGAGATGTGTTTGTAGACCCTGCTCTGTAAGGGTTTATGCACATGCCTGTTGGCCGAGTCTGGTGTAGTTTTGTGGCTGAGTCCCACTAGAGGGCATCTGTATCCTCTGTATGGGCTCACGCTGTCTGATTTCAAGGGAATCCATTTTAAAGATTAAATTGCTTTGAGGAGTTAGTAGGTGAGTAGCCCTGTCACAGGCTCTTGCATGTTAAAGCTTGGTTGTTTTCTAAAACCGATGTGTCTTTTGGAAATGTTGCTCTTGGTGCCAGAGCTTGTTCCAACTGTAACATTTGTAAAGGGAAGTTGAAAGTAGAATGCAAACTGTAAAAACTTCTGTACGGTGTGTTTTCTAGCAAAGTAAAGAATCTCTGGTCCTATTTACTGTAAAGGAGAGCAGATGGATGCTTTATTTGCTCCTCTAGTTGGTGCTAACTATTTTTGTACAGCAAATAACCCCCTAATTAAAATGGTCAGTATTTATTCCCTAAAGATTTTTCTTCCTGTGCAGGTGAGATGCTCTGCACACAACTTCGCAGGCCTCTGGAAACAGCTTTAACCTGCTTTGTCATTGCTGTTTCAAAAGAGCAATTGACACGTGTCTATACTTCAGGCAGAGCTGGGCAATGGGCATCAGTCTCTGGGACCGTGGTTCTCTCAAGTACATGGTTTTGTTTTTTCTTTCCTGCCTGCTGGTTACTGAGGTGTCACTACTTCTGCACAGTCAGTGTCTGTATTGCAAGGCTCAAGACATTTATGTTCGGTCACTCAGGAGGCTGGCATGACTCAATTTCCAGTAGCTAACCTGTGAAGGTAACACCTGAGCCCAATTAGCAGTCCCTTACCAGCCCATTATTTTTCTAGGACTTGGCTGGTGGAAGGGTGGGCCTGTGGCACTGGGAGACACTTCCTCATCCTGTGCCTGGTCTGTTGGTGAAATAAATGAAATAAAGTGAAGTTGTAGGACATTTTGGCAAGTTTCTGGGGGAGGTGTTGTGAATCCTTTTGTGAGAGGTTTGACCTGGTTTGGTGGAAGGAAGATGAAGTTTTCTCTGAGCTTATGGCAGCCAAGAACTGCTTGGGCACAGAAGTTGTGACTGCTCACATGGCCACTGTGTTCTTGCCATTGTAAAAAATTTTTGGGCAAAGCCAGAAATACTTAATTCACTGTCTGGAACTTAGAGGATGTATCTCTATCTTAATCAGTTTCTGGTGTGATTCCTTTTAGGACTTGCTTTGAGTGACAAAATATGATCTTGCCTGCATCTGAATATAGAACGTAAAGGGCTCAGGAATATTATAAATTACTCAGAATAAAATTTTCTAAGGAGTGTGATTAGTACTCTTCAAGGATAAAAAACTCTGCATGTTTTTTGAAAAGCGTACCTGACTTAAGAGAATATAAGTTTACTCTGGGGCTTGTTGAGGGAGGCTGCATTAGTAGTAGTAGATTCAAGATGGAACATTTAGAGGGCGTTCAGTATAATTAAGAACAAATGGATAGCTAAAATGCTCTTGAAGCATAGCTTTACTATTCTATAATGTCACATAAGCTATGCATATGTGAAGTACTACATGTTCTTACACATAAATGAGCACAATAGCTCATTTTGTAAAAGGTGTGGGTTTTTTTTGGGGGGGAAGTCCTACATTTGGTAGATATTTAATGTTCTAGTGAATTTAAACGTGTAGTTTGACTTTATTCCTGGAGTATTTTCTTTTGCTCCCTTCAAAATAAGTCTTAGGCTTTGTCTTTGTGCAAGAAGGATCACTTTATTGGAAGTTCATGCTCTAACAGTTTGTCTACTCATATTTTTATTCAATTATTTTTGGGGGGTAAGGGGAATTAGATGGCTGAAGAAATAACGTTTATACTGGACTATTTTCAAGTTGCTGGTTCTTTCCTAGTTCTTCTTAAAGAACTTAGAGTCAGTTAGTAAACTTAAATGAAAAAAGCAAAACAAAACCTATGCAATATCAATTTTGAGTTTTTCTTTCATAGTAATTTCAATCTTCTCCTTAATGTACTAGCTTGTAGATTTTATTATTAATTACTTGGGAGCAAGAACAGCAGCTCCCCTGTAGTAAAATATGCCAACATCCAGCTTTGTCACAAAATCATATAGTACACTTGTGCACGGAGTTATATTTTAGGGCTACACTTAAAGCTTTTGTAGTCTTAAGTCTTTTAGAATAATTGGAAAGCTTCCTTTTTCATGTCAGTAAAGTTATACCTATCTTTACAAGAATTTGAGTACTGCCCTTGTTCTCCAACGCTTTGAAGATTTTTGTGGAATGTTTCCCCCATGATAATTTTCCTGTTAAACTCTGTAACAGAAAATTTGAATGTGTTTGTACTTTATTTTATTCTTTTGCCTTGGGCTTATGTAAACTGGTCTAGGTGATTATTTGTGTGCATTTTTTCTATCCTTAGTGCACAGTGCTGTGGTAAACAGTCTTTCCTTTCACCCCTCTGGAAATTACCTGGTTACTGCTTCCAATGATTCAACTCTTAAAATTCTGGACTTGCTGGAAGGAAGACTTCTGTATACTCTTCATGGTCACCAGGTGAGGAAAAGCCTTTCATACAGTGACATACAAACCCACAACGTACTGGGCTTGAGCCTTGATTTTCACCCTTCATATCCAAAAATCTTTTGAAAACTTCCTTGCTTATTAAAATAATAATGATATAGGGAGGAAAGGAGATAAGGCAGGAATGGAGAGGAAGAGGAAACGAGACAGACAGGGAGCTTCAACGCTGAGGATACAAGCCTAAGACCAAAGGGGCACATCAGTGCTGTGCTCCAGACTCTAACCCTGTCATACAGTCTCTGTACTGCAGCTCAGACTGTCTCCCTCTCTAAAGAGGTGGAAGTAGCACTTGGCCTTCTGACATGTGTTGTGAACATAAATGCTGTTCGTGTGGTAGGACACTTGCAAACAGTAGTGGTAAAATGGAGGAGATGCATTTTGGGATGTTATTTGGGCACACATTTCCATTTTGTTAGTTGACTGAATTAAATAATTGAAGGTGATAAATGCTGCTGGCTGGGTAAGTTTAACTGATTGGCCTATTAGTATTATGCTGCTGGATGTGTTGCTTGTAAGGTTTATTATATGAATGCTTGGAGCTCTCTTTTAAAATGTTAAATGGAAATAAATAAACTAATTTCATTGCCCACATTGAGTGGGGCTCACAGTCATGAAAAAGCAAACCTGTTTTAAAGATTCCCTTTCTAAAGGGACAAAGAACAGACATTCCTAATCTACTTGTCACTCAGTTAATTTTGAGGCTGTTTTGAGCCATCAGTACTAGCTGGGGAAAATCACAGCCTGAAGCTGTTGGAGGCGTGGTTCTGGTCAATAATGGCATCTGTGTAAGCTGCAAAATTGATCATTCTGGATTCTTGTGGCTTTATGTTTAGTGATTGTATTGTCTGATATCTAAAAAAGGTTGAAGTTGTTCTGCAACTTTTCTCTTACAGTGCATTAGTAAAAGTCTCTTCTTTTTCATGATCTTAATGAGTAAATGTAACAGTCTCATACTTAAAGCTCTACTTCAAGACAGGATCTGATAAAACTGACCAAAGGGTTTAAATGCTGAAAAGAAAGAGACAAAGATACAAAGAAAAGATAATAAATGCTGAGTATCCCAACAAATAATCCTCATCTGCATAAAACTTTCTTATTTTGAAAACTAGACTGGGTGGATCAGATAGGGCTGCAAGGCTTTTACCTGCTGTCCTAATCTCATTTTCATGTTTGTCCCTTGCATTAATTGTTTATGCAAGTGCTTAGGAAGTAGCTTTCTGGAAGAGGGTAAGTCTGGAGGGACAGTGGATCTTCATACCTTTAATTCTCTTAGAAAGTGATGTGGCTGGTTGTGATTTGGCTAGAGGCTGAACCTGCTTTCCATTCCTTCCTCCCTTCTAAACTTCTCACAGAGTGGAATTGCACAAAAAAATAGCTTTGAGAATCTGAAATCGATTTTGGTGATGAAAGTGCTCAGAATTAGTCAGGAGAAAGTCCCTTTAGACTGATGCTCTACTAAACTCAGCACTTCTGCAGAATAACTGTTTATTGAGTTATCTGTTCAGATGTAGGGTTAAAGCTCCTTCATTATTATTCCCCACCCCACACTGTTTCCTATCAGTGAGATAACCAGGAGAGAGTGACAGATGTTACCAAGCTGGCACTGGAAACACTGTGACAGCAGCCCAGCTGAAGGATTGTTGCCATTTTAGGATTATATCTGTTAGTCTGGAAACAAGTAGAGTTACAAAAGTGGCTGGCGGTGCTTTCTGGTCTTCTTTCAGGGTATTACATTAAGGTGAGATGGGTATAGAACCAGTCCTGGCATTGTCCTGGGCTGGCATTCACTCTGCAGATACGTGCTGTATTGTTGTGAGGTTTTTAATGCCTGATTTGACAGATACACCTTTTCTGCTTAAAGCTTGTGATAAACTTTGCCGTGTTCACAGTAATCAACCCACAGAGACAGCATGCAGTGCTTTCAGAAGCTACGGGGGTAGATGCCTGTGCTGGCTGCTTCTCTAGCCTGCTCCTGTGGTGTATAAATGGGGGCTATGTGATACTCAGGGCTTGTTCCTTCAGTCTCACTGTGTTTTCTGCCAGTATCTGAAAGTGGCTAAAAATGAAGTGGGGGTGGATTTTTTTGGTCACTAAGTAGATTTGCCTTTTTAAGCGAGGGTTGTGGGTTAGTCACCAAATGAACAGCCTGTTCTGAAGACATTCTTGAGTTGTGACTTTGTGTGGGTGACTGTGTTGGTCCTTAGTTCTTATTCTGACAGCTGACTGCTGTTATGTTGTTCTGGGAAGGCTGCATGCAAGCGGACACTTGAAGGAAAAAGTCTGAAGGTTCTTTAGGCATACTTTGACGCAACTGCTGGAGCGCCAGGATTGTGTTACCAGCTGATTAGCTGTAGTTTACATAGGGAGGATTGCCAAGTTTACATTGCTGTCTTTTAAAATTGTAATGGAGCTGGCCGTGTTGTAGCACAAGGATCATTAGAGATGGGAGCTTGCAGCTTGGAGTTGACATCTTGCAGCTGTGGAATATCATTCTGTACTGTGCTGCATATTTTAATTCTGGAGTGCTTCGGGCTGTGAAGTGCTATTGCCTAAGCCCCTACAGATGAGACATAGGGTTGGTATGCGTGTCCACCTCTAGTACTGAATCATCGTGGAGGAACAGAATGTTTTGGGGCTTGTAAGTCACCTCTGGATAGTTGCTGGAAAAGAGCAAGTATGTATATGGTGCTGTCTGCCTTTTGGGATGGTTTGATTGGAGCATTTCCAGACAACTTCTGTAGTGGAATGGATGGAAGTTCTTGGTAAATATTTAGAAAACATCTGCATGGTTATATTTATAAATTGGAAGCCAGAAAATGCAAAGTTACAGTTCGCCAAGCAACCTTAACTTGGACCATGAAGTAGCTGCATTCTACCTACCTGGGTGCCATAAGTGCTCTCTGCTTTGCTGGTTAACTTAAAGGGCAAGATCTTCTGAGCAGATGAGCAGGAAATTGATGTGCTCCTTTAGCTTCTGCTGCCAGCTCTTCCTAGGTGGCATTAAGCATCCATGCAGGCCTAAGCCATTTCTGGAGGGTGTGAGGACATCTCAAGGCGGCCTAGAAGTGGATCAGCAAAGGGAGAGAAGGGCGTGTTAGAATATGCAGTTAGCTTTAGATTAGCATTTCAGGTATTAAAAGGAAATGGGGGCTCTCTTCTTCTCTTGCATTTTTTTTTTTTTTAACTGAAGCTTTCAGGAATTGAAAAGCTACTGGAGATGCAATTACAAGGTGCCAGTGTGTTGGGAAGCAGGACTGTTTTTCTCTGTGCTAAGCTGTAGCAAACCTAACTTGTGGTGCAGGAAGGCTCTTACTGCCATTACCACCTCCATCCTTTGTGCTTGTCTCCTTAATTCTTTTTCCCTCTCCCTTTCTCTCCTTTGTGCTGTCACCATCATTGTGCAGTTTCCAGGAATCCACCTTTCTGTAGCTAAACTTTTTTTTCCCCCTCTTGTTCTTAGCCTGTGGTATGCAGATTGTTTCCATGCCTCCTATCTTTTGCCACCCTGTACCCACTTGGGGACAATACTCAGCTCTGCTCTGCACCTCCTGATTTGCCAGTATATAATACCATCTCCTCTCTCCATGTTTTCTTTGGGATATCCATGCTGTTTGTAAAAGCAAACAAGCATCCCAGGCTTCTCTAGCTTTTTTTCTCCATTTTTTTCCCTAGCTCGCCTCTTTAAGATTTGGATTTTCCTGTCTGATGCTGCTTCTGCAGGATATGTATGGCATCCTCTACCAGACTGTGAAACACCTGCGTTAGTTGTCACCTTTTATTATCTTTACTGCCCCTTATGCTTCTTCCTGGCTCTGCCTTCCTACCTGAGTTCAGCTTTCTTTTCCAGACCCATCTTTCACTTTTTCAGTGGACCTTCATAGCTGGGTGTTCCTTGCTGCAAGCAAGTTTGTTATTGAACGTGAGGTTTTTGCTCAGTGCTCTCTCCTTACTAGGCCTGTTAATTTGAATCAGCCTTCAATAGACTCTCTTCACTGATCTCTGCTGATGACACCAATAAGATGGTCAACATGTCGTCTCAGGCCCTCTGTCCTGTTTGCTCAAATGCATTTAGCCGTTTTCTCACCCACTCTTGGTGTTTTCCTAGTTGTCCTGATCACTTTTTCCATCTCTTGCTCCTCTACCCGTTGTCCTTTGCAGGTCCATCTGTTTGCCGTCTTTCTCCTGTGCTGTGGAGCTGTTGAAAGCAGTGTGAGCAGTGGCAATGACTGCCCTGTTTATTTTTCATTCCTTGAACTGATTGCCTCATGCCTGGGATTCCAGCATGAATGGTGCTACCTCTGATCTGCTCCTCAGACCTCATCACCATTCACATCTCCTTTTTCTTCATTGCATTAGTTCATTTGTTCAAAGAGGGTTTGAGTGAATGTACTGGATGGTGTATTCCCTCTTTTCCCTGTGGGCAGCAGGAGAAGCAGCTCTCCTTGAACTAAATTACTCACTTCCCCCAGTTATGCCTTGTACCCACTCTTGGCATCTCCCTTAATCTATCTGGCTCTTGTCTGGTAGGTATTATTTTCTCCCAGATTAAAAATAATAAGATTAAATAATTCTGCCAGCATTGTTGACCCCACTTGTCTCTCCAACCACTTCTCTGCTATTCCTTTCATCTTGAAGAACATGCATCATTAAACTTCTTTTCTCTGGTTTAATCCTGGACCCGTTCCAGCCTGGCTCATTTCCCTTCTGTTACTCTAAAGCCAAAATCTTAGCTCTGTTCATAGCTGAAGCTCAGAAGTCTGTCCTGTCTTGACTTAAACTGATAGTCTTGGCCCTGCTGTTCTTGAAGTTGTGTCCCCCCTTTCCTTTACTGGTTCTACTGGGGAGGAAAAGCTTTCAAGAGGGCTTTTTTTGGTGATTGTATGCTAGCTTTGGATAGATGGTACCCATTTACCTGTAACCTGCATATAGGTATGACTCTCTGCTCCAGGCTTATTTCCATTTCTCCAAATGAAACTCCTGGCCTCTTTCTTCAGTATTTCTTTAGAGTGACCTGTTTTTTAGCTTCACCTTCTGAAAGCTTATATTTTCAGGGATGCTTGTCCTGGTGTGTCTTGTCATGCTTTTGTCAATTGTTACAGATGCTACCATCATCCTGCCAGTCATTCAGTGCTGCAATCTGTGTCCTGCCTTCAGATACCATCCCTTTAGACAATGCAGGCAGACTACATGAAAGCCATTCAGAATAATTCCGTGTATCTTTTCTTAAAGCTGCACTTTGTTTTGCATAAGCTGATCAAGATGGATTGCTGGAGCAATAAATGACATGTGATCACTAGCCTCGATCTGTAGGAAATGGGAGAACACAAAGGTGGGGAAAGAGAAAGTAGTTGCTGTCTCTTGGGTGTAGCCTGCACATAAATGAGATTGTGTGAGACAATCTCCCCTTTCATACTGATGTAGGCAGCTGAAAGTAGGGTGGCACCTGGAGTTTCAGCTACCATGCTATGGCTGTCTCATCTTGCCCAAATCTTGTAAAGGACTAGGTTTGATCCCGTTATCATTTCTTTTGTATGGCTTTCTTTTTTTTTTTCCAGGTAAGTATGTGTGTTTCCAAGTTTCTCTGCTGCATGCATTGTGTGAGCTGTTTGTTCCTTTCAAGGCTCCCTTGGGTTTGTCTCTATCCTGCCTGGTGCTGTTCCCTTACCAAAGGAGATGAGTTGAATATTGATTGGTGGTGATGTTCTTCCCACTCAACAATTCCAGTGAATGACTTTGTGCTCTTTTTGTACTTTTCCTCAGGCTTCTTTCACTTTTCTCCCAGTATCACCAAAACCTATTATTTCAAACCCTGAGGTACACAAAAACCTGACAGTCTTCATGTTGTTGGTGTGCTGAGGACTAAATTAAAATGTCTTCTACTGCTGCCTTGGTGTCTCATTGTCCAGTTCCTCATTTCTGCAACTTCCTATCACTTAAGCTAAGGCAAGGATATCTAGGAATCTGGGGACTGGTGATCTCAGCTTATAGTGTGCAGCACCTAGCACAGTGAGGATGCAGAACAGGAGCTCCTGAACCCATAGGGCATTATGAGAAGGTTGCACCCCACATGTTCTAACTGCATGGGAAATAAGACTAAAATTCTTCCTACAACTTGGCTAGGAGAATGTGCAACTGCTGCTTTTTGCCATTTTTAATGCAGACAGTAAGTTTAAAGAAAAAAAAATCTGAAGGAGGCTTTAAATTCCCGTCTCTAACCATGTACGTGTTGTCCAGGACTGCATCACAAGCATAGTGTATCTCCACCATGCTTACCTGGAATGAATGCAAGCTAGGCTATGCCTAATCACTGGCTTTTTTACGATGCGTGACTTTGTCAAGTTTGTTTAAAAAGTCAATTTAAAAGAGTATTTAACAGTTTAAATATTTGGCAAATTATTATGTGTATGTTGCTATAGCAAACCTGTTATATCTGGGGGGATTGCTGTAGGTATATGTATCAAAAAGACTTTTCACGTACTTTATTTCAGCAAAGCTGGAGAGGGTGTTGTGTCTATCGACTTGTTTGTTCCTCTTCTTTCAACTTATAAAGGCACATTCAGCCTTTGATATCGATTTCTATTTTGGGAGGAATGTGTTCTGCTCTACTTCCTTTTTTCTCGGGGCCCCCCCCCCCCCCCTTCAGAATGGCATGACTTTGGAGTCAGTTCAGTGCTTGTTTTGATGTGATTTTTATTGTGCAAAATTTGGACTGAATACACTGAAATAGGTAGACTAATTAAAAAGCAATTCACAAATCTACTACTGTTCTCCAGAAGTCTATACTTTGGCCTGTTCCTGAACGTTTTGTCTTATGCAAGGCCTTGAATGGTTTCTTGCCCTCCCGAATGTTACTGGTTTATTAGTTAGAGCTCAACTTCTTTATTTCCAGGGGCCAGTTCTTTAAAATACAGCATCTGATACCCTGACAGTGCACCAAGAGCATAAATTGTTCCCTTCTGTTACACTTCCCACTTCATTCAAAAGCTTTATCTTTGAGCAGTATTCACCCCTGTGCAGTTCTCTGGCTATATTCTTGTTCTGCTTACTTGTCTCTTGATTTTCCATTTGCTTTCGAGAATCTGCATTCCTGGTGTGGTCAGAGAGCTGAGTGGTTGGAAGAAGTGGGTGGGAGAAGGCACCATAAGCATGCTTTGTCTCGGCTGAGTGATGGCAGTCTCTGGTTGGAAATACCTGCAGTATTTAATGCTGTGTTGGTTGAACAAGCTCAGTTACACTCATGATTGTGCGGGCACTTTGGAGTCACTGCTACAAGATCAATTCTGGCAAGATGTCTCCAGAACGAGATCTTCCTAATGGAAGGCTTCAGAAAACTTTTGAAATTACTTCAGGTGAAATGACAGTATAGAATTACCTTAGTGGCTTTTTAAGGAGGCTACAGCTCTTCACACTAGGCATGGACACCTTGAGACACTTGTGTTGCTGGCACGATCTTGTGCCAGCACATTTGAACTGGACGGACATTGCAATGACAGTTGTGCATTTGTCCTGAATGTAATCATTATGTATTTGTCAAGCTTCAGGATTTATAGTGATGCATTTGTTCTTCTTAGTATTTTTTTTTAAGTACAGAATAAAGGGAAACCAGAAATAAGCTGGATCTGCGATTCCTGTACAGTGCGCTTTGGGAAGACATGAACTCCTATTAGAACAGTCTGTCCTTGTAACTTGGTGTAGACTGAGGAGAAGCTTAGAACAGTCTGCAAGACAGTGGGTTTAGCAGTTGACATAAAACCTCCTGTCTGGATTCTTGCCTGTTTATTCTAACCAGAGTAGTTTGTGGTGCCTGTGCTCGAACAAACTTATTGATTTCCCAGCTCTGTTTATCTGCGTGTCAGAAGATGCCTGCCTCATCCTTCCTGTGTGCTTCCTCCCTCATGCTTGCTTAAAGGTAGAAAATACACTGAAATAATTGCATGGTGTGAGATGCATGCTTTTGCTCAAGTAGTGCTTCAGCAGTCAGTATCATTTAAAGTCTCTCAGAAATGACTTTTTTAAGTGCAAGGCTTCTTCAAAATGACAGTGATCCTGGATGCATTCATTCTCACATCTGTTCTCTAAAACTATTAGGAGAAAAGCTGTTTTAAGCCAGCCTTCTATATTTCACTTAACAACATGACAGCTATCATAAGCCTGCATAGATCGTAGCTTGTAGCTTAAAAATGGCTAACAAGTGTGTGTAAGGAGTGCCTGCCTGCTTCTTGCGTTCTCCAGTGGTGCTGCAGATACCTCTTTGTGCTGCTGCACTGCTCTGTCTGCCACTCTTCTGCCACCCATTCTTCTTTCCAGTGCTCCTCAGAAAACTTTGCCTTTTTCTTCCTCCTGTGCTGAGAACCATGATCTTGTACTTTGTGAATTCTTGATGACCAAGTCTCCAAGAAGATGAATCGGATTCTGCTGTAAGTCTTGTGCGTTCAGTTATTCTGCTTGTACAGGTTCCTGGATTTGAAATGCTTCTAACCTTGGCCAAATTAATTGCTGCAGATTGATTGGTTTGGTTGATAGCTGGTTAGGCATGTTGTGAAGTTACATTGTAGTGGAATGACAAGAGCTTTAACTCTTGGGTCTTCTGTAGTGAGTAGCTTGCATGGAATATCCTATAAATACATAGCAGAGTATGTGATAACTAAAACCAAAAAACTAACAAAGAAAAGGAAAACATCCCTTTTCTTCGTGATAGAACTGATCGTCTTTCATCTCTTGCATCTCATCCCACCTATTGATCGGTTGTGTTTTATGCTGTCCCTTAGTGGTAGCTGTATATGTTTCAAAGACAGGCTGTTGGGGAAGTGTGTAGAGAAAAGATGTGATTTTTCCAAAGCAATTCTATTGCACACAGTGGTCTGTGACATATGTTGTCTTGTGCTGTCAGTGTCTTGAAGATTTTTGGTAGCTCTTGGAGTTCTAGACCCTGGAACTATATGATTATGTGGAAATCTTGGTTTGGTGGGTTTTTCATTCGTGTTTCTAATATTCATGGTGTGAAGAGGAGCTTGGAAAACAAACTCTGAAGGCTTGGCAATTTGAGGAGTGGTGACTCCATCTTTCAGGCTCCAACTTCTTCTAAAGAGCCTTGTGTTTTTATGAGGAATGGCTTATGTTTTGTGAATGCTCAGAACTGTCAGTAGCTGGATTATTTTTCTCCTCATAGTCTATCAATGTACCATTTGATGCAGAGCTGTGTGTCTTTGTGTAGGTAAACCTCCTTTTCTACTTTGAACCTTTCCTTCAGGTGTATGTGCTTAAATAAAACTCAGTTTCACCAAGTCTTAAAAGATGAACAGCAGCTTTAGGAGATGCTAATTCTAAAAGGAAGAAGATGAGTGAAGGGGAACAAGGCAAAGGCTGAAGCTGTAAAACTTGGCTTGTTCCTCGCTCTGTCTCAGTGCTATGGGTATTGAAGAGTGAGTATCTTAAACTGCAGGCAAAAATATGGGAACAAGTGCCAGCAAGCTTAGCACATTAACTGTGGGCTGTTTACCTGACAGAGAAGAGTAGTTGAAACTTGGTCTTTAGACTGTAGATATTAAAAGAGAAATACTTTGTAAAGGTATAGTAAATGGAGCTTGTAACACTTTGTTGTTTTTTTCCACTTTTTAAAAACACTTCTTTTAAACTTACTCACAGGGTCCAGCCACCTGCGTAGCATTTTCAAGAGCGGGAGACTTCTTTGCCTCTGGAGGTTCTGATGAACAGGTATGTAACTGTTTTTATTTGATAGTTATGTGCCTTGTTACTGTTTTTTAAGCATCTTACTGCTTTCAAAGAGAGGAAAAATGGTATTTAGAAGAGAAAAAGAAAGTGAAAAATATTAAGCACAGAGTTTTCTATCTGAGAAAATGAGGTGATGCTTCCCTGAATGCTCTCCCAGAGCCCATTGATCTACAGGGCAGAGGGTTGTATTTCATGTTCCTCAGGGTCCTCCTTATCCCTTAAATCTGTCCTTTCAGTTTTATTTCAGAGGCTAAGCCATCTCCCCAGATGGCTTTGAGTCTGATTGGACATGAATGTAGGCTGCAAGTCTTTATGCTGGTGGGAAGAGCTGGTGCAAAGCTGTGCTGATGCTGCAGTTACACGGTTTTCTGAGTCAGAGCTGGACTTTTCTCTGAGCTTCATTTATACTCTGGGATTGTCTAGGTGTGTCATGCTGCTGGTAAAGTGTTTGTGGACATAGCAGTTGTCTATTCCTTTTGCTTCTGGATTGTAATCCTAATTCACATTTGTTTAAAAGCTGCTGGGTTTTCTTTTCTGTTCCCTGGGAGAAAGCAAAAACATATCAAATACATCCAGACTATGCTGAAAGGAGTTGCATTTTTTTACATATGTTTTCAGCATACTATCAAGGAAGAAATGAAACCAGTCCTAGGCCTGTAGTTCATGACAGTTACATGCATTTTAACTTCATTTTATGCTGATAGGTGGCATAGCTTATTACCATCCTGTCTCTTTTAACACCTTTCTTTTTTTAAAAAAGATTTTAAACAGGCTATCTCAAGAGAGACATTTCTGGTGTTTTTCTTTTCCCTATAAAATTACACAGGGTTTACTCTGTTAAGGTTTGCTCTTGAAATGCTTATCTAACACAAGAAATAAGTATGCATTTTATGCTGTTGTTTCTTTCTTCCCAGAAAGCCCTAGTGTGATGCTGGGAGATTGCAATTCATTGTTATTTATTTTCTATAGAAAACTTCTTAGAAATCCTATTTTTGTTCTTGATTAGCCCAGAATCTTCTGTTTATTTTTATCTTGAGAGGATGTATTAACCTATACTTTTCTACCGTGTAAACTCCTTTAGACTTTTTTTCTTTTTTTTTTAATCAGGTCCTGTTTATCTTTCATTTGGCTGGGGTTTCTTTAAACAGAGTAATGGTCATTGCAAATGAGGTTCATTCTTTCCCCTCAAAGCATCTCCTTGTATTGTTAATTGAGAGACTAAATGGCAATGCTTCCCCAGAAGCTGTTTTGTAAAGGTATATTTATGGCATGTATTCGTATTACTGACATTTTTGGCAGTCAGTACCATCATAGCTCAAGGTTGTGTGTATTGCTGAGTGCATGTATTGGGAATGTTGGCTTTCCTGGACCTAGCTTTCGTGAAGGAATTGCCCCTTTCCTCTCAGGTTTATATGTGGAAATGCTTCCGTAGACAATGCTTCCTTTTGTGCACGGAGAAAGAACTTTCACGTATATGTATGTATTAAAAACAGCATTAGTCTTGGTGTGTGAGATTTTTCTCTGGAATAGATCTCATCAAACACTAGCTTTCTGGATCCAGGAGAAACATGAGAACTAATGAGAACAATCGAGAATATCTCTAGAGGTCAGAAAGAAAAGACTTTACTCCATAGATTTGCTCTTGATATGTTGAAGATGTTTTTTTTTGTGTTAGAAGCCCAATTGTAACTCCTCATCTCTTCTGAAATAAATAGTGCGTTATGAAGAAAAGGTGCCTTCGAGTCGGACTTAATTTTGGTATTTAGCTGACAAACAAGCTCAAGATCTCTAACGTTAATCTCAAAGTACTAATCTTTCCTTTTCATCAAGATGTTGCTTTGAAGTTATCTAGGTAGCTCTGGTTTCAAGATGTTCCTGACTCGTGGAACGTTAGAAGAGATCACTTTCCCACTGAGAATTAAGTTATAGTACAGCTCTATTCAGTAGCATGTTTACAAACAGCAGCTCTTTAAGTTGATTGATAGCAAAGCTTTCTTAAGTAAGCCTGGTGTGTAGCTGCCTTTTCTTCTCTGACGAGTTGACAAAATTGACCTCTAAGCTAATACAGGGGAAAAGTTTTAATAGACACAACTTAGCCACTTGTCTTTCTTCTGCAGGTGATGGTATGGAAGACTAATTTTGATGCAGCAGACTATGGTGAAGTGCTGAAAGCACAGAAGTCTGGCTCTAGTGTGGATGGGACCTATCACAGTCTGGTAGGTCAACATGCAGAAATTCCATAAGGTTCTTTTCTGGAACATTTCCTACAACTTGAAAACGATGTGACTTGATTTCAGATGTTTGAACTACAGAGCTGTCTTTTTCCTTGGTATTAATTTGCGTTGTAGGATGTCTGTTATTTACCAGTTTGGTGTTGTTTCTGGTTTACCTAGCTATGCTTACCTCATAGAAATATTACATATAGAGAGAAATAAATTTAGTGCACACATATGCATTTTTATTAGCAGACTGCATTTAGGAATGTGTGGTAGGCTTGGACAATGTTATATACCTCCATCTCTCCTCACCACCCCACCCCCAAAAAATAAAAAGCATGGATGTAACAGGTGAAAGCAGAAAGCAAGCAAGCTGAAAATAGTTATTCAGAATATCTTTTCACTGACAGCTAACGAAGACAAAAGAAATCTCTGTGGAGAGACTTAATGCACAGGAGAAATAGGTGACACGTTGTATTAGAGCTTTGCTCCTGACCATGTGGAGATATCAGTTCACATCCCTTCCTGAACCACATGTGAAGAGACACTTGAGTTCTGACTGTACCTAATGGGTGAATTCATCAGCTGAATAATTCAGAATGATGCGCTGATCTAAGTGTAGCATTGATGTTAGACATCTTGTTAGATATCTATTACAAGATCAACTCTTTAAAATTGCTGCCAGCACAAGTTCTGTTTTTTGCACATTGTGAAGCGCATTCAAAACACACCTGAGTTTTTGTATTGTCTTAAAAAAATTTGGATTTTTTTGGTATGTTCAAGTATTACTGCAGGATTCTGAAATATGTTATTACTGTGACAATTTTAGTACATCTGGTTCAACATGCGTTGGAAACTTAAAGGTGGGTTGTGAATCAGTAGGTTTATGCATATGTGGTATGCCTTAATTGAAAGGTGAGCTTCTAAAAGTCATCTCTTGCTCTGTGGCAGTATCTGTAATCTTATCAATTTAGATACCCTTTATGGGGCTACTAAACTATGTTCTCTCTTAAATATAATAGTGTTTTTACTTGATAGAACCTCAATCCGTTACTGGAGGTGTCAGAATACCCATAGTATTTTGACAAACAAGGTTTGTGTGTAACTTGCTGTATAGCTCTAAACGTGATGCCTTATGATGTTGTGCTTTGTCAAGAGAAGCAATAAAAATTGGAGGATGCTGGTGCTAGGTGGGAAGGACAGAAATGTCAGGATCAGTCATGGAAGGAGAGGGAAAGTCCACAATAATCCTGTCTAGCTTTGGATAAGACTGATATCTTTCTTTTTGTCTTCCCCTGTGTCCTAACTCTAAAGTTATGCAGGCTATGAAACTAACAGTCCAATGACCTCTTTGTTTATTAGCTCATTGAACTGGACTAACTTTGAACTCTGTCAGTTTCAATTTAAGATACTTTGTGTAATATAATTCTGTGTTTAAGTGTAGAAGAGAGAGCCTTTATGGAAGACATGCTTTTTCAGTTCATGATATTAAAAGTAGTGACATAAACAGTGTAGACGAGGTGTCCTCTAACATGAGGCGATGGTAAGTTTACCCCCATTTGTACTGCTGTTATTACCAGTGAATATTATCCAGTAGTAATTTAACGCAGGGGGTAGGAAATGCCTGATCTCTTCTAAAGCTTAGTCATTGGTACAGAACCTCTCAGCAGATGATATGATGGATATTGAAAGTAGCTGTTGAACTAAACCATTGAGCAGTGACTCACCACCTTGAATGTTGGTCCCTCCAACAAAACCATTTCCCTGTGAGAAGAGGGTTTACCTGCCAAAACCTCTGATGGATGCTGATGGGACCCCTTGTGTGCTACCGACAGGTGAGGCCATGCCACGTGGTGGTAGTTGACCAGGGTTTTCTCCACTTGCACTCTGTGCCCATGGGAAGCAGGGCACTGCAAATTCTTTGAGGGTTTGAACCAGGTGCTGTGTTTTCACAGAGGTCAAAGTGAATCCATGCTGAATCACATGGAGGAGATGTACTTTGATCTGGGGACCTGAATTACTTCAGAGGAGTGAGCAACACAAATGAGCCCTTTGTCTTGGGCATGCAGTGTGGGAGCAGCTGTTCCCAGTGGTACTACTGGAATACAAAAGGTGTGGGAAAGTAACCGTGTTACAGGCAACTTCTATAAGTTCAAACTGAGAGTGGTAATCAGTGGGATTCTTCCCTCCTATTTACTCCTTGGCCAAATGTGGTGTTACCTCTCAGTCTGAACAGCATAAATGAGGCTCCCAGTAGACCTGCTGGGCTAGCTATAAGCATCTCCAGGGACTTTTCAATTAAACCTTTGACAGACTCCAACGGTAAAACTGTCCTGATTGAAAAAGCAGGGTGGAGGTGGCAGCAGTGGAGAGCTCTGGTGACTGAAACCAATCGTCCATTGATGCAGTTCAACAGTGTGGTCTCCTCCGTGCGGGTGTTTCTGCCTCACGTGAAGTGGTTGGGAGCGTTGTTCTGCTTTAGGAGTGTGGTGCTGCTTTGAGCTGAGTGAAGTTCCTGTGCTTGTCTCCTGTTGCACTGCGGTCTGTGGTGCCAAAGCAGTGAAATTTTTGGAGGTGTCGGCTGCGTTGTTACCAGAGCAATCGCAACATGCAGAAGCAGAGCCTGCACCTGGTCTCTGCTAGTGAATGGCTCTCTGTGCTCGATGAGAGTGGAAATGCAAAACATGACTTGTGCTCAGTGCTCTTGAATTTTGGGTTCTTAAGAATACAGTGCTTGAATATTAACACAGTTATGATTGCCAAAGTTAGAGGAAGGAAGAGTAAACAATGTAGTCTGCGAGCTTGTTTTGAATATCATAAGGTTAATTTCAGATTGATATGAAATGTGCTTAACTATTAAAAAAGAAGCTAATCTCTCTGAAAATAGCTTGGCTTATTATTTTGAGGAATGTAAGTGTAACCTGAACATGGAAATTTTGACTCTGTAAGAAATTGTCCACTCACGGCAGCCTCATTCTTTTCTTTCAAGTGAAGGTCTTTGATTTTGCTTCTAGAAATGTGGTATGCTGGGCTGTTTTTGATGAGTACTGCTACAACTTAGTGCGAGACTTGTATTTCACTATATATTCAGCTTTACAAGTGCTTCCTTTCTATTTTGAGCCAAGTGCTGCCTTTTTAAGTTATGAAGTAATCATTTTGATGCATTTTGTGTAGCTGAGGTCAGTATTATTTCTCCCACTTCTCTCCCATCAAAAAGACTTAAAACAGCAACCTGTAGTTTTTAATTTCATACTGAGGTCATCCTTTCCTTCGATGGAAAGGGAAACTGCTTTATTCTTCTCTACTGCTGTGTTAGCGTACTGAGCTTCTGCTTCTGGAATAAGCCTGAGGTTTTGCAGATGTTCTTTTAAATGTAGTTATGTGCCAAAAGCATGTAGGTTGTTATTCATTTTCTGTACCCCTAAAATACATGAACATTGTTGTTGACACATCTGAGTCTGTTTTCACCTTTTACTTAAGGCAAGGAGAATATTTGTCAAAAAAAGAGCTTATGCCTTCTTATATGGTGTAACTTTTTTTTTTCCTGAGGTATTTGGAAAGCATGAATACTAACCAAAACTGCAGCTATGTAAAAACATTATTTTGTATTCAGTTTCTTGTGGGGAGAGTCAGACTAGCATGCAAGCACTAAGAAAGAGTAACTGCAGATACAAAAACTAGTCCGTTATTGAGATGGATAGAAAAAAAAAGAACCCTAAACAACCTGTGGGATAAAAGAGACATGAAAAATCCTGTCAGGGTTGGTGAGCTTGAAAACAAACCTGCTCTAAAACAATCTTCATTTCAATATGCAGGTGGAGACTGAAGCCTTTAGAAGATGCTAGTTTCTCAGGCAGTTGGTTAAAGTTCATTATGAATCAGGGTACTGGGCTTGTTTGTAGCAATAGGTGTGAACTTCAAAGTTGCTCTGCCCACCTGCCTGTGTTTTCTGTAAATATATGAGGCTTGGGAGATGCAGCTTGCTTTGAAAGTAAACGTACTCTGTGCAAGGGCTACTGCAGATAAAAGAAGGCCACGATGGGCAGAACTTACAGTTACAGCTGTGGTGTAAAAGAATAAGAACTAAAATGTGATACAAAGAACACTAAAGCTGTTGTACGTAAATTGTAAATACATGCTAGTTCAGGTGTGAGAGATTCTATATGTTAGAGTTAGGAGACCTCTGGAATGCTTGCTTACAAGTTATAAATTAATAATTGCTGCTACAAAGTGTTGCCTAACTGTCTGAAAACCTCAGTTAAGGGTAAGCACTCTTGATGAGCTCTGCATGAAGCTCGTGGGAGGAAATGAAGTCTTACAGTCCTCTGTTTTGATTTACATGTTTGCTTTGAGCTGGAATCTAAGTACAAGTAAATTTATGTTTTAATCCAAAGTATTGAGTAGTGAGGACCTAAAGGAGAGTCAGAATAAGAAGTATAGATTTTTGCCTGTAGTTTCATATATGTGGGCTTTTATGACTGTCCAGGGGTCACTAACACTGACCATAAGGGTCTGTCTGTATGAAGAATTGTGTAGGGTCAGATCAAAGGACTCTAAAATCTGGTACATTATGAAAAAACATACTTAATCCTACTATTTACTCTTTTTGGAGAGGGTAGTTAATATGTTTTATTTGGGGTTTTTGGTGGTGGTGTTTTTTTCTTTACCCTCAGATACGAGGAAAGCTTCGTACAAAGCTTTGCACACACAGTTACAGCCTGCATGAGTATACATTAACACTGGTTTCCTTATGTGACAGATTTGCTGCTATTGTTTGATTAATTCCAAGAAGACTATGTATAGTAAAGTGTTACGAACAAATGCTGAAGAGTTGATGTCACATGGGCACTTAGAAAGTGTTTGGGTATTTATCTAAATTTGTACACTCACTGAAATTGATGGAATAAAAAAAAAGTATGAGCTAAGTTGGTAAACATCGTTTTTAATGAGATGTTGTGGAAAATAGGAAATAGTCATTGATGGAGAGATTCTTTATTTGATCTTAAATATAAATATAAACATGCCTTCTATGATTCTGTGTTGTAAGTCCTTGTGCCAAGTACTGCAAGGCAAAGAGGGACTGCTGAGGAGACTTTCCACCTCAGCCTCTGACCGTTTTGCCATTGCATCAAAGTATTTGAGGAAAAATACTCCAACAGTTGTTCAGGTTGTAATACCTCAGAGGCAAAGCAGTCTTTAATGTGGGAGGGAGGACTTCTGATGTCCAAAAGGCAGTCTGCGAGTGCTGTGTGTGGCTGGTGAGATCAGTAACTAGTACGGCAGAACATAGGCTTACAGGTGGTGATGGGAGGTGTTTCTCTTGCCACCTTGGTTGTGAGTTCTGCAGCCATAAAACCTAAATACATGACGTACGTGGATGCAATGTTAGTTTTGCTGAGAAAAGTTGTGCATGTGAAAGCGTTTTGGTTTGGAGGTAAGCTGTAGGATAAGGTCAAATGACAAAGCCAGCAAGTGTCTTAGCTACTCTTGCTCAGAAAACAAAGCTTAGTTCTTAGCACCCAGCATGATGCTGAGAACTGCCCACGGGAGTAGTCCTTTGCTAGGACAGTTTGGGAGACCAAAGTCACGTGGGCAGAGAGGCAAAATTGTCCTCTGTCACTCTTCTGCCAGGAAATCTTTTTTTTTTTTTTTTAACTCACATGCACAAATATTCTAAATATACTTAGCTCCTTAGAAGATAAATGGTGCTCTATGGCAGAGTTACCAAATTCAAAAGCTAATGACATAGCAGACTTAGCGAAGATTGGGAAGAGCAGTGCTTCAGCAGAAAGGACTTCTAAACAAAAGATAAGTAGCCCATGGCTCTTCAAATGTGCTTTTTGGTTAAGATGAGAGACATTTAGCCCTTTTTCCACAACTCTGGACTTAAAACTTCTTTTTTTTCCATGAGGCATTGGATTATGCTTATTTCCTTAATGTATATTTTTCCAAAACAGGAGACTTAATTCCTTGTTGTAGTCCTTGAGACTTTGTACAGAGACTCATTTCAGTGTGCTTCTCCTGTATTTTGACTGGGAATCCTTTCCTGAACAAACTAGAGCCTGAATAATTATCAACTACAATTAACTTCAGGCTGAAGAAAGAGGATATGTGCTTTCATTTTGCTCGGTACACAGGCTTTCATGTATCTTCAGTATTGTTTATGCTCTCTGGGAGGTAACTTTTTGTTTGACAAGAAATTGCTACAAAAGCCTGACATCTGACAGTGGTGGTAAGTCATAAATTTTCTTAAAGAAAAATGTGTGAAAACGATGACCTGAGCATTGATCATCAATCAGCTCTCTGAGGCCTATAGCTGAGCTTACCAACCCATCTCCACCTCTCATTTGCTTGTTCTCTTCTGCATTTGGTGACCTTGGTGCTCAGCCCATGGGCTCCTTGCTGACTGCAGCAGTTGGGTCTGTCAGCCAGTCGTCTGTTGTGTAAATAAATTCCTCCTGAATTACTCAGGGGCCAGATGTGCTTTCTCTTTTTTTGACCTTTTGGCTTCCAAATCAGTAACTATCTCTAATTTTGGCATCCGTTAATACTTACAAATACTTCTGTACATTTACTGATTTCTTTGCTGTGAAATTCCCCCCCTGGGAAGGCACAGCTGGAGCTCTGTGCAATTGCATGTGAACGTGTTTCTGTTTGCATCTCCTCCACCTCTTCCTATTTATTTCCTTACTCTTATCAAATATAAGAGAGGAATCCTGTTTTCAACAGCAGGATATCATCCTTCAGATTAAGTGTGGTCCGTAAATTGATTTTTTAAAAATTATTTTATTTTTCCTGATCTGCTTGTCACCTTGTTTCTCCCGGGATGTTTTTCTACTCCAGGAAGCTTTAGCCTGGTATATTGTTGTCTTCCTCTTGGAATATGTAGGTAGATGATTTACTTAAAAGAACAACAGTGATGTGTTCTCAAGGGAAGTTTCCACTGCTTTCTACGCTGCTCTGCAGTCCAAGCAGAAGCTTGATAGGGAAGGGCAGGAGTTTTACTACAGCTAATCCCAGGATATTAAGGATATCCCTGCATCCTTCACAGGTGGTGCAGTTGCAGATGATTGCTTATAGCTGACTAATTGTCACTCTTCCTTCACTTTTTGTTGAAGGGACCCTGCTCATTGAAGCCTATTGCAGTCTGTGACCTACTCACATTTTTTGAGTAGACATAGGCTCAGTAGGAACAGAGGAAAAGGTTTCTAGTTTTCTCCATTCTTTATGGTGTGGACAAAGATGGTCTCTACTGTGACCTGTCCTGAAGAGGCTGTACTTGCCCTAGAGTTTTGTTAGCAGGTATGAAGAGGCTTTCTGGAATTTAGGATAGAATAATCAAGCTTTTTTGTACGGGTGATGCTCAACTGGCTAGCCTAACGTTGCACCTGGATAATGTCAGCAAAAATCTCAATGCCAAAATAATAATGCCAAAGTAATAGTTCTCTGTTGAATCAAACCACTACAGGAACCACTGGGAAGAACTTTAACCCCTCAGTTTCATTTTTGGAAAGACTTGATCCAGATGAGCTATAGAGTCCAACTCTAATTCATCAAAGATTAACATCTAGCAGCAGTACCTGGTTTGTTCATAGGAGGAGGCCTGAATTTACCCAAGCAGAGCTGGACAGCTGCATTGGTTTACTGTGCTCTTTCTGGAGCCTCACTGCTTATCTCTGATTTTCTGCATCTTAAGTTGGCTGTGAAGCTGCATCAAAGTTCTCTCAGTTGTCCATATTGTTGTCTACTTCAGGAGCAGGTAACAGCAGAGCTTCAGAAGCTATTCCAGGAAGCCTGTTAATTTTAGCCCTCTCATACTCTTCTGGTTTGTTGCTGCTGCTGCTGTGTGAAACTGTTTCTCCTCAAGCTGGAGGGTTTTGCCTTTATGTTTCTCTTTTCCCCTCCCAACACTTGGGTTTGCTTTTCCCTTCATCTGGTCAATGTAAACAGGGAATGGCGTGCAGGAAAACAAATGAAAGCTCATGTTCTTCTCCATTTTTGTGTTTTAGCATTTTTATACGTTACTTCAGGCTGTTCATCAGAGTTTTTTCATCTTGTCTTGAGGAAGATCTTGGTTAAGAAGAAAAAACGAGGTATCAGTGCCCTCAGATTGGTTTTCCAAGAGGATCTGAATGATGGCAACAACCTGCAACAGTTCTGCCCAGCAGTGGATTGGAGCAGCCATGCTGCTACAGCCGTTAGCCTTAGTGTTCTGCTTTAACAAGACTTTTCACAGAAATAAGATCAAATTTTATTTTTTGTTGTCTTGCAGTGAGTAAATTTGTTCTTTAAAACTCTTGAACAATAAGGCACGTCCTGACATGTCATTATTGGTTAGAGTAAAAATTGCCTTGTTAGTTCAGCACCATCTCAGGTTAATTAATGTAAATTCACCCACTTAGGTTGCTGCTGTATGTGGCTTGTTTTAATGTTGGAGCCATAATTCAAAGCAAAGAGACGGAGGCAAGATTTATGTATTTTTCCAAGCTGCTATTCTGCGTCAGCTTAGAGAGACGGATGAAGATGGCTCAAGCTTTAAAAGTTAATAAGACCTCAAACTTCTCTGCTAAAATCCAAACTTCAAGCGACTGAAGTACCAAATGGGCTTGTTGGTTTTATATGTGTGTGTGTATAATGTATAGGGGAGGAGGTATGTTTCTGTATGTGTACACGCATTATATATATACACACGTAACAGGCAAATTTATACATCTGTAACAGACACAGGAATACATTGTGCAACACATACATACATATCTGATTAGAAAGGAGAAACTGCTGCAGAAGAGCATGAGCTGGAAGCTGTTGCTCACACTTCATGAGAATGCCATGTGTGTTCTGCGTTTGGCCTTGAAGCCAGTTGCCTTTGCTGTAAAAAATACCTGTAGCCAGATAACCTAAGGCAGAGGATAAACACTTTGCTTCAGTATTTAGCAGTGGTTTTTTTGGGGAGCTTTTCCCAAAACAATCTTAAAAAGAGCCAGAGAACAATAACTCAATTTGGGGTGAAAGTTCTTCCCAATGTTTCTCCTGTTTATATATGGGTCCTATAGTTTCTTGAATGAAACGAAGAATTTGTAGCTCAGAAAACACGAGCCTGATCTCCGATGGCACGTGGAGTGGTGGTGCTCAGCACAGACCTCCCGCAGTGCATGGACAGAACATAGCTTCGATGCTTTTGGCAAATCGTCATGGATGCTTGTTACTGGAAGTTACCTCAAAGGACATCATACTGGTGTTTTGCTTGTTTTGAAAGCAACGCTTAGAGAATTTAGAAGCGTAGTGGACCAACAGATAGTGAAGTAGAAGAGTGACGTGATGAAAACAAGGGAAGGGAGGGAACAGCTTTTCCCTTCAAGTGAGCCTTCTGGCAGGCTGGAGGAGGGAGAGAACCTCCACTTGGACAGAGACTGACAAATAGTATCGCTTCCAGAGACAGAGTGCAGGATTTGCAGACAAATGTACGTGTCAGTCCAAGGGCAGTCTTCAATACAAGGATAGTCTGGGTTTATGTATCTGACTGCTGTAACTGGCCATTAGTTGTAACCCATGCTCTTTTTCCTTCTTGGCACCATAGTTAGCAAAGCTGGATGGTAAGAAGCTGCTTCATTTAAAATATACAAACCTTACACCATCTGTCTGTCTCTGCAAGAGGTCTGATGAGGCAGACAAGTACAAGAGTGCCTTGGGATCTAAAGAGGTAAAGATGTTCCTTGGGGTTTATCATAGGTTTAATATTTATTGGCCTGTGGAAAAATGTGGTTGTTACGGGAGGTGTGCCAAGTTTTAATGATTTCACTTGGTATTTTTACTAATGCCAGTGGGGAGAAGGGTCCTGTCTACATCATTTTTAGCCTTAAAAATGTGCAAAAAAATAAAAGGGAAGTAATGTACTTTTCACCTCCCTTCTCTTTATTCCTTCCCTTCCTCCCTCCCTTGTCCCCTTCTGTTCTCAAAACTGAGTGCTGAGACAAGAGGCGAGCAAGAATGGCCTGTGATCCTATGAGTTGGTTGACAAAACTGATTTGATTTGTATCCTAGCTGTTATTCTATGCTGGTCTGGAGCGTAGAGGGGAGCATAGAGGTAGAGTAGTGCTAGTCTCAAAGAACGCAATTGCACCAGAAATTTCAGTGCTATGTTGAAAAGGGATGCTTTTCCCGTCTAGAAAGTGTCTGTACTGAGAGAACTGTTTTCAATCCATGGTATTTTATACCTAGCAGGGAGAAATGAGGTTGTCTCTCAGTTTTTAATGAGTTCTCTGATCTAGGGTGGTGTACTCCATGTGACCTTCCTGGAAACTTGAAACTAATGTTTCCACTGGATGTCACTGTTGCTCTGTGGGAATACATTTAAAATATCACTTCACCTGTGGGTGAAAATGAGTCCTTAAAATAGAAGACTTTAATGCTACTTCTTTCTCATTTGGATTAGCAGAATTGGAGTCCAAATAAACAGTATGCACCACCTTTTTTTTTTCCTTTTTCTCTGCTGCTTCTTGGGGATTTTTTTTCAGCCAGGATGTAAGAATTTAATTGCATTTAGTGAATAACAGATCCAATGGCCGTATTGCCTAAAGGCAATGCCATCTTCCAAGATATTTAAAAATTAATTCTTGGTAACATGATACTCTGTTTAAAAACAAAACAGTAGATGCACTGTACAAGTTGATTTAAAGGACTAGAGGTAAAGCTGAACCCATTCCTTCCCTCCACTCAGTTACTCCCTTCCAGTGGAGAGAGGAGCGGGTATTTTCTAAATATCACCATTTAGAAAGCAAAGTGGCATTTTAAAAATTGTCTACTGCAGTTTTACTACTGATGCACATGTACTCTGTAGTTAATAGGTCCCCTGCACCCCAATCAGCATTGCAATAACTGGCTACAAGGGTGTTTAGCCAGAACAATTTTCATGAAAGGTTCAGCAAGAGATGTCTGGAATGAAGGCTGATTAATTTTCCCTTTCCCCCGAGTAGTTGCACTGTGCTGTCTTTAAGTGGTTGCTATAAATAAATCACTTCTGTTTTCCCTTTGTCACTGAGAGCCGTATTGTATTCTGAAACTGCTTATCCATTCTTCCTTTAATGTTCAGCTGCTTCTTGCTATGCCCCCAGTGCTTAATAAGCAGATGTTGTAATAAGCTGTGGCTAATACATTTGTTCGGTTGCACTGAATAAAATGCACACTTGACCTCGGACTAAAATAGATAAAACCTCTGTGGCAGTGACACTGTTTCTGGGGCCTGTCTGCAGCACTCAGGTGGCACTTCACCTTGCGCGTGAGGCGGATGGGAGCACAGCGTCTGTGCAGTGATGTGATGCTTGTCAGCACTGAGACTGTTGTGAAGACAGTGCATATTTCAGGGCTCTTTCTGTATTTTTTGCAACTCTTTTTCATGGAATGGTTAAGGTTGGAATGGACCTCTAGAGATATCTACTCCAACCGCCCTGTCAAGCAGGATCACCTAGAGCACGTTGCGCAGGATGGCATCCAGGTGCGTTTTGAATATCTCCAGAGGAGGAGACCACATAGCCTCTCTGGGCACCCTGTTCTGGTGTCCTGTCACACTCCCAGTGAAGAAGTTCTTCCTCATATGGCAATAAAACCTCTTGTGGTTCAATTTATACCCCTCACCCCTTGTCCTATCACTGGCCACCACTGAAAAGAGTTTGGCCCCATCCTCTTTAAGTAGTCCCCTCAGGTATTTATAGAGGTTGATAAGATCCCTTCTCAGTCTCCTCTTCTCTAACAGGCCCAACTCGCTTAGTCTTTCCTCATAAGCCAGATGCTCCAATCATCTTTGCGGCTCTACACTGGATCCTCTCTAGAAGTTCTGTGTCCCTCTTGTCCTGGGGAGCCCAAAACTGCACACAGTGCTCCAGGTGGGGCCTCACTGGGGCTGAGCAGAGCGGGAGGATCACCTCTCTCGACCTGCTGTTCACACTCCTGATGCAGACCAGGCTCCCATTGGTCTTCTTGGCCACAAGGGCACGTTGCTGGCTCACAGTCAGCCTGCTGCCCACCAGGACTCCACGGTACCTCTCTGCAGAGCTGCTCTCCAGCAGGTCAGCCCCCAGCCTGTACTGGTGCTTGGGGTTATTCCTCCCTAGGTGCGGGACCCTGCATTTGCTGTTGTTGAACCTCATGAGGTTCCTCTCCAGCCTGTCGAGGTCTCTCTGAATGGCTGCACAGGCCCCTTGTGTGTCAGCCACTCCACCAAGCTTTGTATTGTCCGCAAACTTGCTGAGGGTGCACTCTGTCCCTTCATCCAGGTCACTGATGAATAAGGTGAATAGCACTGGAGCCAGTGCTGACCCCTGGGAGACACTAGGAGCTACAGGCCTACAAGTAGACTCGGCACTGCTGAGCACAACCCTCTGAGCTCTGCCATCCAGCCAGTTCTCAATCCACCCCATTGTCCGCTCATGGATCCCACACTTCCAGAGCTTGCCCAGGAGGATGTTATGGGAGACAGTGTTGAAAGCCTTGCTGAAGTCAAGGTAGACAACATCCACTGTTCTCCCCTCATCCGTCCAGCCAGTCATCTGGTCATAGAAAGCTATCAAGTTGGTTAAACACAACTTGCCCTTGATGAATTCGTGTCAATTGCTCCTGATCACTTCTTTTCCTCCGCGTGCTTAGAGATGGCCTCAAGGATGAGCTGCGCCTTCACCTTTCCAGGAATGGAGGTGAGGCTGACTGGCCTGTAGTTTTCTGGGTCTTCCTTCTTGCTGTTCTTGAAGACAATGCCATGACATTGGCTTTCTTCCAGTCATTAGACACCTCTCCTGTTCTCCAAGACCTTTTGAAGATAATAGAGAGTGGCTTAGCAATAACGCACGCCAGCTCCCTCAGCACCTTGAGTACATCCCATCAGGGCCCACTGATCTGTGGGTGTCTGGCTTGCCTAAATAACCTCTAACCCAATCCTCTTCAACCAAGGGAAAGTCTTCCTCTCTCCAGGCTTTCTCTCTTATTTCCAGGTTCGGTAGTGCGTGGGGGCTAGCCTTAGCAGTGAAGACTTAAGCAAAGAAGGCATTCAGTGACTGCGCTGTCTCTATATCTGCCGTCACCAAGGCACCCACCTCGTTTAGCAGCGCACCCACATTTTCCTCAATCTTCCTTTTGCTGCTGATGTCTTTGAAGAAGCCCTTCTTGTTGTCCTTGATGTCTCTTGCTAAATTTAATTTTAACCGGGCCTTGGCCTTCCTCTTTACATCCCTGCTTTCTCTGACAGTGTTCCTATATTCCACCCAAGTGGTCTGTCCCTTCTTCCACATCATTTTTAAAGCTGGTTTGAATTTAAATCAATAGTGGCTGGCTCGCCGCAGGGTTTAGATCCCTATTAAGTTTAGGGGAACTGTACTTTGGTATGCAAAGTGTTCTTTGTCCATTTTTGTGGTCAGTAGTAGGGTTGATTTAATCCTTTTTTATCAAATTGAAAGTAATTTTAATCTGGAGGCACTTAAGTTTTTCCTCACCTGGGTGCAAAATTCTCTTTCAATATATGTATTCCCTTCAAATTATATATATTACTTACACATCTATATATGTTGTTCTTATATATTACCTATATACGTTGTTGTTATCTATATTTGTGGTTGTTATTAGATTGTGAGGGCAGGGTTTTGAAAGACCACACAACAATGCTCACCACTGTCAAATTTGGAGGCTCTACATTTGGTTCTGCAGAGGCAGCATCATTGTCTTACTGCAGCTCCAACCACTGCCACTGCTGAATTTGACCTATCACAGAAGTGAAGGTAGGTGTTTGTGGGAAAGAACATGTTGCTCTGACCATTGAACAGTCTCTTTCCTTTTTTTTTTTATGAAGAAGAATTTGTTTTAGTTCTTATAAATGTTTGGCAACTTTCTGAAATTAATATCAAACTAAATTCTGTATGTCCGCTTGGTTTTAGGATACGTGAACACCTCAGCATCTGCTCTGTGAAGTCCCGGTTGTGCTGCTTATGCAGGAAAAGTTTTCATTCACTTAAAGGAAAGGGTAATTTGGCATGGAAATTTGGAAAGGATTTTAAAAAAACAGCTTTTCTTCTCAAAGTCATGGTAGGAAGGCCGCACAATATCGCTGCTCCCCCAGGGTTCACAAGGTTTCTGTTACGCTTCGGGTAGTGTTGCTACAAGTACAGGCTCTTAAAAAGGTGAGTTGAAATTGGCCTGGTGACTTGTACGGAGTTTGATCCAGATGGATGCAAATGCTCTGGTTTCACCCGTGAAAGGGAAAGTGCAGTGCCTTTGAGTTGAGAGGAGGCAGTGTGTGCAGCATCCATCCTGGCTGGCCATCAGCCCATCCTGTCCTATTGTCCTGCTGCTGCTCTTTGTGTTGCGGGCTGCATTTAAGGCTTGTGCTGTTTTCATATGCGGCTAGCTGAGGGTTTGCAGGCATTTGTAATGAGATCACCTTGTGCTGGACGTGTCCGTGGTGGGCAGATTTGTTGAGTAGTGTATACAGGACCCTTCTTTGAGAGGCCTGCTTGGCCGGATTCCGGATTTAGGTTGCAGCTTCGTGCCATCCAAGCGGGTGGGATGAGTAAGAGGCTGGAGCAAACTGCTTTCAGTTCCTCTGCCTGACTCCTTGTGGGCAGCAATTCAAAGTGGTGTCTGTAGGTGTGGATGTTAGATGCTTGATTCTTGCACCTGCTGTGGCAGGATAGGCTGGGTAGGATGTTGGAACTGAGTATTCAAAGACCTTTGTTGGTTGAAAGCCTCCTTTTTGGGAGCCTCTCTCTATGACCCGTTGACATAGCTTTGTTTTGGTTATTTTTTTGTCATTGTCTGAATGCATCCCTACTTCAGGGGCATGCACAGGCTCGAAACTTCACCACTGAAGATGCTACCTACAAGTTATCTTCTTGATCACGATGGTCTGTAAGCTTTCAAGCAGCTGTTGTGTTTGAAAGGGGGCAGTACACCATACTGTCACACATCTTAAACGTAGATTCTGTTTTGGAGGAGCGCTGCCACCATTGAGTGCCTTCAGGAACCCAAGCAATCTTCGTGGAGATGGCTTGCTGGGCTTTCCCCAGTGGTGGTGCATAGCCTGTGAGCTGATCTGCAGAATGTGGTGTGTGTGACACAGAGCTGCTGCCGCTTCTGGCTTCAACTTGACCTGATGAGGACCACTTGTCCCTTACAGCCTAAGGTGTGGGAACATCTGTGCAATGCTGCCCTTGCAAATATGCCACGCTCTTAAAGTCTCTGTACTGTGTACTGTAGCAAAGAGAATATCATCTGAGTTCAACCTGGCAGCTTTTTACGAAAAGCTGTCTGACATATGCTTTAAAGCTAGAGGAGAAAATATGTTGTTACAGTCATCTTTCTGCTTCTGTGAGTCAGCTTGTTCTAATGGGTTTTGAAGTGGATGGCTCATCATCATTTGGGCTTTTTAAGTGCAGGTTGCATGTAGTGTTAGCTTGGTGAAATTTCTGCTCTGCCATGATTGGCTGGCCTAAAGTTATACCAGCAAAACATAATGGCCAGTCTTAGCATAACAAGAAAACATGCTAGTTAGTGCTAATTCACTGTTGATCAACTGCATTTTCTTGTTTTGCTCTTAAATTTACACAGCAAATAGCAGCCTTGTGAAGCTGGCTTTATCTCGTATGTGCAAAAGCATGTTTTAGTTGATCAAATTAGTTCATCAGTGACCAACACGTGGCTCTGGAGCAACCCGCAGCACACAAGTAGTTCGAGGGTGGCTCCTGTGCCAGGGCTGCGCAGTGTGACCTGCGTTGGCCAAAGGCTGTGGCTAATCCAAATTGCTGCAAGCAATCTGTGTGTCCTTTTGCACAGGGAGCATGTTCTGCCTGAACTTCCTTTCCCAACCAGTCTTAAGGGAAAAGACAGTGAGCTGCCTGCTTTTTCATGGAGAGCCATGATGCTGCAGACCCCCAATATGTTTTTATCTAAGAATAATCTTACTGCATTGAACAGTTTGGGTTAAAAGTTAGGTGAGATGGTATAAGGTCTTGTTGCATCAAATGTAGAGATAAACACAGTGCTAATCAGGAATGCCTTCATAGCAGAGAAGAGACGAAGCTGCTCATAGATCCCATTTTTCAGTCAGAATTCCTTGCTTTTTGTTGATTTGCAAGCTCCAGCCATTTACGTGAGCAGTAAGTTGGTGAGTTCTGTCCGTGGGATGGAACTGCACCAGGCACTGGGCCATGGTGAGCTACGTTTTGAGTGCTGCAATCTTGGCTTTAGATTCAAGTCATGTCTGTTAGTGTAAATTAGGAAATGTAAGTCTGCAATTGCTTAATCAGTTGGTTAACTTGTTTAGATAAACCCGACTTCTACTGGTGATAATGAAGTAAGTAATGCAAATAGTGTTTGTTCTAGAAGGAAGATAGCATTTTGAAAGGAAAGAAGAATAAGTTCTCTAGTAAAGATCTCTATGTGTTTCAAAAATTTATTTGGAATGAAATATTCAAGCTTGCATAACTAAAACAGTTGAAAATGAAAGTTCAAAGTATCCTTGTTTTTAACCTCATTGAGGAGGGAGAACCAGTTCAAGATGTAAATAAAATTATAAGCATTAAATCAAAACTGTGTGTTGTAATGCATATTGGATCATGTTGGTGGACTTAACTACTACACTATTGCATCCTTGCCTTCCTGCAGCCAACAAAGACGGAGAGAGCCTTTTACAGTGTGGTACACTAAGCCTTTTTCTCCTTACACTGTTGGAGTGAAAGAACTTTGACTGAGTAGCTTGCTTCTTTCTGTGATTTGGAGGTAGTACTTCACATGGCTCTAGAAAGTCCCCATTTACCTGTACGGTCTATGTCTGTGGAGCACTTGAATGTGCCAAAGCTCTTTGCATATACAAATCTCAAACCTAGCAGGATTCTTCCAAGATTGTTGTCTAAGCTTTGCCTTTCCTGATGAAGGCTTTAAAAAAAATAACAACAACAACAACACACGCCCCTCTGGACTGTGGAGGCAGATGATTCCGCAGCAGCTTTTCCTTTTTTAACTGTGTCAAGAACAAACAGTTGTGTTTCTCTCTTGCCCTTTCAATAGCATAGACTGTCTCCCAACATAAATTGTTCTTTACCATTCATAAAACAGAAATCCTCCAGCTGTTTGCATTGCAATAGCAGATTGTCTGTTTATTTTTCTAGCTATCAGAAATGGATTGTGGTGTTCACCTTAAGAAAACTAAAACTCAGGATTCTGGTAGGAACCACGAGCAGCAACAGGACAGCAGTCTTGCAACTACCTTGGAACATATCATGGGACAGCTGGATGTTCTGACTCAGGTATGGCTTGCTGTTTGGTTTTGTAATGAAAATGGGAATATTCTGCAATAGCTTCATAGAATAAGTGTGGCTAGTCCAAAATCTCTGCTTTTTAGCAGTTTAACAATAAATCTCTATTTATCTGCTTATCAACATGACACTGTCTGTTCCCTCCCATCAGCTTCCAACTCAGGCCCTGCTCTTCCCCTCATTCCTTTGTACTGCAGTGCAGCAGAGAGCTAATTGAGGTAGCTGTAGTACCTTATCCTATTAACCAAGGTTTATCCAAGGTAATACCTGAAGGCGTGGCTAAAATAACAGGCAGCAGGATTCTGTCTTGGTGAGTAATCAGCCTCTTGTCCTTCCCCTGTTACATTGCAGTCTCTAGACAAACTGTTTAGATCCTTCTCCTTTCCCTCACCCAACATTCACCTACACAGTCCAATTTCTGCAGTGTTCTCCTCCCATCTATGCATCTGGGCCAATCTGTGCCCCTCTCACAGACATGCTTCCCACCCACAAGTAACAAACAACTAATCCCTTGCTGAAGCGTTAACATAGTTTTTCTACAGAGACCCTAAGTAATGCTTGAACAACACCAACTGGTAGTGGTGATCCATCACAGCCTATGTTTGTTCAATAAGAATTTGAGGATAGAGCTATATTTTTGGTTGTTTTTGTTTGTTTAACCAAATTGTTCTTCATTGCTCGTGTTAGGAAATGTTTATTTCTGAGCTAGGACTGAATTTCATTGTGTATTTTTGAGGGATATGAGAAGCAGGGAGAAGGCATGGGATAGTAAACACCAGAGATATGTGGATGACACCATGGTGGTTAGAAGGAAAAAATCTGTGTGGGAGGGCTTTTCTGTGAGTTTGAGTGTTGTTTCTAGGGAAGAACAAGCAGATCTTGAACACTGTGTATTGAACACCCTGATTACTGCTTTGAGTTAGCTCTCTTCTCTTGAGAGAAATACATGTTATAAAAAAAAGTGTAAGATGATGGACTGGAGAGCTCAACAGGAGTTTGAAGTAGGGTTGACTTAGGGATATAAAGCATTCCAGGACTATAGACAGTCTAAAATAGTATAGAGTGAAAACCACAAGGTATTTAAAATTCATTTGGCAGAAATGCAAGAAAGCATTTTTCTGTAGTCTTTAGAACTTTAGAATCCTTAGAACACTAGAGGGGAAAAAAAATCTTCCATGACGTTAGACCCGCGTGTTTGGTATTAAAATGCAACCAAGTGTATACACAAAATATTTTATTATTGTTTTTGTCTCCTTAGTACGTTTGGAATGTGATCTTTATCTTTCATTACATAAATCAGATTCACAGTTCTGATGATGGATGTGTAATGGCTCCTTTTCAACTTCATAGGTGTTTAGAGGAGGCAAATATTGCAGTAAACAGTATATGTGGGATTTAAACTAGATATAAGCAATGCAAACATCTCTAGAAGGTATTGTGTAACCATTTAAAAAAAATCCAAACATTGTTTTAAACCTAGCAAAAAGAGAGATACTGAGATCGCTGGGGGAGGAATAAATTAGTAGGTTTTAGAATAAAATTGGAAATAGGCCTGAAACTATAGTTTTTTAAAAAACCACACTGCCTTGAGTAACTGCTTTCAGCAACCTTTTACCTGTAGCTTTTTGCCATCTGTACAGTTCTTAATTTCCCATTGATTCTAGTTTTTGTATGTTGTAGTTTATATTAATGCCATGCATGTGTACCAGCAGATGTACCTGATGTGTTGTTGGAATGGTTTTGCAATGCTTCATTTTCATTTTAGTATTTAGAAGTGAAACAAGTTAACACAAAACTATCAAGCTTGTGCAAATGAACGTGGAAGAATTCTTTATCCCTGTACAAGGAGATGAGATTCATGAAAGGAGGGATGCAGGCAGTTACCTGGGCAAAGAAATGGAAGGTAACTGGAGGGCACCTGTAGCTGAACTTTGGTTTTTTTCCCTTGTGGGCACGCCATGCTGATGGGCTATAACACAGAAGGGAGCACAGGTCCAGCAGAGCACCGTTACTACCTCTTCCATGCCATTAGATGTTGACCAGGTAGACTAACAGCAATCTGATTGCTAGCTCTGGTCCGAGTGAGACAGAAACAGAAGCTGATGATACCTGTCTGATTATCTTTCCTAGCCATTTCTGCCAAAGCATAACTGGGTGCTGCTTCCTGCAGATTCAAATTAATGTTGGGTGTTTTTTATACAAGAACTTTGGAGTTGTGGACTTCTTTCAATGAAAGAAGTACACCACTACTTCTTAAAAAAACAAACAAACAAAAAAAACCCTTTCATAAATATATGACTGAAAGCTTTCATGAATAAATAACAATCAGGCATCAGCATTTTTCCCTTCAAGAAAGGCTGGGACTGTATCAGTAGTCTCCTGGTGCTCTGTTAAGAATCATTATTATGTAATTCCTGTGTATTGCTTGCTTAAAGAGAACTCTAATGGCAAAAGCAGGACCATATTTATTATTGTGTTTTCTTAGCTATAGAGAATGGACAGACACACCATTTCCAGAAGGTGTCTACAGGTTTTCCAGGAATTTCTAATTTGTTAGCTCTGTGGGAGCTTGGGTATATTTTTCGAGTTCTTGCACTCTCTGTGCTCATCATAGTTTCCAGCACTGTGTTAACATAATGTGGAGACATACCATGGAGAAAACTTAAAGTTCTGATAAACTACTCTGGGAAATAATGCAAATTTAAAATTAATCTGTCATTTTTCTGACACTTCCTCAGCTATCATCTCAAGGTTTACCATGCTAACCTAGGTATAATATAAAAAGCGGGAAGGAGAAAAAAAATGCTGTGTTTGTTTCAAAATTTTCTGCTGAAAGAGGTGATAGTAAGAAATCAGCCAGACACTGTCATCTCTACCCAGTGCACAGCTTTGTACTGAGCTGCGTGCTTGAATCTGCATTGTCTGCTGCTCACCAACTCCCAACACCTTCCCTCTGTTGACAATAGATTTCTAGATGAAGTGGAGTGTCATGTACTTGGATACAGCAGAATAGGTTTTATTCTATTAAGAGGTCTCTTCCTGCCAGACACCAATTGAAAGTAGAAATGCTGAGGCTGTAGAGGCATTATGTCCTGTGCAGCGGGATGCACTTGAGCAGACTCGCTCCTTCAGTTGGCATTTCTGATAGAACTTTCTCTAGTAAGATCTAAAGAAACTAGTGGCTGTTGCATACCATGCCTAGCAGTAAATGTTATAGCTAATAGATATGTCCCACTTAGATTTATGAAGCTTTCTTTTTACGTTGTGAACTTCATGCTGTGATGTTACTCTTAAGGGCTTTGACAGCCTTCTTTAAACAGGTCTTTGATGCGATGAAGCTTTCCTCTTCTCCTCACCACTACTCTGTCAAGCCTCTTTGTGGTATAAGAAAGAAAGCGGTCTAATGTAACCTGACAGCATCTTTGTACTTTTTTCTAAACATGGTTTGTAGCCATATTTCACATGTAAATAAAGCAGTCTTTGCTTTTTTTAGGTGAGTAGCACATGTTCAGTAATTTTCCTGGATTAAGGATAATTTATCCCTAATGTTCTGGAGTAGAAAAGTGATTTTTGGCTGAAACTAAAATGGAGTAGGTGTTATGAGCAGGTATTACTTGATGTGCTATCCAAAATGTATTTCCTGCATTTGCAGCTGAACTGCTGGTCGTCTGTGGGTTGAGCATTTTAGCTGCAGTGGAAGATTTGTACTCCCAGTGGTTATCATAAAGAGTTTGTGTAGTCTTGCCCTCACTCCAGACACCTGCAGTTGCTCCATTCACTTTGATAATCCCTAGCACAGGTGTGCAGTGAGCACTGAGGAAAAAGCCACTGTTCTTAACGTGGGAAGAAGGAAGGTGTCTGTTCCACATGAAGTGTTCCGAGCTCTTCATCTGAGAGAGTTGTGGACGTTGTGTTTGGGACATGGTGGACTGGTGGATTTAGTAGTGTTAGGTTGATGGCTGGACTTGGTGATCTTAAGGGCCTTTTCCAACCTTAATGATTCTATGTATGAGGTTACCATAAAAGTTCATGAATAGCTGTGGTAATCCACCCACAGGAAACAGTTTCAAAACCATCCCCAAGCTAATCCGGTATTGAAGCTGGGAGAAAACAACACAGTGAAATGTGAAGAGTTACTAAATCTGAAAGGTAATCCAAGCCAGAACTGAAGGACAGTTTAGCTCCAGTGAGATTAAAGGATTATCTCACTTCGTCCAGAAGAGATTGCAGAGGTGGGGAGAAAAATATTTTGTTAAAAAGATATTTAGTACAAAACAAAAGGACTTGGAGGGGAAATGGGATGTTTTTTAAATAAAACTCAAAATGTGTGTGCACTGTTTGTAATGCAAATGAGTAAAATCAAGTTTACTTCTTACATTTGAGGATATGGTCTTCAAAACGTGTTGGTAAGGAATAAATGGCCCCTTTCTTCTGCGAGATGTTGAATGTAGATGTTCTGGTTTTGGCTAGGATAGAGTTAATTTTCCTCCTAGTAGCTGGTAGGGTGCTGTGTTTGGGATTTGGGATGAGAACAACGTTGATATCACACTGATGTTTTAATTGTTGCAGAGCAATGCTTTCACTAAGCCAGGGACTTTGCAGCTTCTCGCTCTGTCCTGCCTGTGGGCAGCTGGGGGTGCAGCAGGAGCTGGGAGGGGACAGACCCAGGACAGCTGACCCCAACTGGCCAAAGGGGTATTCCATACCATCTGGGGTCACGCTGAGCAAGTGTATGGGGGTGCCTGCCCGGGGTGGGGGGGTGCGGCTGCTCGGGGATAGGCTGGACATCGGTCAGTGGGCAGTGAGCAATTGCATCGTGCATCACTTGTTTGGTACATATCAGTAGTAGTACTATTATCATTATTATTTTCTTTTCTGTCCTAGTAAACTGTCTCTATCTCAACCCACAGGCTTCATTTTCCTGATTCTCTGCCCCATCCCAGAGAGGGAGGGAAGAGGGTGAGTTAGCGGCTGTGTGGTGCTTAGCGGCCAGCCGGGTTAAACCACAACAGTAGATTAAACAATGGGTTTAATAAAATAAATCCTTACATGACTTCAAGCAGTCATAAGTAAATTAATATTTTTTATTAATTTATTTGTGGATCACAAGGGCTGTTACCTGTGTCTTGGTTCATAAGTTACTTTCACTGCCTGAACACCCACTGGCTATGAGAAATCCCAACAAATAGGAGGTAACAACAACCAGTTTTTATTCCAAAAGAAATTGTTTGAAATCCAAGTGATCTTTAAAAATAAAAAGCAAGCATTCCAATCTGAATAATCCGTGAAATGCTGGATGAGCTTGGTTTTTAAATCTTAGTTTAAGGGGCATAGAGATTATTTCTTATGATGCAGGACCATCTTTTGGAGACACAGCAGCTTTAATGATCTCTTACTCAAAATAAATGAAGTACCCTGTTTCTTGCCAGTCCTTATATAGTATCGTCCAAGTTCTGAAATTCACTTCCAAAATATGCTTGTTACAGAAATCTCTAAGGATTTTTCTGCTTTCTAAGACTGCCTAAATTAAATACGCTCCCAGTGATACTGCTGTATTAGCATGACGTTGCCCAGAGGCCAGGTTCTCAAAAATGCTGATTGTCTCCCTGGAGGTCCAGCAGACCTTCACCTTCTCTTAGCCTTCAACAAGCAGGAACACTTGACACCTCCCATGATTGGCATTTTTCACCAGCAGACCTTGAAGAAGTATCCTTTGATATGCTTAATATAAGTTGTTGGTTATCTACTGGGTACCAGCAGTTGAGTTAATTCAGCTGAGTGATTTGCATCCTTGCAGAGTTAAATTGGGTGTCTTTGAAGCACACCCTCATCCTTGTGGCTGGGGAGACCTCTAAGCCTTTTGGAGTTGCTAAGCATGGTACAGTCACTTTTGTAGTACCTACTTGGATATTTCATCATAGCTCATCTTAACTCGCTATATTTTCATACTCTATGGTGAAACTAGGACATCAGGTGCCCTGTGTATTTTGGGCATCATGTATTTCAAACCTGAATGCACTGTGCTCTGAAGTTCTTTGGACTTACTGGATTTCACTTCTGACTTCTCCTTTTCCACTTGTAGTTTCCAAAAAATGCTCACTACAAGTTTATTGAAATGGAAATTGCATACAAGTATAAGCAGAAAGCATATTTCTTGCAGCTTGTTCTCAAATTCAACACTTGTGAAATCCACTTTATCTGTGCTTGTTTTCGCTGTGCTGCATGTAGCAGTAGCTGCAAGCAACCTGGGCCTTTGCTCCTTGCAGGGTTGCGTGACCAGGATGTGATTCACCTGATTACATCTTTTTTTAAAGGAAATTGAATGCAATACTACCCCCCACATTTTGAATGAACGCTGTCTTGAGTCAGTTGTTCTCCTTTTCTAAATGGAAAAGCCAGGATCCCTGCTGCTTTTTGTTCTCTGTCTGGTTGTTTGCAGACTGAGATCTTTGCTGTAAACCCCTGTAGGCAATCGGCCTGCTGTGCTCTTCCCTGAGCCGCTGTGCTCCTGACATCTGTAAGACAGCCCCTAGGTAATAGCCATGGCTAGGTACAAATCAGATGAAATCCTCTCTCCTGTGAACAGACAGGAGGGCTCCTGCTGGCTATGGGATGGTACCTGGTGCCTCCCCGAGTTTTCTTCGGGCTCTCTGTATACAGCAGCTCTTGCACCTCAAAGAGGTAGAAATAGAGGAGGAACAAACTAAATGATGCCAGTGCCGTAGGCCCGTGGAATATCTAAGCAATGCCGGGTTTGTTCCTTTGGGCAGAGCTTGTTATGGTTGTAGCAATGCTGTGTTACACAGCAGGAGTTGCCTCTTCCTCTTCTTGGGGCACACCTGTGGGGCGGCGGTGGTGGGAGGTGACTGGGGACACGAGACACAGGGAGAGGGCTGCAAACTCTTCAGAAGGGATGGACAGGGAAGGAAGGGCGGGGGTGTTGCCCTCTACATTAGGGAAGGAATTGATTCTGAAGAGTTGCCTTTGAGAAACAGCCATGTAAAGGCTGAGAGCTTACAGGTGAGAGTTAAAGACCGCACCAATAAAGGACAGCTTGTCCTTCACTGGGGGGTCTGCTGCAGGCCACCTGATCAAGGAGATGGAGAAGCTCTCTTTACTTGTGTAGGTAATTATAGGACAAGGGGGAATGGTTTTAAACTAAAAGAGGGGAGATTTAGGCAAGAGGTTAGGAGGAAATTTTTCACTAAGAGGATGGTAAGGCACTGGCACAGGCTGCCCAGAGAAGTTGTGGATGCCCCATCTCTGGAGGTGTTTAAGACCAGGTTAGGTGAGGCCCTGGGCAGCCTGATCTAGTGGGTGGCGTCCCTGCCCATGGCAGTGGGGTTGGAACTGGGTGATTTTTGAGGGCCCTTCCAACACAGGCCCTTCTATGATTCTGTTTCTTTGCAGGTCAGTGGTATGCAAGTAGCAGAGAAGCTTTGAGCTGTGTTTGGAACACATTCCCCCCCCCAGCAAATCCTATGATGCAGAATCCTTCCTGACTTCGTTAACATGTGGCGTTGTGATGTGTCTGAGGGAAACAGTTTTGCAGTAGTGCTTGATGTTGTGTTTTCATCACGACTGTGTTTTCTCCTTACTCTCCTCACCATTCTTCTCATTCCCCAAATCATTTTGCAGGAGATTTTTCCTGGTCGCTCAAGTGACTTTAGCCACGCTGCTTCCTTTCTTTGTGCTTTAGTTTCCTCAGCTGTAAAATGAGGATAAAGAGACCTGCTTTCCTTTGTCAAGCACTTAGTGATGTGTTTATGAAATGTGCTATTAAAAGGCTTTCTATGTATAACTTCTATACAAATAGCAGTTGTCCAAGTTTATTTGGATTACTTTATTAAAGTCTGAGGTTCTGAACATCCTTTTGTTTTTGAAAGAGGATGTTATGCAGTAAAAATGCTCAGAATATGAATCTATTGATTGTTGCTGATAAGTTTATGGGTATTAAAGCATTAAATATAATCACTTCCTGCTATCAGCCATTCTGGTGTCTTTGGAAGCTGCAAGTGGTTTGCATAGGTAGGTCCCCTGATTACCTCGGAGCGATCAATAAAAGGTTTTCAGCAGAGGCTTTTATTACCACGTGGTTAAAATGTTCTTCCTGTGTATCCTGTCCATGATGACTTCAGCTCTAGGAGAAAGCTATAACAATCCCTTTGTGAGGTAACTGGATTACACAAATACTTGGGCATTATGTGGAGGTAGATGCTGCCACTTTGGTTTTTAACTCCTTTCTATCACCTGATTGTGCTGCCTTACACTGGGAGGGTTTTCTTGCTTGATCCTGGAGTTACAGTCCTGAAATATCTCAAAATGCTCCATTTGAATTTAGGATTTCATTACCCACTGACAGTACAGTGGTGTACATAGCTTGTCTTTGTGAGTGGCTGAGCAGCAGCTTTCCTTTTGTTTTGCAGACAGTTTCCATCCTGGAGCAGAGACTGACGCTTACAGAGGACAAGCTGAAGGAGTGCCTAGAGAACCAGCAGAAAATCATTCAGAACAAAGCGAGCTGATTTTGTGAGAAGGGAGCAGAGATGGAGGCTCTTGGAGGTTTGCAGTGGTTTGTGTTTCTTAACAGACTGTGTGTGACTTTAATGATTTTGAGAGCAGTCAATTTTAAATTGATATGTACAGTTATTGTATCTGTAAATACAAAACTTTGTTACTTTACTAGAATAAAAGGAAGATTTTATTTGTAAGACTGAATGATGATTGTGATTTCTTGTGTCTTCCAGATACTATAACAACCAGCCAGAAAGGCTGCATCTGTTCTGCCTTAGCTGCTGCTGAGTTAACCTTAAAATGTTTAAGCCTCCTAGAGTTGTTAAATGTCTGGCCCAGGCTGTTAGGCTTGTTGCTGGCTGTATGTTGCAAGAGCTCCCAGGATATCCTGGCCAGTGGGAGTTCAGCTCTGTTCTCAGGTCAGAGCAAGCATGTGATATCCTAGTGCAACTCGCACCTGGCGAAGGGTCTGTCCCACCAAGTCCCACACGGTGCCTGGCAAATCTGACAAAGTGGATCAGATCCTGGATCTGGGCAGAGGCTTTTCCAGTGGAAGGATTTAACCTGCTCCCTCGTGCGGTGTGTGAAAAATGGTTTGCTGAGCTGAGGCTGGAGGAAAGGTCCTAGCTCCACTAGATCAGATTTCAGAGTGGATTGCCAGGCAGCTTCTGCTTTGTGTTTGTCCACTTCTTAAATTAAAGGCAGGGAGAGAAAAGGCAACCAAATAGCAGCATGCTTACTGCAGTCATAAACCTTCCCTCTTCTCACACTGGATTGTCTTTAATTTTCAGTCATTTTGCAGATGTTTTCGCAGTCGAATAGCTCATCACTCACACCTACACTGTCACCCTGCTCCTTGCATCACACCTCTAAGACTTTTTCAAGGCTTTAGCAGGTGTTCAATATGTAGCCGCACAAGAATTTGGACTTCTGGGAGATCCTGTTCTCCAACACATCTTCTGCTAACGTGCACTGGAGATCTCCTTTCTTGTAATAAACTATTACGTACATTCCTGAAGAAATGAGCTGTGGGAATTTGAGCATTTCAGGGTTAATGAAACCCTCCTCCTTTACCATCTTTCTGACCTCTTAAAAGAGGGAATTTGCCTCAATGCCTGCCCTTGGCTGGCACAGCAGGCTCCAGTGCTTCCAAAGCCCCCATCTCCAAATGTACCGTGGGCATTTCAGATGCTTGCTGGAGACCCGGCTGGCATTCTTATTTCACACAGGGCTTAGCAGATCTTAAGGCCAGACCCTTTATTTTTTTATTTTTTTTACACCTGTTCCTGTTGCAGGCTGTGTCCGTCTGTACTGCATCTGGATGGTGTTAATCTTCTTGTCCCATCTGGATGAAGCTGTTTGCATTCCCTTGTCATCACTGGGTAGCTTCTGGTCTCCTTCCATTCTGGTACTTTCCACCTCTCTAAGAACCCCTTGTTGGCATCATCACAATATTTCACTCTTTCATTTGAAGGAAGATGAGGGCTTTCTCATTTCCATGCTTATTGGGTGGATTATAAAGTTGAGTTTCTCTCTGCTCCACCACAGACTGTTTGTTTTCTGTCTCTATGCTCTCACTCTGATACATTATTATTTTCTCTTAGATTATGCTAATGGAATCAATTCAGAGAAATTCTTCCGTGCTCTCGCTATAAGCTTTCGGAGGCTTTCTGTTGAGAGACTGACAACATTTTCATTGACATGAACCGATGTCGTGACAGGATGGCTGGGAAGGAGGGGTTGCAAAGGTGCACACGGCTGGTTTTCTGCTAGAAGAAGGCTGGTCTGCCACTGAAGCAGTGACAAAAATGAGTTGTAAGAGTCTACTTTATCAGCCTGATCCCCAGAGCTGTGGGCTGACTTTTTGGGGTGGCGGGGGGAGGGGAAGTGAAGTTTTCAAACTTCTTTTCCTTTTAATTTGTAATTTCTAATGTCTTACAGACCACAGAAGCAATTTGCCATTCTCCCTAAAATACTACATTAAAATACAAATGACTTGGGTACATTTGATAAAAATGCTTTTTCCTTTCAGATGTTCTGAGTGAATCCATTTGAAAGATAACTGTGCTTGTAAAATAGAAGACGCTCAGGTGCTGAAGGGCAAGCTAATGAGATGCAGTGAAGGTTGCTTTTCTGTACTCAACTTCATAAAAGCACTCATTTGATCAATGCAATCTATTCCTGTGAAAGTAACCCACAGTGGGTGGGCATGGGGAGCTAGAAGAGGGAATCGAACAAACTTAATGGGATTTAGGTAGCAAGAGGTAATACGGAGGGAATTTCTTCTGACGGTTCTCTCCATCTCAATCATTTTGTTTTCCCACATCTCAGCAATGTGCTCTCTTTCCCCTCATTACAGCCTCTTACCTTGAGTGGGATTTCAGGACTTAAAATGTACCAGCACTTCCAAAGAGAGGGTACTGCTTGAGAAGCAAGCAAGGTGCAGAAAGCACAACCGTTTAAATTATAATTCTCACCCTTTAACGTTGAGCAATAACCTCAAAAATGTCTGAGGAGCCGTCATGTCCTGATGTTCCATGCTCAGCTCCATCCATGAAGCACCATGTTTCTCATGCAGTGAGGACAGGATAGCATCCAGAGTGGAGGCTTCAATCTACCTTTGGTTTTACGCTCGTGGTTTTTGACTTGGAGACATCTACAGCAGCTGATTTGGGAAGCTGATCTCGCAGGAAGCAGTGGATCAGCTGAGCAAGGAGGAGCATGTATGTATCTGGTCCAACATCACTTCTGCACAATGCAGGGATATAGCTTACCTTGAAAAATGCTTGTGGTGAGCTCTGCATGAGGAGGCTGTAAAGAGTTAAAGATTTTGTTTTGGATCTCCCAGGCACACTGGAAGCCAAGTTCTTAAAAAAGTAGTTTAATTTGTTGCCATTATATTTGCCAGATGTATGACCTCACTCAACTTTTAGCAACAGTTCTTTGTGCCCAGAATGGCCCCCTGGGGAAGCAGGCTGTGCCTGAAGGCTGCTGCAAATGGCTTTTTGGCTGCCACGAGCATGGAGCATGTTAAACATAACCGTGATATGTGAAAAAGTAAGAATCCTCAAGCACTGCCCACTTTCCTTCCTGTCTGAGAGCTGGAATTGGACAGATATTGCAGTTTAGTTCATAACTGAATAAGCAAAAGCAGCAGAGCACTGTGGTATTGGTTCTTCTGGTGGGGAAGTGAGATGGCCAGGAGAATCCTCTGCCTGCATAGCAGTACACGTGTCTGCCAACTAACTGGAAAATAAAATCCATCTGTGATCAAGATAGCCAGGCTTAAACTAGCCAGCCTCTTGGTATGGATCACTTATTAATTATCACACTATCACTAAAACTTATCACTTATAATGTATTTAATGTATTTACGTGCGTCTCTGGGAAAGCTGGGATCCTTGTCCAGCTCTGCAAGAGAACTACCATTGCAGGCAAACATCATTCCTCATCCCCTGTTCTTCTTGTTGGTGGAGATAAACATGAATTACTTCCTCTTTTAAGATGCAGGTTCTGTGGATGAAGAGCTACAGGTTTGTTTGTAGTGTGTCGGGAGGAGAGAGGTCAGCTTGCTCCCAGAGCACATCTCTCTTGCATCCCTTACCTTCTCTCTCTCCTTGTAGCACAACAGCTGGCACTGCTGGGGGATGTGTGCTGACCGCCCTTCTGTTGTCTAGGGTGCTTGATGCTGTCACCGAGGGCTTCAGGGCAAGGCTGCAGCGCCCTTCTTGGTGAACAAGAACGAGGTGCTATTGACCCAGCACTTCTTTTCCCTGTCCTCCCTCCTGGAAGCCAGCTACCTGCCAAAGGGCTTATCCCACACCAGCATTACCTGTTTTTTGGGGGAAAAAATCAAAACAAGCACTTGAAGTTAATTGGGATCTTTGCTGAGTGAAGACCAGGGGTGCACGATGGAAGAGGAAGCTGTGGGATGATTTCAGGTGGGGTCTGAGCACCAAGAACAACTGGGGATGTTTTGGCAGAGGGTATTTCATTGCCTGTACAGCAGCAGCTGAGACAGACTGGGTGACCACTGTTTGAGACCATTAATTTGCCATCTGTCAGGAAGTCTTTCCCCACTGACCACCTCACTCCAGCCTTTCCCCCTCAATAACCCAATACAGCTGGAGACCCACTGCTGTGTCGTCACCAAACAGGTGAAATGGGCACAGTGACCCAGTGCCAAAAACCTGTCACGTCTATTTTTCACCATTTCTGCTCCCTGCAGGCATCTTCTACGCAGCCAGTAACTTGCTGCTGTCCTCCAGACATCCGTCAAGCCGAGGATATGGTTATGTTCTGTGTGCTGTGACGCTTTTAGACAGCCACAGGGATGGTTTTGCAGCAGATGTCCAACGAGTAGTAGTACAAAAGCCAATCCCGCTTAATCTGAGAGCTTGCTGCTGTGCAGCGTGTGGTTGGTGGCAGCTGCTCTTTTGGCTGAAGACTGAAAGGGTTAAGCTGAGCAGTTGCCTGGAGGGAGCTCTTGAATTGCTTCACTTCCCTTCATCCACTCTCTCAGTGAGTATTTATGTAGCAGCTGTCTGGGAGCTGTTCCACCCAGACTTCCCCTCGTGTGGGCCTACAAAAACACACTGTTTTGGGCAAAGTTTCCATTGTCACCTTTACACAGCCCAGCTGAAAGTCTGAGCCTTTGGTGCATGAAATACGCAAATCGTCTGAATGGAGGAGAAACTTCCCTGCCAACTGAAACAGGCAGATCTCACAGGCCCTCTCAGCTTCTGAGGGTGCTGAGCACCATAAGGTCCTGCAAGGAGGAGAAACTCCTTGTGATGTGATGAGGGCCAGGGGGTGGTCGTTGCTCCTCCCTTTTTGTGAATCCACTCCGCCATGTGTAGATGCTTGGTCCCTGCAATGAGGAAGGCTGCCTCAGGGGTTAGCAGCCAGATGGTTTTCATCCTATGAAAGCCTGGAAATACCCTTTTTCCTTCCATCTTCTCTGAAAGACTGTGGTTGCTTCAGGGGACGTTGTTGCTTTCGTCCTGGGGCAATAGACCTTTCCGTTTCCGTGTCCTCTGATGCAGGCCTGTGGCTGGGGAAGGCTCCTGCTGCATGTTGGGCTCACCAGGTAAGAGCTTTCTCCAGGAGTCAGGGACTAAGGCTGCTCTGGTCTCTTGTGAGCAGACAGCACAGCCAAGATAGGGGCGATGGTGCTGTTGTGCAAGCTCCGAGTGCTGTTTCCATATACAACTAATTGTGGCTGAGGCAGAGGCGTGTGACATCTCACCACCTAAGGTGGCCCAGGAGCAGCATCCAGTGCTCAGCTCCCCTGCAGCTGCATCTTGCATCTGCCGGCGGTGGTGGTGACAGAGTTTAAGAAACCAGTCCCCGAGGCAGCTTCAAATATAGCTAACGCAGTAAGGTCAAGAGGGTGATTGGATTTGGATTCTGCTTTTGAGGTCTTAGGGAAAGGCTGTGTTTAACTTGGAGAAGCTTTGCGAAGCTCCCCCTCCGTTTACTGTCTCTGTTTCTGTGGCTTTTCACACTGGCTGCAGATGCAGTCCCCGGTAGGGTGATGTTTTCTAATCCAGAGATGGAGCAAAGCAAGGGGCTGGGGTGGAGATGGCAGCCTCATGCTCTCAAACTGTTCTCCCCAGGTATCTCCCTGTTTGTGGTCCAGAGCAGTGGTGGCACGGCTGGAGAGCAGCTGGCTAAAATAAAACTATAGGGAGTGGGGGATGTACAGAAAGAAAGCTCTTGAAATGGGCCCCAGAGGCAAACTAAGATCCCGGGTGTGTGGTGGAGAGGCAGGATCTGGGAGAGCTCCAGCTGCACTTGTAATGGAGCTGATCTCTTCAGTCCCAAGCCCAGGGCGAGCAATACAACAGTGACAAAATGCTGCGGGTGCTTCCACAGCTGGTTGTGCCTAGCAGAAACCCCACAGGGGAGCTCTCAGCTCCGTATGAAGCCTTGTTGTCCACACACGTGGCCCCCTCCCCACCCCACTGACATGCTATGTTAAGAGACGGACGTGCTTAGGGTGTCCGAGTGTCTCAGTCTGGTTCCTGGGAAGCGTTTTCCTGTGAGGAATGCGGGCTACAAACCTGCAGGCCTGTAGAGCAAGACCCCTCAAGGTGACCTACTGGAATATGGCGTGCTGCTAAGCTGATTAAGAAATATCTTTAATGCTACTTCATCTTCTGCTTAAAGATCAATGCATGCCTGCTGGGTTATTTTTTTTTTTTGTAGATCCTGTTGGTTTCCTGAGGGAGAGGCTATTTGACTTGTGTCTTTACATGATGTATGTCTTTCCTTTGCTCTATTATTTATGAAATCAATAGACCTTAAAAAGGAACATTTGCTGCAAAGTGTCTGGAGCAAGGTGTGCTTAATGAGAATATGAAAACATGCCTGCTGGCACGGCCTTTCCCATCGGTCAAGTATCCGTGCCAGCGAGGAGCTCACCTGAGCACAAAGGAGTGGTTTGTCCATGAGCTCAGTGCCTGGACAGCAACCCAGGCGATGGGGGCAGAAGCAGAAATTCTTGCCTGAGTGCCTGCAGGTCACGCAGGGAAGCTGCGGCAGGAGTATTATGGGCTGTGGGATTGGTCTTCTGAATTTGGCGGCCCAGGTGGGAGAGGGGAGGCAAGGACCAGCCCAGGTGCTACTGAGGATGCTGGAAATTCTTGAGATGCCTTTCACCAGTGCTGTGTTGGCGGCATTGAGCACACTCATTTTGCTCTGAAGAACACACGGTGGTCCACAGGGCTGCTTAGTCTGATTTTTGGAGTGCCAGCCCTGTACAGCACCCTGCACAAGATGGAACAAAGCTCATCCAAGCCATGACTGTAATTTCCTAATACACCTGCAACAGCCCATTTTTTTTGCCTGGTGGGACGCCATAGGTCCCTTCAACTTTAGTACCCCGAGCCCCAGACTGGCCGTCAGCTTCCCCAGCCATGGCTTTACCTCAGCTGTTGCAGCGGCACTGCTGTGAGCTGGAGAAGGTCTGAAACTGCAGCTTAGCTTGGGCACGGTCACAAGCTGGTGTAGGCAAGAGCCAGCTGTTAGCCATGCTCTGCTGACTCCAGGCATTAACAGCCCAGCACTGATGCTATTTTTTTTTTAAGGAACCAAAACCACCAGAAGAAACAGATTCTGAGCCAGCCAACAATACCTGTTCAGGATGCAGATAGAGGCATCTTCTGCAGGACCAGGAGGAGCTTGGGGATGAATTTGCCCCATATTTCTACCAGGTAGTAAACTGAGGAATCTGGGCACCTGGTAACAAACCACTTCAACTTGAAATGTAGAAGAGAAGTAATGAGGGTGGAGTGGGGAGCAGCACCTGGGGGAAACCCCAGCTCTGTGCTGCTCCCCACTGCCGGATTTCTCCACGATAGCATCTCCAGATAGAGCTGCGGAGCTCTGTGCCAATAACCCCTCCGGCGCCCACGTACCCAGGAATGATGGCCTGGTTGCAGTTATCTCCATCACCTCCCCAGTGCTGCAAAAGGCAGCCGAGGTCGATGCTGGCTAATTCAGAGATGACTTGACGTTCCCATGCTGCGGGTGAGGATTCGGCCACAGCAACCAGCTCCGCAGGGCGCTGGTGTGTGGCCAGCTCTTTTGCCATCTCTGAAAATTTGTTCCCTCAATTAACTGTCTCCTTTGCCTGCACTACTGTTAACCTTGCTGCCCGCTTGTTAACAAATGCAGCAACGTTTAAGGTAGTGAAATGCTTGATGGAAAGCTTGAGGTTGGTGCTGAATCAATCCCTGAGCTGGAAATGGATCCACTTGCTTTATTTCAAGAAACGAAGTGAGCAGGTCTCTGGCTCTGCTCCCTTTTTCTCATCCGTCAGGTGGCGATGCTTCATTTTCCTGCAGCTGGTGGGTTTCCCTGCGCTCCCTGCCCTTTGCTCTGAGCAAACTTATCTCAGAGGTTACATTCTTCACTACAATTACCCCGCCTCATTACTAGGCTTCCTTTGTTGCCAGGTCTCAGAGGAGAAGCAAAGATTAAAGAGAGCAGAGATGATTATATTTAATAGCGGTGAAAATTGGCACGGTGGCTGGGGGCTGTACCGGATTCCAGACCCACCAGACTGCAGCACTGGTCAAAGGTGATGGACAAAGGGTGCTCCTGGTCCTTCCAGCTCCGTTCAGCTGCAGGATGGAGTCTGAGAGTGGTGTACCTAAGAGAAAGGATCTTGCTGGTCTGAGTTTATATACAACCTAGAGCAGGAGGGTTTCTGGCTTGAAGATGTGAGCCAGGGCTGTGACATGCTGTAGGAGCACATCACACCTGTCTGTAGAGTTGTTGTCTGAGCCAGCCTGCAGAGAAGCTTTTGGAGGCTTTGCAGTCTTTTTCCTGACTCCCTGCACATATGTTGGGGATGAGCAGCAAGGATGGGCACGCACAATGACTGGTCTGGTCTTTAGTATTTACAAAATGAAATCATCTCTCTTTCACTCCTTTTTCAGGCACTGCATTAATATCTGCCCTGCATAGGCCACACCTTTTCCTAGGATCTCCTTCCCACCAACACTCCTTGTTTCATCCAGTGAGAAACTGTATATGGTTTAACTATTTAACAGAGGTTACTTTTTATTTTATTTCTTGCTCTTGCTCATTTTCAGGCTGTATGGAAATTGGTCTTAAAAAAGTTTACATCGATTCTTCTGAAGTTGATTCCTTGGCACTCTGAGCATGAGTACTATAATCCGTCTATGTCTGTCTGCACTGGTTTAGCTAATAAATCAGCTGAAATCCCTGAGGTTCACTGAAACTAGCCCCTGTATCTAAATGAAATGGTTTTTGCAAGGGATTTAACCCATCCCCGTCGCACAGAGCCTGCAGTGAAGTTCTGGCTAGGGACTCTCTAGCTGTTGAGCTAGAGGACTTCAGTGCCTTTTTCCCTCTGAGCCTTTTCTTTCCTTGAATTTGCATCTTGTCTGGACATAAAGCTGCTTCGCGTCCCTGCAGGACAAACTGCACGTTGTCCTGCAGCTGATAGCGTTCAGATGGGTCCTGGCACATTTTAAGCAACGTGTGGTTTGGTGGTGGTGCTGAGCAAGGTGGGATAGAAGTGTGTTGTTCCCAGGAGGCTCTGTATTGAATTTTGTGGTCTTTGTTCCTCTCCTGAGCAGGGATGAATCCGATCAGCCAGCGTAGCCCATTGGTGAGCTACCACGTCACAGAGTGATGACGCGCTCAAAAGCTCACCACCCTCTGGTGCGACAACCAGGTTAAGTCGGAATAAAAATCCGGGAAACAGTAGGGCTTGTCCACAGGGCTTGGTTTTGGTTTGCCTTTATGTACTGGGCTGTGGCCTCTGCTGAGAAGCAAGCCTGGCTAAATCATATTTCTCATCACACCCTTTTGTGTGCCTTTGTGGACTTGCAGGCTCTGCAGCTGGACCTGACAAAGCAGGGCTGGAGGGAAGACCACGTACTGCCTTTTTGTGCTGGTACGTGGGTCTCACCAGTGAGCCAGCTTCCCCCAAACAGTCTGCGATGGTGCTGAAACCAGTCCTCCAGCTGGAGATCCTTCCCAGAGCTCCCCATGACCCTGTTGGTAGGTGTCTCAGCATCACAAAGCATCACACAGGCCGTGTGTAATCGCGGTGTTGTGCAAACATCTTAGAGGTCTTAGCTGGGGCTCTGTGAGGTGGGAGTGGTAATACCCAAACCACTCCTCATGGACAGGGATCGTGACTTTCTGGAAGGTACAGTGACTTTCTTAAGACCATGTAACCCAGCTCTGTCTGCATGCAGTCACACTACAGCCTCCAGCACGGATGCACAGTCCCACAGTTTCTTTAAGCTGGCTGGCATGGGTGCTGCTGGCACTGGAAGTGCAGCATGACCAGACCATCTGGCTGTTCTGCCACAATCTCAACTGACTTTTGCAGCCTGTGTTAAGCTCTGCTACAATATCTGAACTGGTGAAAGGCTGAGCCAAAATCGGCATCTGTGTTCTTATTCCATTTGGCCAGGCCATCCCATACTATCTTTATTATAATTGCCTTCTGGAAGACACCATAGCGTTTGGGCAATGGATGGAGATGTGGTGCTTCAGGGAGAGTTTGGTTTGGGTCTGGACTCCCTGTCTTGAGCTGGAGCTGGTGAGCTGAGTCCTGAAGATCCGGTTCATTTCCTCCTATAGGTAGGGATAATATTTCTATCAGTGTGTTGGTGTAAAAGTCAAAACCAAGCGAGCAGAACCTGCTGAGCAGAGGCAATTCTGAAAGACCTGCAAGTGTCCGAAAGCTACAAAGTAGTCCGTGCTGTGGATGTGGGTGATGTTCTCTCTTCTGTCCAAGAGGCGGAAATGATGGTCAAGATTGGGGTTGCTGAGAGTGAGCTGTTCTCTGAGGCTGCAGAACAACATCCTGTAGGCTCACAGTCTTGCTCACAAAATTGCTCAAGTTTTGGTACGGGTTGCTTGAGTGCATGCAAGCTCTGGTCCCAGCGCTGAGGAGGTACCAGTGAGCAGGAGCAGGGCACTGTGTGCAGGCTGCTGGACACAGCCAAATACATTTCTGCCTTCCTCCACCCTTCTTTCCTTCAAAAAGGGAAAGTGGACAGGCTTTTGCTACATCAGGCCAAAAAGGAACAAAGTCTTGTGGAAATGGTCCTGACCCTGATCTACTGTAAACCCCAATGGGGTTGTTTCTGCCTTTATATTCTGCATTAGCAGTGGCGGAAGGAGAGAGCCAACTGAGAAGCTGGTGTTTGGTAAACAATTGGTGTGGTTTCCCCTCGTGCTGCGCAGATTTTAAAGGAGAATTATTTGCTGTTGCTAAACAGTGCACAAACATGCATTTTTAAAAATCTGCCTGTGGCTGGAGCTCTGCTGCAGAGCGAGTTGCCTAACGCACAGTGGGGAAATCACCTTTCAAACCCAACACAGACAGCATACGCTGATGAGAGAGCCACGTGCTTCTGACGGGATCTGTTAGTTGTGTTACGCTGCCAGCCCTGAGTTGCACAAAGGGGATTGCTCAGGCCGTTTTATTTCCTCCTCTAAGATGCTTGGGGTGCCACCCTCTCTTTCACCATGTCTTGGGGTAGCTCAGGGCATGAGGAGAGTCCCATGCAATAGGTGGGAGAAGGACCAAGAGGTCTGACTGACCACTGGGGAGCAGGAGGATTTAGGAGGTGCGTTGAATGGAGAGTCTACAAAAACTGTATGTGCTCAACACTTTCCGTGATTTTGACTCCCTAATGGATAATTGTTTGTTTGCCCACCCTAGGGAAGAACTAGTTTGCTAAAGCAGCCCCAGGATTATGAACTCCAAATCAAAGGCAGATGATGTTGGTCAAGCACTGTGCATATGTTTCTGCCCTTCGTTGTGCAGCACAGCTGTAGTTCCTTGTCTTAAATGCAGGGCTCGGGGGTCAGTGGGGACTGCAAACACTGCGTGGAGGGATGGTTCTTCCACATGCCGTGCCTGTGGGGCGGCAGGAGCACCCAGCACTGAGCAGGGACAGGGCTTTGGTAGCTTCAGATCAGGCCACTGTGCTGATTGTGGAGGCAGATAGAGCTGCAGGGGAGGCACCAACCAGAGGTGGTTATACCTTCCCTTATCTAAATGTCCTCAGTTGGGTCTTCTGCAACAAAAGCTTCAGGGGTTGCGTAGAAATGAGTTTACCACTGAGGTGTGAATGGGTTAGCAGCACATGTCTGGCTGTGAGGACCTTGCAATGGCTGGTCTTTGGTGCGTGATGTTTGTGGAAAGCCTCTGGGCCTGACAGTTTCAACGATTCGCTTCCCTGGACCCTGTGCTACCAGTCTCCATACTGCCCAGGAGTATGCAGGTCCACAGTGGGGAGCGGAACGTGGCAGGAAGAATATGGTGCACAACGGGACAGGAGCGTGGCCCTTCAGCTTTGCCCTGGTTTTCTGGAAGTGATCTTCTGCAGTGTTACGAGACACTCAGCTGGCCTGAGCTCTCAGTGACAGGAGAATGGTTTCGCTGCAACAGGCCTGTCCTTTCCAGCTGCCTTGGTTCAGGACAGACGTCTGGTTTGCTGAAAGCCCACGTAATATTTCTGTATAAACTCATTTTGAGTGGCATGTTGCAGAGCCCTAAAGGTTTCCGTCATTGATTATGACACAGCTGGGTAAAATCTTTTCTCAGGTGCAGGAGCGCTGTGCACATCATGGTCATGCAAGCTCCATCAGGAACCGAGGTGGTCAGAAAGAAATATTGCCTGATAGGTGCTTGAGGATCTTGGTTAAGAACAATGGTATCCTGAAAGACCACGTTCAGGCTGCTGCTTTCATGCTGAGCGTGTGAGACGAGAGCATTGGCAACAGGAGTTTCTCCTGACCACCTCAGCTGGGTCCTTGAGGCTCGATCTTTCCGTGCTCGTATTGTGTCCCGGCAGTAAGATCCTCACACTTTGCTGCTGTTGATCGTCCAGTAGTGCCCAGGAGCACTGTTGGATCAATGAAAAAACTGACAGCTCTCAGAAATGTCTCATACCCAGTGCAGGTGTTAAATGAAATACCCTTCCATCAGGAAGGCGCCTGAGGAAGTGTTAAAAGTTCAGGTTATGCACCAAAATTTCCCTCTTCCTGGACCCAGATAGATGGGTTGTGGGCAGTGCCAGGGCACGTAGCCCACTGGGCAAAGGAGAGCTAGTAGTGTGGTGGAAATAGTTACACTATTGCTTGCCCTGATTAGTTTTCTTTCCTAATTTCCCCCAGATTTTGACATGTGTGGACAGAAGAGCACAGTGAAACTTTGCTGTACAAAGTGCCTTCGTTTTCCAGCTGACTCTAGGTCTGATTGAAATGCCTTGGGGCAGGGGGAGTAATCAGTCACTGCTAGCATGAATTATTTTGAAATGTGAGTGAGCACAATCAGAAGTCAGAAAATTGACATTTGAGAAAAAAATCAAAGAATATTTTTAATGACAGAGAGAAAATGATTTGTCTTTTTCTGAATACGTCTTTCTTATCAGTTGTTCTTAGCCTTCCAAAAATTCCAAATGTTTTTGTTGTTGTTGAAGCCTAACAGAAGGCTTCCTGTTGGCAAGCACTGGGGAAAATTTTTATTTCCAGAGGTGGAAATTAAGGATACATTTTTTCAGTGGGAAGCTTCTCAGCTCGTATTTTGTTGAAACCCATGAAGATAAGGAACAACAAATACTGAATAATCAAGCCGCTGAACTCACTTCTAAGCCTTCAGGGAGGAGAAAGATCTTTAAACCGTGCACCCTGGCTTGGCGAAGCCATTGCTGTGACGTTACCTGCTTCAGCAACGCCATCTGTGTGCTTCCGCTCCAGCCTTCAGTGACGAAAGGACACGGTGCTTCAGTGGTGTTCCCTTCCCAGGGACGTGGCCCTGCACCATGAGCACTGCGGGCTGCCGTGACCCTGGGGCTGGCAAGGAAGCTGAAGAGCATTCAGCCAGGGGCTCTCCGCTAGCACAGCAATAGGCTGTGCTGACTTTAGCAGTTCATCACCAGCTCCTTCCCATCAAAGGCATCTTGTGGATTTCTGGGAAGGATGCAGGAGGAACTTGATGCCACTCGCAAGTCTGTGGCATCACTCCCAGCATCAGCGAGATAAAAGCAAGGCACAGACCCCAGCGATGCCAGCCTGCCCGCCAGGATTTCTTTCTGCCCTGATATGAGCTGATGGAGCTGATAACCAGGGAGTGAGCTTCAGGTAGACAAGCAAATAGTTGCCTTCCCGTCACACGCAGGCTGTCTGTTTAGACTGTACAGGGAGCTGCAGAAATCATCACTGGAATTTTTCTACATTAGTTTTGGTTTGTCTGAAGTCTGGGGCCTCAGCTCCTTCAGAAGCCCGGTGAATAGCAGGTCACTAAAGGTTGCATAGAGCTGTTAAGATTAGTGTTTGTTGAGAGCTTTAGTAGACCCTGCAAAGGAAGGTGCCCTTTGGAAGGATGGTGGGTGGCTGGGCCTCCCACTGGGGGCATCTCCAGGAACAGGGAAAGGGCCCTGGCCTGCAGTCAGAGGCCTGGCGCTGGGGACAAGCACAGTGACGAGGCCATGTCCCCTGCTGGGGTTTGAGATGTGGCCATGCACCCCTGAAATGTCAGCAGTGACTAATTTACCAGCTGTGTCGGACTTGACGTGCCCACTTGTCACTTGGTCCCCTCTGTTTCCACTGCTTGTCTCTTACCTTTCCTGGTGTCTCTCTCAGCCCCGTTCTTCTCTTTCCACACATGGTCCCCTCTGTGGTTGCTGCTCTCTTCCCCTCCCCAGTTTTCCACACCTGTGCTGTAGCATTTTCCTGCCAGCATGCTGGTCTCTTAGTTCTGGGTTTGTTTTTTTCCCCAGTGGAATTGATCCCCGAAGCAGTGCTCTTCTTGTGAACTCGCTTATCCTCATTCAAGTGGTCCTTTCATCCTCGTTGCTTTCTTCCCTTCCCTGTATGTGAAAGAGAGATGCTCAGGTTTTGCTTTATCACTTGCTTAAGCCCCAAGACAGGGGAGCTTGTCCTGATGTGATCCTTTGACACATGGAGCATACGCAAACGAAGGGACAAAAATATTCATTGCCAAAGTAACCAGGGAAATGGAGAACACCTGCATGACTCAAGCCCTTTTGGTGGTGGTCCCAAGGACTCTGTACAGGAAAAAAAAATCTCCTTTGGTTTAGCAGGGGGTTTTCCTCCCTGTTTGAGGCTGGGCAGTGCTGTAGGAGCATGCCCTCATGTGCTAGTGGGGAATTCTTGGAGGAAGAGGGTGAAGACCCAGGAGGAGCTCTGCCAGCTCTGGTCCCCTGGCTCTGGCAGCAGCCCCCACTGGGGTCGGGCACTGTTCATCTCTGCAGGGATGGCCCCAGCTCTCTGCTCAGCCCCAGCCACTGCTGCGGGGCTTGGGTGTCCCGGGGCATCCCATGCCTCAGCACCTCTCTGCTGGCCGCAGCCGGTCCTTTACTTTGTGTCTTCTTCTCTCTGGGTGTGCGGTTAGTGAATGAGATCGTTTCCCAGGAAATCTCTTTTGGGTAAGCCAGCCCTCTGCAGCGCGGTGTTTGTTTTGCAGGATTGGTGCATCGTGTGCTTTTCTCTCTTGCTAAGTCAAGCGAACACATACAAATAATGCTGCTTTTCCATGCCCAGGTTCAGGCCACACTCAAAGCCTCTTCTTGCCATGACTCACTTATGGGCAAGCCCTGGAGAAAGTAGATGTGGTAATTCAGTTGCAGGTCCCATCTTTTTCTCACAGCCCTGTGGTCAACAGGCTTTGTCAGATGGGCTCTGGTGAGGAGCAAGTTCCTCTGAGCAGGAGGCTTGCATCAGCTGAGCGCCTGCTGCTACCCCTTGATGTCTTGAAGCTTGGTACAGCTTTCTGTGAGGGTAAATGTTGTTGGCTGAAAATTTTGTAGCTTAAAAAATGTTCATTTTTCTGTTATCCTCTTTCCCGTTTTCTCCCATCTTTCCTTTCTGTATCCTCCTTTTTATACTGAAAACCTCAAAATAAAGAAAAATCCAGGAAATTCCAGGAAAAAAATACAGAAGACTGAAGAGTGGGATCCAATTTGATGAATAAATAATCCCAGGCTCAGAAAAGCCTCAGTTATTTTATTTTTTCAAAGCAGCTGGTAGACTACCTAGCGTGATTTGCTGCTATAAATACTGGTCAGGCTCTTTCAACTCTTCTGAAGGCAAATGAGAAGCCGTTGCCAGGTTTGCTTGGTATTGCATGTCTCGGATGATGAAAGGGCCAAAGCAACTGGAAGATCTGTAATTGCAAGCAGGGTGCTCAGCCGTGTGGTCTGGGAGCCCGAGCTGCTGGGTGCAGCAGCGAGGCATGTGCTTGATGTGGGATCTACCTTCACCATGCTTTCTACCTGCCAAACCCCAGCCTGGGAGATAAATAACTCTGGCTGGCTCCAGCACGGGATGTTAAAAGCGCTTCTGCCCAGACAAAGAAATCAACCTCGGTGAGGCGGCGCCAGGCGCACCTCCAGGCCAGCTCCTGCCAGCGCTGAGGGGCCTGCAGCCCCGCCGCTTCCCGCTGGTGGCAGAGCACCAGCGTGGTTCTGCAGTGCCTTGCTGTGCTTCCAGGGACGGGGTGTGGGACTGTGCCTGCTGCCTCTGGGGGCCAAAGCCTTGCCTTTGGGCTCCTCTCCAACCCTGCCCAGCATGGGGCTTGAGCACAGGCCAGACAGAGGAGATATGCACGGCCTTCCTGGGTCTGACTGGAAGCTTCTCAGCACATTGTCCTGCTTCCAGCGGCAACTCTGAGGGATGCCATGGGGTTAAGAGAAGAACCGGGGCATGCATAGACCTGTCCTTCGCCTGCATGCAGCCCTGAGCAAGCTGTGATTTAAGCTGCACTTCCCAGGCTGGATGGTTCCTGATCCTTCACTGGCCAACTGGCTGGACAAAGCCTTGAAGGAACCAAGTGCTTGAGAATAGTTTTGTGAACAAGAAACATCCGGGGATGTTTGCCACTTAACTTACCCTAGGGACACTAATGTCTTTCCAGTGGAGCCAATTGTGTAGGTACATTGATAATGACACGTTTGAGCTGCATTGCTACCGAGAGAAACACCAAGTGGTCACTGAACCTCCTGGGGTACGCGCCATTGGTACTGTGCCAGGGCTCAGACAGCTGGGAGATCTTCTCATTCCCCCATCTGAGAGGGTTTTGCTGCTGATTGTTTGTTTGTTTAATTTTTATTTTAGTGACCTGACCAAGGTCCTGCAGCACTGTCTCCCATGTGTGTCCAGCCGTGCCGCAGCATCACAGCTCTCCCGTGGCAACAGCACGTGTGCAGTGCCATGCAGGCAGGCTGCAGCTAGCAGGCTTCCCTGTGTGCGCAGGCAGGAAAGGAGTTTTCTGAGGTAAGAGCACAAACAACTGGCAGAGCAGCGTTTTGGCTCAGGAAAAGCAGACTTTCCAGTGGCTAGGGATGCGTTTTGTGCCGTGCTAGAAGTGCTAATGATGATGGTTCGAGTACGATTGGATCTTGGGATCTTGTTTTGCTCTGCCAAGATGTCTTACAAACTTGTCTTAGGAGCTAAATTTAAAGGGTGATTGTCCAGAAAGGGCTACAGAGCAGGTCTCTGAAGTCTCTGCCTGTCGTATGGGCATTAACATTGTTTGTATGTTCTCTTAGAAGTGGTTTTAAGGGTTACTGTGGGATCCAGTCTCAGCCTGGAGTCTGCTCCTGGGATGGCTGTTTTTCAAATGCAGAATGCAAGCAGCCAGGCTGTAGGCAGAGCTCGTGCACAGCCCTTGAGTTTGAGCTCCTGAGAGCAAGAGCTGGGCAGGACTATGCTTTTCCTCAGCCACTGATGAGGACGAAGCCATGCTTGTTCATTTGCTGTGGTCAGCCCAGAGCTGCTCTGTTAGCTCTCAGCAGGGTTATTAGCATCCTTAAAGCTGTCTGTGAGGAAATAGGAAAAGTTTATTTGCTCTGCAAATCCTAGTCCATGCAGGTCTTCCTCCATCACTCTTCATGTGTCTTTGCTTGGGCAAGCAGGGTGCCACCTTCTTTTGTGGTAGACCTAAGGATCCTTGGACCAAAGGACCCTGTTCCCTCCGTGCAGGTACCAGGGGCTACCTGGCTTGGCAAATGACACCCTTGCAACATCCTGATGTCTCCTACTCTGGAGCATGTGTTGCAGTCCAAAGGTGTCCATTTGGTATCTCTGGAAGCCTCTTCTAAGCAAGGATGCGATGGGACTGCTGCTTGTAGTTGTGGTTGATGATGGCTGGTCCAACTTGATGGACTGATGTGGTCCAACTTGACTCTCCCTGGAGAATTCAGTGAGGGATTTGGAAGCATACTTTCTACTTAATACCTAAATCGTACAAAAGACTGGTGGGATTTAGGTGCTATGTGACTTTTGGATGACTGAGCATCTGAGCTGTCCTGAAGTAGGAGTGCGGACACTGAGGGGACGTTGCTGCTTTCTGAGGGCACCAGATGCATCTCAGCGAGGTTTCTTTGGTCTTTCCCCACTCAGTAACATCAAAGGAGGCTGCTGGTGGAAACAAATAAAGACCTCATCGTGGGAGAGTGGCGGGAGCCCTGGCCAAGGGAAACTTGCCTGCTTTGCTCCTATCGGGCTGGCAGAGCCGGCTCGTCCCAGCGCGAAGCGTACAGCTGTGCTAACCTGTCCCTGGGCAGCATAATTACAGGAGGAGGATGGGGCTGATGGCTTACAGAGAGAGCTAGAAATTAGGGCATGCAGTGGTGGGGTATCACTGCTCAAGGGAGGTTTCAGGGAAGGATTCTTGAGTGGGTAAAAAAAAAAAGTCAAGGGTACTGGCAAATGCCACAGAAGTTGGTAGCCTGCATGTGCAGTTTTGAGTAGTGCACCAACTCTCCCAGCCTGTGAAACACCGGGGGCAGCTGCAGCATCTCCCTTGCAGCAGGTTCAGAGCATCCTCTGGGCTCAGCTGAGCCTGGCTGGCTCTCAGCAGTCTGTCACCCAAGCATGAAATTCCTTCTCTGTAAGTGTAACATTCACGCAGGAGGCACATTTATTAGGAGGCCGTCTGCTCCCTGTTTTGGCATGAGAGTTGGTGCTGCTGCCTCTGGAATTTGGTTGAAAATCATTTGGTATTTGGGTGTGTTTGGTTTGCAGGAGCTTGGAGGCTCCTTAAAGAACATCTCTAAAGCATGTTTTACTACACACAGCCTTCATGGTACATGTTTTCTCTCCATAGGTCCAGGACATGTGAGGAGACCTTCTTCCAAAGCTGGCCTACCCTGGCCAGCCAAATAAATACAGCCAGGCAGCCGCACATGGCGACGTTCACAAACGTCTCCTCCCTTGTTGGCAGAGCATCTGCAGACAGATCCGCAACTATCTCGGACTTGGTCATGATGGAAAGTTGCTCAGTGGAAGTTTATTCACAAGTTGCACTTTCTCCTGTGTTTGGAAGTCAAATGACCAACTTGCAGCTTTGCTGCGGTCAATGACGTGGCTTTGGACCCCAGCCTGAAGAAATGCCACTTCTCTCTTAGCTGGAGATGGGGAGGAGAGAAGCTAAATCTGACACCGGAGAGTCGTAAGCCCACGTGATGAGTTTCACCTGCTACTGAAACCTGGTGGCATGAATGTGAATGCAAAGAGGTATGCTACTTATTTTTAAATCGCTTCTTGAATATTTCCACCACCAATATGGTTCCACTGCTAATATACAGTCTTCAAGGATCAAGTATAAGTATATATCAAGTTTAAGTTTTGGCAACTTTTCTAGAGCACAAGGAGCCAGGACCTCTGCAATCCAGCTTTCTTTTTTTTCCTGCATCTTTTCAATAAGTTTCCCCCCTCTCCTATGGAAATAAGGAAGTAGAGCATGAAGATGCTAAAAAGACTAAAATGTCTTGCTCATTCTGTTGTTTAGAAATGAAACACTTAGTTTCTTCCTTTTTTGTAAATGTTTTCCGATGATTTCAACTTTTCTTTTTTCAATTTGTCACTGAAATAAATAAAAAGAAAAAAGGGGGAGAAGTAATGAAAAGGCCAAATGTTTCATTTTCCAGCTAATTCCTTAAGAGATTTGTAAAGAATGAAGTGCCTCATGCTGATTTCTGGAATAAGGAAGAGAAATTCCACTTTTTTGTATGTGTTTCATTGCTCCTTGTGAAATAATTCATCCCACCTTAATTAAAACATTCAATCTGGAAACTAGGGAGGACGGTGAGTGCAGATGGGCACTTTTGCAGGAGGGATACTGAATGGATAAAATATTTCTGAAGGGCCCCATGCAGATGTAGGGCTGTAAGGTAAAGCAATGTGCGGGCTTTCTTTGGGGGCAAAGAACTGCTTCTGCTCATCAGCCAGTAAAACCACAGCAGGACAAGGAGGTCTGCAGCATCCCCTGTTCCCAGGACTCGCACCCTGGGTCCTACCATCCCCCAGGAGAGTCCTTCCCCTCTGCCTGGGTGTTTTGCTGGGTGCCAAAGGGACTGGAGAACCCCTCTGGGAGATGTTTACTAATGTCACCTATCTCTCATTTAAAGGAAGGCTTCTGCATCCACATGCAGGTCTCTGGGCTGTGCAAGGCTCCACTGTGGGACCTTGACCCCAGATGGCAGCTTTGCTGAGCCCACAAACTCCTGGGTATCTGTGGTGCACGCATGAAGATGCCTCCAAGCCAAGCTCAACAAGAGGGCGTGCAGAACAGCAGAGCGGCTGAGCTGGGTGAGTCCTTCCTGCCTTTCCCAGGCCTTGTCCCACCAGTGTCACCCAGCTCTGTGTTGCTTTACTGGGAGCAAAGGATGCTCAGGCATCCCTACAGAAACACCACTGTCCTTTGGGCTGCAGACATTCAGCCCCATTTGGCTTTCAGCAGGGAACAAACTCTGCTCAGCTGCCTGTGAGTGCTCAGACTCGCTGGTCCTTGCATCCCGCTGCATGCCCCGGTGTCGGGTGCTCCCCAGGAGGCCAGCTGAGCAGAGGCAGCATTTGCTGGTACCTTCAGAAGCCAGTTTTGTAGCAGAGGACCGCTATTGTGTCTGCCTTCCTCAGCTGATGTCAGGGAGAAGGCACGTTGGGAGGGGATGACTTCACAGAGCTGCTCAGGGAATCGGCCACCCCCTCCCTGCAGCGAGGGCTGCTGGAAGGGAGCCCAGGCCAGGCGCTGCCAATTGTGTCTTCATCTTCGTACCCTGTTACAGGCAGTGTTTGCAAACACTGAGGCAATGCTGTTCAGGCAGGAGCCAGCCAGCTCTGTTGTTAACACAGCTTTTGGTGGCTGCTGAAGACCCAAGAGCCTCACGGTGCTGTTTGGATGGAGGGCTGCAGCGATGGCTTGGGTGGTCCCATAGGAGTGGAAGAGGTGTCTGCTGGAATACCAACAATGTTTTAAAATGGGAAGGAGGAGAATTGCAAAACAGATGGTTCTTGTAAGCTGTCTCGCATACACCAAAGGATGAAGGCAATTAATTAATTAATTTCACTAGCCCCATCAGATCAGTGTGGCTGACGGGACTGCAGAGGGCAGCTGCCTCCCTTGCTTTGATCCAAACTGTCCTGATCATCATTGCAGCCACCTGGAAACCCAGGGTCACGCTGCCATCCTGAAGTGCCCGAGATGAGAGATGGTTCCTCCTTGAAGTCAGGATCAATAATCTGTGAAAACAAAATAATAATCACAGAATCATAGAATCATTAAGGTTTGAAAAGACCTCCAGGATCATCTGGTCCAACCATCACCCTGCTACCAGTGTCACCCACTAAACCATGTCCCCAGGCACACCCAGCCTTTCCTTAAGCACCCCCAGGGACGGTGACTCCACCACCTCCTTGGGCAACCCGTCCCAATGCCTGATTGCTCTTCCTGAGAAGAAATGTCTCCTCATCTCCAACCTGAACCTCCCCTGGCACAACTTGAGGCCATTCCCTCTAGTCCTATCGCTAGTTATCTGCGAGAAGAGGCTGACTCCCAGCTCCCCACACCTTCCTTTCAGGTAGCTGTAGAGAGCAATGAGGTCTGCCCTGAGCCTCCTCTTCTCCAGACTAAACAACTCCAGGGCCCTCAGCTGTTCCTCACAGGACCTGTGTCCCAGGCTCTGCACCAGCTTTGTAACCCTTCTCTGGACACGCTGCAGGGCCTCAATGTCCTTGTAGTGAAGGGCCCAAAGCTGAACACAGCACTTGAGGTGTGGCCTCACCAGAGCAGCGTACAGGGGGACGATCACCTCCCTGGCCCTGCTGGCTGCACTGTTCCTGACACAAGCCAGGATGCCCTTGGCCTTCTTGGCCACCTGGGCACACTGCCGGCTCATGCTCAGGTGGGCATCAACCAGCACCCCCAGATCCTTTTCTTCTGCACAGCTTTTAAGCTGCTCTGCTAGAAGCCTGTAGCACTGCATGGGGCTGTTGTGGCTGAAGTGCAGGACCCAACACTTGGCCATGTTGAACCTCATCCCATTGCCCTCTGCCCATCGACCCATCCTGTCCAGGTCCCTCTGCAGGGCTTCCCACCCTCTGGCAGATCAAAGCTTCTCCCCAACCTGGTGTAATCTGTAAACTTACTGAGGGTGCACTCAATTCCCTCATGCAATCATCAGTAAAGGTATTAAAGAGGATGGGCCCCAACTCCGACCCCTGGGGAACACCACTGGTGACCGGCCACCAGCTGGATTTCACTCCGTTCACCACCACTCTCTGGGCCCAGCTGTGCAGCCAGTTTTTAAGGCCAGTAATTATTGCATGCTTTTCTATGCCTTGGTGACCACAGGATGTGAAGGACAGGACTAAGCCATTAGGAGAGGTGTCAGCTCCACTGCTTCTGCCCTGCCAAGGGACATGTCCCTGGGCTGGCTTCTCCACCCAGTGTCAGGTGTTGGCAAATGCCCACTGGGTGTTAAGGCAGGAGATAGTGCAGTGGTAGCATCTGGGGGCCCTGGGATGCTCCTGGGAGCTGTTGCTTCTTGCTGTGTAATGCAACATTGACATACCTGTGTGCAAATTTCCCTGTAGCCTGGGACTTGGATGGAAATGTATTGGATCATTGCATCATGCTACTGAAGAGTTATTCGAAGAAGGGAGATGGAAAATAATCAGGTGAGTGAAATGAAGTCTGGGCGATGCTCAGAGTATCTGCCTGCCTTGAAACAATCCTGCAGTTTGCTGAGAATCTTGGACTTTGGAAAGGCCTGGAAAAAAGAAAGTTCTGTTTAAACCCTCTGGACCTGTACTTTCTCCTGGGCACCCTGGACTGAGATCCCAAGGAATTGGGAAGGAAGCTGCGCAGGAGAAAATCCCTTTTAGTCCAAAAGCAGGCACAGGGTGAGGTTGCACGTGCAGGCAGCTGAGGAGGCTGCCCACAGCTGGGTTTCTAGTTGCAGGGGGGATTTCACACCAGAGCTTTATCCTGCAGCTCCTCAAGAGCACAAATCCTGCAGTGGCATGAGGGGAGGGATCAGATAGGGGTTTCCACAGTTTCTCTTTGGAGATGTTTGCAGACCTGGAGCAACTCCAAGGCTTTGGTCCACAGTGTGTGCCCCACACCACACTGCATTGGTGTAGGCGATGCTGGGCACCCAGGTTTTGGCTGACAGAAACATCCAGCTGGCTGGTGCTGGGAAGTTTCAGGAGTGATTTAGACCAGCACAGGCTTTGGGGTAGCTGTGGGGGGACAAGCTGTGGTGCCTCAGTGGGTGAAGTACCCCCAGCTAATGAGTACATTTCCTTCACTGCTGCCTGTTCGTTCTGTGCACCTTGTTGCTAATGAGTCTCGGCATCCTACCTAGGAGACGGACAGACAGACAAGCTCAACGTTGGCGCAGTGTTAGCCAGGCTTCAGCCTGATGCAGTTATGCTCATCCATGAGAGGCTCACCAGCACCGGGAGACTGAGAGACAGTCTCCCACAAAAGACACCGATGACAGCCAGTGTCTGGTTGCTTGGTGTTGCTGAAGTATCATTGATTTTTACCTTCTCCTCTCCGTAACCATGACACCAACACAGCAGCATGTCTGTGCTGGGGCAGAGGGAAGGGGAGCTGGCAGGGTGAGGCTGGATGGAGCAGCAGCAGCTTTCAGTGCAATGAAATGGTGTAAGCAACTTGTTTTCCTCCTGTTTCACTACAGATTGCCTTCCACATCTGCGTAATGAGAAGTCAGAGCAGGGTGTTCCCCTTGTCTCTGCACTCCTGTTTGCGCAGGACCAGGCTGGGCTACAAATCCCGATCCCCTGTGTTTGGTTTGGTGGCCCTGTCCCTCCGTGTGAGAGCAGGCATTTGGAGAAGCAACTCCTTGCCCAAAGGCTTTGTTACCTCCAAGCCTCTCCAGGCGACATTTGGCAAAGCCACGACATCTGCTGTCTTTAGCTTGTCAGCTCCAAGATGTGTGTTGGCTTCATCACATGCTTAGCACCACTGACTGTGGTGTGTGCCCAAATATTAAGTAACTCGCTGAGCTGGGACCTAGCTCAGGCTGATAGGATTAGGACCATTTCTTTCCATGTGGGTCACTGAGCATGTTGGGAGGGATAATTATATGAGATGCTGCTTTCTGTGACCTGTGGGAGGGGGAGCCGATAACCAAGTAAGGGTTTGTTTGAAGTAAGGCAAAATACAAGTCTACAGCGATGTCTCACTGGACATAGAGACATCTTAAGTATTTTGGAGAGGACCAAAACTGATGCCAGGTGCTTGCCTATCACTGTCAGAAACAGAGGGAATATCTGGGAGTTGGAAGCCCAACTCCAGGGCTAGATCTCAGGTGCCTTCTTCTCAAGGAGGGCTCAGCACTGGGAAAGGGGCTGGGCAGCCCTGCGGGGTGAGCAGCACGGTGGGTTTGGCGGCTCCCAGCAGATCACTTTAAATCCAGCCCTGCTTGCCCTTCGTGTCTGATTTTAACAGCATGACCGAATCCTTGCCAGCAGGGAAGCTGTGTTTGACTGGGGAGGTAATAAGATGATTTGAACACAAGAGCTGATAGTTTCAAGTAACTAAAACTTAACCTCACCACATAAAGCGTTATTGTCCTGCCACAGCAGTCCTCTGTCCGGGAGAGCACAGCTGCAGGGGAAATAAATGCTCCTCTTCTTTTTCTTTACCCTTTCTTTCCCTTCTTTTTTTCTTTCTCTCTTTCATTCTCTCTCTCTTGTCTGTTTAAAAATGGGGACCTCATATAGGTTTGCTGGTGTTGGCCAGCAGTGGGACATGGGTGCTGAGCTCTGAGGGAGCTGTTGTGCGGGGCACTGCAGGGCAAACTCCCTTTAATCCTGGGAATTACATCCCAAGCAAATCCATTGATGGGTGTGGATTTAGTTGAGATCCGGGTCAAATCCTGGCCCCGTTGAAGTTAAATGGGAGGTTTAGCTGCTGGTTGCAGAGGGGTCAGGGCTGTTGGACACATCTGCCTGGCCAACCTCTGCATTCCCTTCCCCATGGGGTGACGTTGGTGCAGCAGTTAGGATGTCTACAGGTATCGCAGCTGAACTTCCCCTCCCTGTCTCATGATCAGCCACAGCTTCACTCCTTTTCAAACCCCCATGAAACCTCACCGAGCAGCAACTACTGCTGATCCTTCAGCTCCTTCTCAAGACCATCTCCTGACACAGAAATGGCTTGTTGCCACATACAGCCAGCATGAATGCCAGCTGCCACCAGCAGCTGTTTTGGACATCGAAGCATTTGAGGACACCTTTCCATCTTGGAAAAGCACTGCCATCACCAGCATCACACCAGGGCTGCCATGGAGCTGGGAAAAGCGCTTCCAGGCAGGTTGTCCTTCCTCAGTGTGTTATCAGTGGTGTGTGTGTGTGTGTGTGTGTGTGTGTGTGTGTGTGTTATATATATATGTATATATATGCTTTTATATATATATATAAATCCAAAAGGAAAAACCCAAAGCCCAAGCTGGTGTAACTAGGAGCAGACCCCATGCTTTCCACAGTGATGCAATGTAATGATATAAAAAAGTAAGCACTTGAAATCTTGTTTTAAAAGCTCTTACTCCCCGGCCAAAGCTGATGAAGAAGCATTACTGGCAGCATTGTGATGAGGAACACATGGTGATGCTCCAGCCCTGCAGGTTCTGCTGGTCCCCAGGTGCTGGGAGCTGCAGACTCCTTCCCAGGCACTTCCAATGCACCCCGCGGTCCACATTGCCCGAGTCATGCAGCAGTGTTGCTTTTCAGGCAGTTTAGACAGTGTTTATGAAGGTAAGAAGATTTTTCTTTTGATTTTTTTTTTTTAAAGAACTTACTATTTTCTTGAATTCCTCACCCATGCACGTCAGTGGGGTCTCAGACCAGCTGGTTTTGGACGCACTCGGAAATCCCCGCAGGGACTGTTTTCTGGCAGGGCTGGGATGCTCTTCCTGCTGGTAGCCAGCCTCCTGCGAAAATGTTTCTTTTTATTTAGCTGCATTTATTTATTTGTCCAAACACACAGCAGCCCAAGCATGTATTTGTGTATGTGTGCTCGAATGTCTTCCAAAAGCCACTCCTACCACCCCTGCAAAATAGTTTGAGGATGATACAAGAATGATAAATATCTGGCCAAGGGGAATGTTTTGGAGTGAATGAACGGGAGTTGTGAATGGAGACGGCTGTGGTAGCACAGCTCCATGGTGGCACTGATTTCACCCAGCATGGGAGTGGGAGAGCAGAGGGAATGCCCCTGCATCCCAGGGGAGAGGCAAAATCCAGGAGTGCCCAGTGAGGAAAGTCCCTCACTCAAGCAAGACACTTCCACTTCATGCCTCATTCAAGCTTTTGTGCTGGCCTGGACTGAGGTCTGGGTTTGTGCTTAATTCTTCATCCTGAAATCCACACTTAACTCAGTGTGGGCTTGGAAAGGGGAAGCAGGGATTTGAAATCCATGGCAGGAATTAGCTGTGCTGTTCATAAAGGCTTTCAGCTTAATCATGGAATATTTTTTTCTAATTCATAAGAAATTCTAGTACATGGGACTGAAATAATGTCACTTTATCATTAATACCCAGGGAAAGCCTCAGGGACTGTGTTCCTCTTAAAAAAGATGGTTTACACTTTAGTAAAATACTGCCCTTGTATAGCTATGTTTCTGGACATGTTTCTTTATTTTTTTATTTTTTTTTAATTTTTTTTCCTTTGGTCTTGGTAGCTAGTAAAGGTTTTTATTTTATTTTATTTTATTTTATTTTATTTTATTTTTTCAAGTATCTTTGCTACAAGCTATTCAAACTTCTCCAAGGGAATGTTTTTACCATTACTACTGAGTAGGTGCTTTTTACAAGGATTAGAAAAAAATGAAAAGTTGAAATTAAATCCAGGAATTATCAAATCCATTTTTGAAAGCAATTCAAAACCCACACTTTTTTGACAAAATGTCTCTGAAACATCATGATGAACGGTCATCAACTGTTCAGATTCCCAGCCCAGCTTCAAATTATTTGCTGCTTGGGCAAGACAATGCACACAGCTGACCTGGGTGCTGAGTTCCCATCAGCCGAGGTGTCCTGGCAGTGGGAGGGCTCTCTTTCAGACCAGTATTGGTTTCTCAGGCAGAGGTACTGCATGATAGGATAACGTCCTGGGGGGTGTCAGTACGTCCCCTGGTGCCTCCTCCGTTGCTGTTAGCACACCCACCTCACCCATGCCACAGGAGGGGATGCCAGGCTCTGAGTACAGGGATTTCTCCTCCTGACACTCCTCCCACAGGCACAGGACACTCAGAGCCACAAACAGCTCTGCATCCCCCGAGCCATTTTCTCTGCTTTATGGGCCTCCTCCTCCTTGATCTTTTTTGGAATTTTTTGCTCAAAACTACTGCAGTGATGGGAAATGGTTTTAACAGACAGGAGATCCAGCCTTTTTTCATTGCATGCCCTCAGCACTGTGGCAGCTAGAGTTAGAAGACCCAAATATTTTCCAGATGACGTGCTCCTCATCTGCTGCTGCCATGGGTGCTGGAGAGATGCGGGAGAACTTGCCTAACAGCTGGTGGCAAACTGTTCTGCAGGCAGTACCTTGAACCTGCTGCTTGTTCTTCTTGCCCAGGGCAGTGGAACAGTCTTCAGGCTTGGCAGAGGTTTTGTGTTGCAGATTCTCAGGCCCATGCATGACCCGCACTGCAAACAGCCCAGCTTGATGGCTGACAGCATGGGGCTCCACGGACCACTCCATGGACTCTCTCCTGGCCCCTGGCCCTTCTTTAGCACATTCGCATCTCCTCTCAGGACTGCTGATGTCCCAGGACCCCACCACTCTTTGACCTGAATCTCCAGGTCTCCTGGACTCCTGTCTTTTCTCTGATGCCCATAATTAGGGAAATCTAAGACAATGGACCCATGTAGGAGTGAGAATGGTAGTTGATGTGGGTCTGGCTGGCTGGCCGCAAAGGACTGCACAAGGACAAGGAATTTCTCTACATGCACCTTGATCCCAGGATGGAGTTTTTCCCACATTGGATGGAAATAGTCTGATGGGGGAATGTGCTCTTTGCATTGAAGGGGTTAAAAGCCTGCTCCTTCCTCCTAGGCTGACCCTGGAAAATACCTCTCAGCCAGGGACTAAATTCAGGACAGAAACTAAGGCTCCTAGGATACAAGAATACAAATAACACAACTTGTTCCACAAGCAGTGGAAACCAGCAAAGCCGGGTTTCCTATGGTTGGTGTCATGGGGCAGAGCTTTGGGGAGGACTCTCGCTGACTGATAAAAGCTAAACATCCCAGGACAGCAGTGGGATTTCTTCCTTCTTGCCAGACACCAAGCTTCACAGAATTTAAACTCCTGTAATAACTGGGAGCCCCTGCTCAGTGTGGGGACAAGGCTGAGTTCCAAATTGAGTTCCTTTGCAATGCACTGGTGAGGAGGAGGATGACAAGGAGGAGGAGGAGGAGGGAGCTGCTGTGTCATCTCCCCAAGGGTGGCAGTGTGGCCACCAGTGTCCCCTTGCTGCCAGCACCTGGAGATGGGGAGCAGCTCAGCCTGAATTCACACTGCTGTGAGTGATGGAGGGGGCCCGTTCCTGTCCCCCCTGCCTGGCACGGATCGGTCCCTCCCTGCTCTCCTGAGCCAAGACAGCTGGGATGCTTGCAGCTCCGGTGTTCTTCTCAACCACTTGCCCCATGTTTTCAGGGGTGAGAGTAGTCACGGTGGCTAGGGGGCTATTTTGTGTGCCCGGCAGATGTGAGCCGGGCACTTTGCAGCAGGCCCGAAGGAGGATGGCACAGGCTGAGGTGGCTGCTTACTGCAAATGCAACCAGATGTTACCGATGTGCTTTGCGAGATTAGTGGGAAGGGAGGAGAGGGTCTTGATGTAAAGAGAACGAAGCTGGCAGATGACTGCGCCATCTATGCTCAACCTTGTCTAAGCCTATTTATATAAATCCTGTGAAACTCAAATTAGAATTTTGTCCATCTGCTCTGCTGCAAGTCGCTCTTCCACTGGTAACACAAGCCAAGAAAACATTCTTAACTCTGTAAGATCTGCCTCTAGCATGAGAAAGGTTCATATCCACATCCCAGAGCCAGTGGAGAGGCTGCACGTTGCCATGGGCTTTGGGACAGATGAGTTTCTGAGCAGAAGAGCTCCAGAAAGAAGCAGGGGCTGCCCTCCTGGCTGCAGCATTACTTGGCCTCCAAGGCTCCCCACCATGTGCAAGAGGATATGGGTCACTCACCTGTCCCATGTCTGACGTAACCATGGGTGAAAGCGTTGGGCAAATCCCTCTTTGCCTGGCTGCCAGTCTCAAAGGCAGTGCCCAAACACCAGGGCGTTAACACAACGAAGGCAGGGAAGTGCCCCCTGTTGTCTCTTCGCATCTTCCCGTGTTTCCTACTTGTAGCATCTGCCTCTCACTGGATTGTTCAGCCTTTCCTTCTTGGGGAGACTCTTACACAGTCGCTTTAGATACGGCCAGCGCTGCACTTGGGGTGACCTTGGGCCCAGGAGATGTGGCACCGCCGGCAGCCATGGCCGCAGCTCTCTGCCTCATGCACCACCGCTAACCGTGCTGGTCAGACAGGCACAAGCTGCTTGTGCAGGCGTCCTGTTGGATCCTGACCACCAGTCAAAGTTCTTATGAAACGTCAGTGCTCATGGCCTAAAACCCAGCTGCGGGCACAGGGAGAGGCGAGGGGAGGACACTGGGATGGAGGCGTGAGTCAGCGAGACAGATGCTGGGCCTGCTCTTCAGCCCGGTGATTTCTAGGAAGCATATCTGTCTGCACACACGGGTGGTCACTGATGAGAAAGGCCAGGGAAGGATGTGATGCTCCCCTGCACTTGCAAAAATCCCATATGTACAGCGGCAAAAGTGGTTCTGCAGCACTGCAGCCATCAGCGCTCCTGGCAGGGCCACCCTCCGATGCTGCCATCCGCACGGCTGCTGACATATCTCCCAGCACCTCTCCTCGCTCAGCCCTGAGATTGCAGGCAAGGTCTGTTCTGGACCCTTCTGCAACTGCTTCAGCTTTGGTTGGGCCTGGGTCCTGCTCAGGAGCTGAGGAAGTCTCCCTGGCCTGCTGTAGGCATTGAAGCCCCCTTGCTGCTCTCCCAGAGCAGCCACTGCGATGGATGCGTGGCTGGATCAGTACTTTATGCTGAGTGTGGCCCCCACTAAAAGTCAGCATTTGCCAGCAAATGACATGTTTTTTCTTTCAGTTTTATTGCATCAGAGGCAGTCTCCCTACTCTGCATTTTAGATCAGAGACTCCAGAATCTTTAACACAGGGGAAAGAGCTACAGATAGTAAAAAAAAAGAAAAAAAACGGGGGGAAAAAGGGTCATGGAGATGCAGTTTTGTCATCCTGCATGTTACAGTGTTGCTGGCTGCCTTGGGCTAGCACTGCAGTTTGCTTTCCAGCTTCTGCCCTGTGAAGGCTGGAGTGGAAATTAAGGAGAAATGAAGTGGCCAGGCTGCACTGGGACAGCAGTGGCTGCTGGTGGAGCCACCAGGGGAACGGCTCCGGAACGGAGAGGATGAGGACTGTGTCTGAGCATCCATGGAAAACAGGTAAGAAATGATCCTGGCTTGGTCGCCCACTTCTGAGCCCATTCTCAAAGCCAAGAATGTGAATAAAAAAATGATTAAACTGTTTTTAAGAGCTCTAATCATGTAAAATGGAGATAGTCAAAGTGTTTGTGTGAGGAGATGTCTTAAATGCCCTTTGCAAGCCTGGTGTGGCCACGCACCAGTATGTGTTTCTCTCCAAAAGGGCTGAGATTAATTTTATTTAGAAGGGCAGAAACAGAGGATTATAAATATGGAATGTTCAGTGATGCCAAACTGCTGCTAGATTCATGGTTTTTGTTGTTGTTATTTGTTTTGTTTTTAATTCATTTTTTATAAACAGACTTTTAATTCAAGTTGTCTCAGTCTTGTTTGTCCCTCAGACTCTCCTGTCCCATTTATGTCTGGGCTACTGGCAGCGTGTGTTTCAAGTTCTAGCCAAGCATGTATTAAAATAAAGCTGCAATCTGACGAAAAACAGGTTTTAAGATGGAAACAAATAATTAGAAACACCCAAATTAGCGTATGTCTGACAATAGGTTGAGCTCTGTCCAAATTTAAACAAAGCTGGTAATCACAGGATGCAAGTGATTAAACCAGAGGCAGTGGCTAAATATCGGCTTTAGCAGGTCAGGTGAAAAAGGTGTTGGGAGAGAGCAAACCTGGGCGGGTTTTGCAAGGGCTGTGCACCCAGAATTGAGATAAAACAGTAGCATTTTGGGGCCTTTGTGTAAGACAATGCATTTAAAGAATGAGTGCCACAGAGGTGCTTGCTCAAGTGCCCATTTGAACACTTGGAGTGATGGGACATTGACAACTTTTCTGGGCCATGGTGGAGCACCACGAAGCTATGCTGGTGGGGATGGTGTGGAAGTGCTCTCTGTGGTTTCCTTTGGCACCAGCTGCTTTTACACCTCCAGCCGCAGGTGGTGCGGGCACCCCAGTCCCGCCAGCAGCCCCTGGCTGGGTAGCGGCCAGTGGGTCCCCTGGGTGGCTTTCTAGCAGTGACTGGGAGAAAACTGGTTAAAAATTCTTGGGTTGCTGAAATTACAGTGTGCCTGTTTCTCTTTGTGCGCGTGTGTGTAAGCAAGCAAGGCACAATAACAGCATAGATTGTTCTTCTGTACCCATTGTTATGGAAATTGCCTTAGAGACAGTTGCTCTGCCGTACATTTTTAGAAGTGCCAGCAGGAAAAGCACTCGGAGGGGAGGAAGAGCACCCAAGGCAGTGCCAACACTGCCCCTTCCTCAGATGCTTGCTGGGGATTTGAGCCATGGGTGGTTTTTTGCCCATTCGGGCAGAGGGAAGGAGCCTCTGAAGGTAAATCCCCATCTGTGTCATTCTCCAAAGGAGCCTTCTGGGCTGCGTGCCTCAGCCTCGGCTGCTCATCCGCAGTTTGGGCAAGGGATCGCATGTCCCATGCTCGTGCCTGAAGTTTACAGGAGTCCTTCCCTCTGCCAGAGGTGCTTCACTACTGCAAATGGCCCCATGTTAGTCAAAATCAGGTTTTTCCTACTGCTAGCTGCCACTTTATCTCAAAAAAAAAAAAAAAGGAAAAAAAAAAATCTCAAGAAAAATTCACCATTGGCTCGGTGTGCTGAAGTGCTGTCTGCCTGTGAGCTGGAGGGAAGCTCGGATCCAGTGCACCTTGTTCACCATCGTGTCTGAAACAAGGCTTCTCATGCTCCCAAACCTCCCAGTTTCCAAAATACCACAGGTGCTAGTGAAGGCACCTTGGAAGGGGTATGTGTCCATGAAATCTTTGTGCTTCCCTCGCAGTGGTGTTTTGGAAAAGGAAGAAAATCATGGTGCACTTGAGCCCCTGAGTCGGCTGTGACCACTGAGCACCAGGGTGCTGTAGGGGCTGGCAGGGCTTGCAGACTCCCTTTCCTTCTTCCCAGCCAGCTCCAGTTTCCTGGTCTGAAACAAGTGGTCCTTTGGGTTCTTCTGCCACACCAGCTTGTCCCTGCTTTGAGAATGAGCTTTCATCTGAAAGGATGGTGGTTTGGCCAGAGAGGAGTGTTGCATGGTGAGGGTTAGGGCTGTTCACCCCCTGTTTGCATTAAAATGCCCAGGCCCACCTCAGCTTAGACCCAACAAATCATCTGTTGTCTCAGTTTCAATGTTTTTTTCTCTTTCAGGAGAATAAAGGAGGCAGCAGGTCTGGGCAAGAGAGGGTGGTTCTGGAGAGGCGCTCAGCTGTGTCCGGTCCCCGGCACCCCCAGCCTTGTGGCTGTTCCTCCTGCTGCACCCCAGAGCACTCAAGGGCTAGTGGCGGTGGTGAGGAGGTGGCAGAGGCTGGGAGGGGACCTTATTATAAGAACGTGGACTCTGGGAGTCATGAGCTGGTGGCAAGATGCCAATGAGCAGCCTGGTCCACTTTGGCTCCATGGGTCCCTAGCTGCTCCTCTGCAGCCCCCAGGCACTGTCTGGGGCTGCATGTGCCCACGGTGGGGTCAGGAGGATCTCTCCATCCTCGTGGGGCTCTTGCAAGTAGTCTGATTTGTAATACCTGCAGGCTCTTCACCATGCTTCGTGAAGGACCATGGTGTCATGTTCTGTGGATGTGCTCCAAGATGCTGAGCATCTGACCTTTGTGCTAGCAAAGTCTCTAGCTTTGTAGCTACTACAGCTGAGAAGATACTTCTCTGTGAACCTCGGAAACTCTTTATGCAAAGGGTCCCTCATGTTGCTGACCCCCAAGGCTCCACTCGGCAGACAGAAGCATGAGATTAACACAACCCTCCAACAGTTTCTTCTGAAACAGAAAATATTGGAGGAGTGGGGAAGGGATTGCTTTGTATTTTAGACTGAGTCTTTTAAGTTTCTTTCACTGTCTTTATCTGCTGCAATGTTTGGAAGCCCTTGGTGTTGGTTTTTGTGTTTGGTTGTGTTTTTTTTTTTTTTTTTTTTGGTTGCTTGGTTGGTTGGTTTTAATGTGAAAGCAGAAATTTTGGGGGCAGGTAGCTGAAGCTTGGCCACGGGGACTGACAGCCCTGGGCCATGCCTGTCTGCAGGTGTTGGATGGCTTGTTTGGATGCCTGGCATCCAAACAGACAGATAGCAGAGAAGGACACTTGAATCTTTATCCCAAACTTAAAAATAAATATATATATTTTTTAAAAAAGTAGAATGGAGAAAAATATACAAATTAGGCCATGACAACAGAGTTTGTTATCATCTGAGATCTGCTCCTAATTAACAGCAGTTCCCATCCCAGAAATCATACCATTCAGCAAAAGTTAATCATCTTTGCTCATACATACAATGCGCTTCAAGAGGGAATGAATCACCCTCATTGAAATGTCTAATGTTATGAAATCCAGTGTGACTGATGTAATAGACCCAGCTAAGCTCTCCAGATTGGCTGGGAGCATCAGCAGCAGCACTCAATCCATGTGTAAGTTGGCTTCATTGAGTTTTGCTTGTTTGTACCCGGGCTGGGTTTAGCCTTTAGATCCTAAAACAAACTCTCAGCCCAAGAAGAAGTTGGGTGAATGCGTGCCCAGCAAAGGGGTGCCAGAGGGCAGGGGGGGTGGCAGCACAGAGCCTGGTGGTCCTTGCCCCCTGGCATGGAGCTGCCTGTTGCCACCTCTGGGAACAGAAGCACTCAAATCCCATTGCTCTACGTGTCTCATTCACAGGCCCAGGGATTTATTCTCCATTTCTTGGTTCAAAGAGGAAAGTACGTTGAATTCACAACTAAGATCCTGCCTTGGTATCAGCTGTTCCTCCTTAAATTAAATATTATTACCTGCAAACATTTCCTTTAAGCACTGGGAGCTGTTTGCTTGGTGTACTTTGTTTAAATGTCACCATATGAATTACTGAAAGTAATTTAAATATTTAAAGTCATATACTGCAAGTCTAATTTTATTCTGAAATACTGAGCCAGACTTGCAGCTGATGCAGCCGATAACAGCTCAGTCTGGCACCCTTGCTTCCTGTCCCAGTTCTTTATATTAATGATTTGCATTTCCAACACCTTTCACCCAACAACTCTGGGCTCTGAGATTTTTTTTGTTTGTTTCAGTGCGATCTCACTTTGCCAATAGGTTTTACTTGACATGAATGCCCATGGTTTCCAATGAAATAATGTTTCCCTGGAGAAATGCCGCCACCACCCAGGCCAAAGCTTTCCCTAGCTTTCCCAAGAAAATTCCAGCTACTTGGAAGCTCCAGCTCCTGGCAGCAGCCCCCCTGAGGAGCTGTGCTCCCACCAGGGCTCATTTCCACATCCTTGTGCCCACCCAGCCTGCAGGGCTTTCTGCTCACACCTGCAAATGCCATCTTGGATGGGTCTCCTAACATGAGGTCCACAGTGCCTTCCAGTTCAACTGCAGGCCCCTCCTCAGAGCATTTGTCTTGCCTGGTGACCTCCCTGCCCCTCACTGTCCAGAGAGGTTTTGCTTCTACTTTAAAGCCAGTGACTCATTCCCCAGGATGTATTTGCTTAAAAGTTGCCTGGTCACATCTTTCTCTGTCTGCTGTTGCCTCGCTGTTCAAACCAGGAGTGAGGAAACGGTGACAGGCAGGCACAACACGCCTGTGTGTCCCCAGGCCGTGTCCCCCCTCCTGGTCCGCATGGTGCATGGGCAGGTGGAGACCCTGTGTCTCCTCCAGAAGGAGGGCTTGCTGTGCTGCCATGTCTGGTCACCTGCTCTGCAGGGCAAGCTGTGCCCCCTTTCAAAACTGGGTTGTGCCTTGGTGTGCACTTCATTTTACGATATTACTGGCTGTAAAAGCGAGTCTAAGGGGAAGCTGGAGGTCCGCTGTGTAAATCTCAGATGGGAGCGTGTATCTTAAAGCCCATCTTTTCCTCCCGGGTCCACCTCTTGGTCTAATAAATGTGAGCTCTCCCTGCCCCAGGCTCCGTGTGTGTCCCAGCTATAGCAGCTGCATGTGAAAACAGGGCCACAGGGGGACATTTCCCCCAAGCCCCCTTTGGCCACCAAAGCCGGCCCCTCCAAGCTGTGCCAGAGCAAGGCCCAGGCCCTCAGTAACCCTCCAGAGATGCTGTCAGCGGGCACAATAATGCACACAGTGTCTTGGGCAAGATGCAACAAGTGCCTTCAACAGTGACTGCTTATGCATTGTTTCCTCCTGCCAATACCACCAAGTGCCTTTTCTGCTTTGCTTGCTGGAGGAATAGTCTGGACTGACGCTCCAGCAAAGCTTCCAGGCTGTCGTGAAATAGATAAATCGCCCAATGCTGCAACAAGGGGCTTGGAGAAAATATGGGGAAATAGTGGACCCTTCCTTTGCAGCAAGTGAGTGATGAGGCCAGGCAGAGGAGGAGCAGGAGCTGCAGCCAGAACAACTTTGCTGGGGCTCAGCAGCTGGGTGGGCACAGCAGGGTGGGTCCTCAGCAGGCAGAGGACAGGTCTGCTCCAGAGCATGGCGGTGTGTCCTTCCTGGAGATCTGGCTGTTGTCCTGGTCAAGAGAGGCTTTTACGTGCTTGACTTCCCCACAGGGGATGTTACCTTCATCCAGCTCCAGAATGCAGAGATGCAGGATTAGGACCTACTGCGGTCACCCCTCTGCTCCACTCTCGTGAGACCCCGCCTGGAGCCTTGCCTTCTGCTCTGGGGCCCCCAGCATCAGAAAGACATAGAACTACTGGAGCAAGTCCCGAGGAGGCCACGAAAATGAACAAGGGGCTGAAGCACCTCTCTTGTGGAGACAGGCTGTGGGAGCTGGGGCTGTTCAGCCTGGAGAAGAGAAGGCTCCAGGGAGACTTTACAGTCACCTTCCAGTGCCTAAAGGGGCCACAGGAAAGCTCGGGAGGGACTCTTTGCCAGGGGTGTGGTGATAGGACAAGGGTAGTGGCTTTAAACTAACAGAGGGTAGGTTCAGATTAGATATTACAGATAAATTATTTACTCTGAGGGCTGTAAGGCCCTGTCGCAGGCTGCCCAGAGGAGCTGTGGGTGCCCCATCCCTGGCAGTGCCCAAGACCAGGTTGGATGGGGTTGGGGGCAGCCTGGCTGGTGGGAGGGGGCCCTGCCCATGGCAGGGGGTTGGAGTTAGATGGGTTTTAAGGTCCCTCCAGAACCAAACCATTCCATGATTCTATGGGCAAGGGTCGGGGAGCAAAGCTGGGGAAGCGGAGCTGGGAGCCCAAGCTCATTTTAAGAAGTGCTCTGTGGGTGGTGGAGCTCTTTCGCAATTGGTTCTGGTAAGAAGCCTGCACCAGGAAGCTCGCACTTAGCCTCCTTGAAAAAGAAATATTTCTCTGCAGGAAATCGCTTCTTGTGACTAGCCTGGCTGACTGGGAGAAACAGCCAAGGAGCTGACGTGTGTGGAGAGTGGGCTGCTGAGGGTGCTCAGCCTGTGGAGCCGGGAGGCTCTGGATGTGCAAATGGGTGAGAGCGGAGGCACGTGGAGAACAACCACCAAAGGGCCCTACCATCACTGACCTGCTTGATCTTCTCTGCCGTCCTCCTTTTATTTTGACATATAAGTGAGAAATGATTAGAAACGGGGCATGTAGGTATATAGGTAAACCTACACAGGGATATGTAGCTATAGGTATATATCCTCCACAAGGGAGGATGTCCTAAGGGTGGTGGCATGTGGCTTTCACACCTGTTCATTTAAAGCCTGCTGCTAAAAAGGGTATATAATCTGAAATCTTCTCCAGTTTTCCCTCTGGAAGGAGCCTGGGAAGCAGAGGGAGGGAAGCGGGGAAGCCATCGTTGCTGTTACCCCAGTTTGGTTGGATCAGAGGTTGCCCTGATGGCTGGCAGAGCCTTTGGGGACTCACCTCCTGCTTGTCCCTTTCTCTCCTGGATTTTACAGAAAGTGTGGGGACCTCCCAGGCTGTCATCGAAGCAGCTCTCCCAGCCAAAGCAGTGTGAGAAGTACTGGGCTGATATTCCTGGATAGGTTTTGGCTCTGCAGATTGGATTTTTTATTATTATTATTTTATTTTTTGCACCCAGGTGGAAGCAACCCCTTTGCTGAAAAAGTGCAGATGATTCCTCAAACTCTGAAGATGGAGCCAGGCTATTCTTGGGTGCCCAGTGAAAGGATGGGAGGCAATGGGAGCAAACTGAAGCACAGCATGTAATGGTTGAACGTAAGAAAACACTTTTTCACTGTGGGGGTGGAGACATCTGCATGGTGGAAAGGTGGGAACCAGCCTCAGGGGAAGCCTCCTACCCTGAGCCTCCTTCTGAAGGCCGGAATCTGGACGTGGATTTTCACTGCAGCTCTTGAGGGTTTTTCTTAATCTTGATGGTGTTTCCAGGTCTGACAAAAGGCAAAGATGATGTCAGAAGAGTCAGGGGGGTGGCAGGAACAGAGGTCCATGGTGACAGGCTAATCTGGAAGAAGGAGGAACACAAGTAAAGGCTGGGCACTGCGAAGGCTCCGTGGGACCACACATGCCTCCTTTTACATTTGGCTGTGTGGATTCTCCTGCAGGAACATGCCAGACAACAATTGTGTGGTCTCTGGCCCAGAATCCACCAACACTGCGACATGAAAATCTCCAGCTCTAGAGCAAAAGTGCCTCCCAGAGAGAGACAAGCGATGCTGTCCCGTCTCGTAGAGGAAAAATGGCAGCACCCAGCAACTCATCAGCCTGAGCTCCCGGCATCCCGGCTCAGCATCCACTGGCGACTCCATACGAGAAACGTCCCTGGCCCTGCTGGACACAAGGCAGCTTCACGCCGGCAGAATGCACTTGCCAGGGCTCAGCATCCACGCAGGATGGTGCCCACCAGAGAAGCAGGGCTGTGCAAGGAAGGGGAAATCTGCTCCCACCCCCAGGAGCTGCTGCAGGTTCACGGCCGTTGCTGCACAGGGAGGGCTTGCTGCAGAAAGCGTCGCCGTGCGTAGATCCTCCCACTGAGCGCTTGTGGGTGAAGTGCTTCACCAGGCCAAAGTCATCTGACATTTTTCTTGCAGGCGGCTGAAGCTAATGAATCCAGATTAGGCAGTGCGGAGGCTGGGGAGCTAGATTTCTGCTGAATATATATGAAGGCAAATGTAAATTCTAAACTTTCTAGGGAGTATTTTTACCCTGGCTCAGCGTTAGTGTTGATAAAAATAGTCACAAATTAGTGCAGGAGTAGAAAGTAAATTTGGGCTTTTTTATTTATTTATTTGTTTAATTTTACTGTTAAAGCCATGCATCTATTTACAGGAGTTAACCTCTTACATGCAATAATGAAAAATTGTGTAAACAATCAACAACTGCCCTTCCCTGACAGGTTTACTCCTACTTTAATTAAGTGATTAGTGAAGAGAACTGAAGTTAAATTATATATATATATATATATTTAAGTGATTCAATCCAAGAAATTCAGCACTGCAGGGAAGATGCTAAGGATGGTAGCATCAAACCAGCCCTCCTAGCACCTAAATGTGCTTGCAAAGGTGACGGAGGGAGGCACTATCTCTACTCTAGAGGTGGGAAAACCTACCCACAGTGCTGTTACCTCTTGTCCTGCCATGACTCTTGGTCTTTGTTTCTACAGCATAAGACAAAGACCCAGGTGGAAAATAAGACACCAAAACACAGCCCTGGGTGGAAAAAAAGACATCAAACCCCAGTCCCCAGGCTCAGGAGGTGAGAGGCAAAGGGAGTGAGGAAGCTGAGGTGGTGGCTGCCTCAGCATCGCAGGGGAGAAGAGAATGGATGAGGACAAAAGCACCCCAAACCCAAGACGTGTCTGTGGCCACGGTGGGCTGGGAGGAGGGGGGAGTCCTTGCAGAGTGGAACAAGGACCAGAAGAATGCGTACACACCTTTGTGCCAAAACCCACAGCCAGCTGTGGTGCAGCACAGAGAAGGGTGCCATCCGCTTGTTACTGCACAGCGTTGTCCTCGTCCCCAAGCACTTGGGACCGTTCAGAGCTGAGCTGGAAGCTGCTCGTTTCTGGGCACACGCAGACCTTTGCTGGCACCAAAGCCACGTGCACGGCAAGACCAAACGTCACCGAAAGCCCCAAGGCAGCACCCCAGCCCCAGCCGCTTGTGTCCCCTCTGCCTCATTGGGTCTCTGCAGGAAACCAGCCGTGGGTGCCTTCTCCTTTGCAGGGCACCGAGGAGCGCAGAGCTCTTGGCAGAGCTTGCTCTGCAGGGGAGATGCCTCGGGAGGCGGCGGGGGGACGGGACGGGATGCAGGGACCCCCATCTCCAGTGCACGATGACTCAGTTTCGCCTCCCTTGTCGCTTTGCTGCATTTTGGAGCAGCTGACTCAAGAGGGCAGCAAGCCGACAGGCTGGCACAGCCTCCAGCTGCCAGCTCTGCCCGCCCCTGACCCCACACGGGCCTGTCCCCCCACGGGGCTGTGTTCACCATAACCCCACCGATACCCGTGCTCCTGCCACAGGAGGTGGGAGAAGCCGGGGGGCGGAGGGGGGAGGCTCTATTGTCCCCCCGCTCCTGGCTGGGCAGGCAGGGATGCCACGCCGCTGCTGGCTGACATTCACTGGCCCTCACCTTCACTGTGAGAAATCTGGTCTTGCCTCTGCAGGTGATGTGCCTGGAACCTGTCTTGCTCGGAGGTTTACGTGTTCACTAACGTGACCGCAGGACGGAGGTGAAGCACAGCCCTGCTGGTTTCTCAGCGCTTACTGCTGCCTCCCAAACAGGTGCCCAGGAGCCCCCCTAAAATTCACGGCACCGAGCATAGCCCCAGCAGGCTGAGCATGCTCAGCACGCCACGGGCTTTAGACCCAGATGTGCCTTCTTGGCACAGCCCACTGCTGTTCCACTTTGGAATCGAAGGTACTTTGAGAAATGTTCTGAAAGGTCAGCTATTTTCACTGTGGCTTGCATAAGAACCTCAACATCCTTTGCTGCAAGAGTGGCATTAGTAACTTCCTACTGCAACAGTGAATCACAATAGCTTCCCACAGCAACCAGCAGTAAAAATAAACTGGGCAAGGGGAAGTGGACAGCTTCAGCTGTTCCGCTTTCTCAGGCACACACTTGAGTCACAGAGAAGCAATGTAGAAGCAGACGTTTATTTTGCTGATAACAATGAAATCCACAAACGGCTCTGAGCACGGTCCTGCTGAAAGCACAGTTTTGTAACGGGATGCTCGATGTGCTCGAAGTTCAGCGTGTTCCCAAGCGCTGTGTTGGTTCTGCATTCCCACTAGGGTCCTTGCTTAACGACCAGGCTAAAAGGAGACGGGCTGTGGCTGCGTGCTTTATCCAATCCAGTGTGTATTTTTTTGCCTAGGCACACAGCTTCATTCAAACAGCAGCTTTAAAGCCTGTTACAACTCAGGCTGTGTACGTGTGTTTGTGTGCGCGTGTGCAGGGAAGGGGGGTGTTACAGAACGACATCTTTCCTGTTACACAAGACACATCCCGGGCCTTGACTTTCAGCCAGCTGGGAAAAACCCTGCAGACACACAGCCGGGTCCCTGAGCCTGGGAGCCTGCTGCCGGGACAGACCCAGACCCTTCCCTTTGCGGCAGTATTTTCTGGGAAAGCTTAGAGCGAGGGGCTACAGCGAGAAGACGGTGCCAGGAGGGAAAGGCTCGTCTGTCGTGGGCTGGGCGCGGCTGATGCCCGCGGAGATTTGGGGAGCTCAGGCCTGGAGGATGCCCCGCGATGCCCGGGGGGGAGTTGGGTGAACGCCGCCGAGGCCCGCGGGACCCCGCGCCCCTTCCCGCGCTCTGCGGCCCCGCCCCTGCCCATATACGGCCGCCCGCTTCCCTCCCTTCGCGCCCTCATTGGCTCCGGAGGGCGGCGGGGGCGCGGCGGCCAGGGAGGGGGCGTGGCCTATCCGGCGCGCCATGGCGGGGCGTGGCGCCGCGAGCTGTGCCGGCCCGCCCCCCGGCCCGTCCCCCGGCCCGTCCCCCGGCCCGCCCCCGCGGCACGACCTGGCGGGCCGGCGGAGAGACCCGCTTTAAGGGAGGCCGCCGGGATGGGGCGCGCTGCCTAGGACAGAGCGGGGCCGCCGTGCTCCGGGCCGCAGGCAGCGCGCAGCACACGGCCGGGCCGAGCCTAGCCTAGCCCAGCCCAGCCCAGCCCAGGGAGCCGCGGCGGGGGTGGCCGCTGGGGGCCGGGCCCTCGCTCGCTCGCTGGCCGCCAGCCCGCCCGCCGCCGAGCCCCATGAAAACGCAGGTCTGGGGGAGCTCCCCGCGGGCGCCCATGGCTGCGGCGATGCCGTGCAAGAGCGCGGAGTGGCTGCAGGAGGAGCTGGAGTCGGGAGGCGGCCGGTCGCTACTGCTGCTGGACTGCCGCCCCCACGAGCTGTTCGAGAGCTCGCACATCGAGACCGCCATCAACCTGGCCATCCCCGGGCTGATGCTGCGCCGCCTGAAGAAGGGCAACCTGCCCATTCGCTCCATCATCCCCAACCACGAGGACAAGGAGCGCTTCGTCAAGCGCTGCAAGGCCGACACCGTGCTGCTCTACGACGAGGCCACCGCCGACTGGCAGGACGGCGGCGCCGCCACCTCCGTGCTGGGGCTGCTGCTCCAGAAGCTGCGCGACGACGGCTGCAAAGCCTATTACCTGAAAGGTGAGCTGTCCCCCGCCCCGGAGCCCCGGCCACTTCTGCTCCCGCACCCCCCCCGCACCGCCGGGTGCAGCGATTCCCCCCCCTCCCTCCGTTTATCCCCCCGCTTTAATCCCCGGAACAAAATGGTGGGAGGCTGCCAGCGCCCCGCTGCCTTCTCGCTCCCCCCCGGCAGCGGCGGCAGCCTTCGTGCCCGGCGGGGGGCAGCCTCCTGCGCTCCCCGCAGCCTCCCCTGCCCCGACCCCAGCAGCCCCCGGCTGCGTCGCTGCAGCCCTCGCGGCGCCCCACGCCTCTCCCGTTCAGAAGGGGCCTCCGTCCCTTGGATTTCCCCTCCAAAAAAAAAAAAAAAGCCGCCTGCACCCCCCATTCACTTTCCTTCGAAACAGCAGCCTGTTTGGGAGGGGGCAGCCCCTCCGGCCACCCTCCGTGTAGGGCGATGCAGGAGCTCGGGGAGGGACCCTGCGTACCGCCCCGCACATGCTTTTTCCTGCGGTTTTGGCGTATTTTGGGGCCGTTTCGGAACATCCCGGCGGGCCTCCGTATGGGGCTGAGCGGAGCCCGCTGCCGGCTCCGTCCCGGGCTGCCGGTGCGGTCGCTGGGTGGCGGCGTTGGGGCAGGAATAGCGGCGGAGGCGAGGCGGCTTTGCGGGGGAGGGGTGTGAAAGCTGCCACTTGCAGCCCTTTAAAAACGCTGCTGCTGCTTAATAGACCCTTTTATGGGAGCCGGGGGAGCCCCTGGTACGGGCCTGGGGAGGCAGGGAGGTAGGCAGGTATTTGGGGACAAGCCCCCGGGGCACACCGCCTGCACCAAACACCTCGGAAAGCGACGTGGAGAGGCCCCCGAGCACGGGGACCGACCCTCTTCCCCGTGCCCCCCTTCCCTCTGTTCCCTGTCCGTGCTGGTGGGTGAAGCCCCCAGCCTGTCCCGGCTTCGAGCTTCCCAACGAGCCCTGCTGCTCCTCCGCATTGACTTTGCATGTCTCTCCCCTTGTCCTCCTCCTGGAGAGGAGGGAGCAGCTTTGAAGTTGCTCTGAGCTGTCCCTAATGGGCGGGGGGTTGGGGTTGAGCCCCTTTCTCTGCCTTTTTCCGGGAGCCTTGGTGGGAAATGTTTCCAATTAAAATTCCAAAATGGCTCCTCGGCGCTGTCTGGCTGCGTGGGAGGGAGGAGGAGGACAAGCCTTTTTTCATGAATGGATGTGGCAGGAGCTATCTGTCCTGCTTGGTGACCCCGCCACAACCACCAAACCCACTAACAAAGTTTCCAGGAGGCCTTTCTAATTAAACCGTTTGTCAGTGTCAGATACTGGTGGCTGGGTGCTGGTTTAATGTTGCCTGGAATTGGTTGGGTTCCTGCTGCTCTCTCTGCCTTCCTTCCCAAGATGTTGAGCTGAGGAGCTGGAGGGAAGTACTTAGGGGCAGGCGTGAGAGGTCCCGTCCCTCCTCAAGCCTGCCTTGGTTTGGGTGAAGAATGAACCTGTGGAGCTGCCCTGTCACAAAGCACGTTCGCAGTGATAAATTAGCTGTGAGAATGGCTCTTTGGCAGAACTTATGGCCTTTTTCCCTGCTAGAAGGTGAATTATTTTATGGGCTTTTAGTGCCTGAGTTGGGCATTTGCTTGTTGTTCTTGCTTTATCTCTTCAGACATGAATACTTTTGTGCTTTTCTGCCTAGGTGGCATAATAGCTCTTGCCTGAACTGCCCTAGCTGTGTATCTCAAGAAGCTAAATGAGGCGAGATCGTCTCTTGCCACTTATTTTATTTTTGGAAGTTTGTTTCTTTTGATGCAGTTGAGATTTGGCCTGTATTTATTAAACTTAGTAAGGAACTTTCTTTGCCTGGGACCCATTTGCTCAGTAACAGGCTGTTGGGAAGGCGAAGGAGGAGGGAGATTCCTTTCTTGGGCTGCTTTTCGGGTAGTTGGAGGCATAGCAGCCAATTGCTGGCAGAGGCTTATTAATAACGCGTGTGTGTTCAGATAGAAGGATGACCCATGTTGAAGACTAAAACATCTTTCTCTGTCTGCCCTTCTTCTTCCCTTTCTCCATTCCCCCTTCCCAGGTGGCTTTAACAAGTTTCAGACTGAGTATTCGGAGCACTGTGAGACGAACCTTGACAGCTCCTCACCCAACAACTCTCCCCCAGCGTCTGTCCTTGGCCTGGGAGGGCTGCGGATAAGCTCTGACTGCTCAGATGGTGAATCCGACAGAGAACCCAGCAGTGCCACAGAGTCGGACGGGAGTCCCATCCCCAACAATCAGCCTGCCTTTCCAGTCCAGATCCTACCTTACCTGTACCTGGGCTGCGCCAAAGATTCAACCAACTTGGATGTCCTAGGCAAATATGGCATTAAATACATCCTGAATGTGACTCCCAACCTGCCAAACATGTTCGAGCATGATGGAGAGTTCAAGTACAAGCAGATCCCCATCTCAGATCACTGGAGCCAGAACCTCTCGCAGTTCTTTCCCGAGGCCATTGCTTTTATTGGTAGGTAGCTGGCAGATTTATTTTTTTTTTTTTGTAGTCACCGTTTGGGAATGTGGCAAACAGCTTCCCAGGGCTGTCGCTGGTCTCTGGCCTCACCTCTCCGGGCCATGGCACCGGTGTTAGCTGAGCAGCCAGGCCGTGTATCACAGAGGCTGGGTTTGGGGAGTCCACCCCTTCTGAAACCGGGCCCTCATCCAGCACCTCAGCCGAGTTACCTGCAGATGGTGACAGAAACACCGGCCCTGCTGTCTCTTGCCCTTGTATGGGGGTTTGTATGGTGTGAGATGGCTGAACCAAGGTGGTGGGGAGCTCTGGGTGCCTGCTCTGACGGGAGGGGTGGGCGCCAGCGGGGGCCGCGTTAACGGGACTGGTGCCGGCGATTCTTTAGCCCTGAGTGTGGTTAAAACTGGGGGGTTCTTTTACTCAGGGGATTTGCTAGTCTAGTTGTGATCCTGCTGCAAGTCTCCGTATCATAAATAACTCCTTGTATGGGTACTTCTCCTAAGGTAAGTGTCAACACAATGAGTTAGTGATTATAATTACACTGCAGAGCTCAGCTGGAAAAACTGCTGTGCAGACAGCCCCTGAGACAGCTTGGGCTGGTTGTGGAGGGGGGCGCAGGGGCAGATGCCCTCTCTGAGGCTAGTGTTAACTTGGAAAATTGCTTCATTTTCTGGTGGAAGCATCTGTCGGGCTGAATAGAGATGTATGCTTCCCCTATGAGCTGCGTTGTCTGTTGGTGACAGTTGTTAGCCTGATCCATTCTGATCTGTGGGGGTGAATGGCACAGGTAGTCATGAATACTCTAACTATTAAAAGCTCCATGACTTTGTATCTGGTGGAAGATGCATTGATGTTGGCAAGGGTGAAGGGGACCTTTGCCTTTAGGCTGAAAGCTCTGCTGACAGCTTTGATGTTGTTTTGATGTCCCCAGTGTCATATCCTGCACACTCACTGGCCGTGCTGTAAGGGCTGAAGTGGGGCAGAGCAGTGCTAGGTCCTTCTGTCCCCGATAACCTGATTCTGGTCAGGAGCTGCCACTGCGGTGTGGCAGCAGGGACCTGTCTGCACCTCCTGCACAGAGCGTGCTGCTAAACCTCATGAGTGAGATACGGGGTCCCTGCTGGGGCCTGTCCCCTCTGGTCAGGAGGGGTTCCTGTGAATGCTGTACTTGTGCTTTCCATTTAATGGCAGGAAATGGAGGATTACCTCACTCTAGAACCAAACACCAAGGAATGCAGTGCAGCGCCCCGGTCAGCAAAAGGCAGACATGTGAGGGGGAATGCTGAGTGGGGAGAGACTTGGGGGAGGGCTGGCTGATTGCCCATACCTGGTTTTGGAGGCTGGGACAGAAAACCTGTTGTGGATCTGGTCTGGATTTTGCTTTGCCTGCATGTTCTTTGCCCATTGCCATGTTGGTGGTGCCGGTATGTCTCTCACCAGAGTGGCTGTGCCCAAGGACCCTCTTTCTCTTGCTACCTTCTCCCTCCCCACCAAGTTCTCAGCCAAACGATGGCCTGCACGTAGGGCTGCACAGAAGTAAGCAGAGCTGTGTGCTTGCATGCATTCAGCGCGCGCAGCAGCGTGTCCCTCTTTCAGCACCAAGATGTCAATTCATAAAGGGATCACGCTGTTCTGGCTGTGCGAGAGAGGATGAGTGTATGCGTGCTTTTCAATCAGTGGCCAGGGAAGGGGAATTTCATTGCTGTTCTCTCACAATTTCTTGGTGCAGCCTGCATTCCTGCTCCCTGCTACCATTCATTCTGAGAGTCTTCTCCAACACAAGCATTTGTTTGTAGTAAAGTGCACTTCATTCGATCCTAAAGAACAATTTCACAATACGGGAAGTTCCTGCACTTCAGACTCTGCTTAAATTGGCTCTGACTGCATTCAGTTAACTTTCTAGTGGAAGGATTAGAATAACAAAGGAGAATTGCTTGTGTGACATGGGGCTGTACCCTTGTGTCCTGGATAGCCTGGTTCTAGCTGTTATGGAGGTGCCTGTGCTGTGCCCAGCGTCTCGCTGGAGCTGCCGTCTCTGGCCTGGCCTGCCTTCAAAGGGTACTGAAGGTCTCTGGGGAAGGGATGTGCTGCCTGCTGCCAGGATTGATTTGTGCTTCTCAAGCATCTGAGATACATGGGCTTGCCGAGCTGAATGGGGCTGTGCAGCACTGCTGTGTGGTGGGAATCTCTTGGGAGCGCTCTGGGGAGGGCCGTGGTGTCAAAGGGATGTGAGCTGGTGTCACTGGGAGCAGGGGATCCAGTTCTGGCAGTCAGCCTGGTCCTGTGAGCCTGCAGCTGCCACCTGGCCCTGCTCCAAAGCCATGTGTTTTTGGTGCGGAATAATAGACCCCCCCCCCCTTCCCCTTGTCTTGTTTCAGATGAGGCCCGTTCCAAGAAGTGTGGGATCCTTGTTCACTGCCTCGCTGGCATCAGCCGGTCCGTAACGGTCACGGTCGCCTACTTGATGCAAAAACTCAACTTGTCCCTGAACGATGCCTATGACTTTGTGAAAAGGAAAAAATCCAACATCTCCCCAAACTTTAACTTCATGGGCCAGCTACTGGACTTTGAGAGAACTCTGGGACTCAACAGTCCGTGCGACAACCGCTCGCCCAGCGAACAGCTCTACTTCACCACCCCCACCAACCACAACCTGTTTCAGCTCAACACTCTGGAGTCCACATGAAGGGGACGCCATCTGGTTGGGAACTCAAGCATCGAATCGCTTCTCTTGAGCATTTCAACTCTTACAAAAAAATATCTGTCTTGCCAGGCAGCTCTGAAAGGACTAGCTTCTCTGGGCAGAGGTGCCCAATTGCTGCTTTAAGAAGGCTAATTCCATTCAGTAGTATCCTGATCAAAGTGGTTTGAAGAGGTAGCCTTTTTACAGGGGGTTATTTAATACGGGCGATGTTACAGTGTTTTGAACACGGCTGTTACCGGCAATAACCGCTTTCCTGGGTGCATTGGGACCGTCAGAGCATGCACACGTGCGAAGAGCTACCGGGGTTAGCTTGCTGTGGAAAGTGAGGAGATTATGCACTTGGAAACCTTGAACAAAAGGTGTTGGGCCAAGACTGTTTTAAAACCCAAGTTTACTTTTTTTTTTTGATTTAAAAAAAAAAGGAAAGCTAGATCTTACTCGAGCTTTGGGTTCAAACTCTTTTTAAATATGTAAGTTCCTGACTGTTTGTACAGACAAGGTTGCAAAACCAGTATTTTATTCTGTTTCTTGTTTGATCATTTATTATTTTTTTAATCAAATGTTTATATTGACCAAATGCATTTTGCACACTATGTGAAGCCTTGGTATGTCCTGGCATATTACTGGGTACTCCAGAGAGAGATACATGCTGCTGCTGTTGTTGTTAGCATCTGGTAGGAAGCTTTGTTATGTGTGAAGGCCAGTTGGGCTTAAACGCAACCCCTTCACTCCTGCACTCACAATCACAAACTCTGCACTGATTCAGCCAAGGTGACTAAGCCGCAAGCTTTTTTTTTTTTTTTTTAATGCCACCCCTGCCAAAAACAGTTTGCTGTTGCCAGTGGTAAAACTCTTGTAGCCTCTAGAGTTGGTAGAAGCATGTCTGAGCCCAGCTTCATTCTCTGCCTGTTGACTGACTTAATGTCATCCAGCTGGCCTGAAATCATTCCAGCTTCCCAAGTAAAGAAAGGAGTTGTGATGTTGGCATTCCTCGTGCACACTCGAGTCTTTCCCACATGCGCGTGTGCAGGGTGGGGGAACGTGGCAAGAGCCTGGAGCGGAGTGAGGGTTGCATGGCAGGATGGGACTGAATCATCACGTGTGGAGTGTGCAAGGGAGTGGAGAGATGTGGAAATGATGACAAGAGTGTCGTAACAGAGAATTTATATATATATATATATATATATATATATATATATATATATATTAACTGGCAAATTCTGAGATGATTGGAGCTTTCAACAGAGGTTCTGATTTTTTTTCTTCCTCTTTCGAATAACTTTATACCGTGCCTTCTATTCTGAGAAGACTTGTTTATATTTCTGGCTAGTGTTTGGCAAACACCTTATACTGAGCCGGGAGGGGGAGGAAGTGGTAATTTCTGGGAGGAGGGCAGAACGGATTTGGATTTTTTTTTATTGGCTGCAATGTAGTCCCTCCTTTCTCCCCCCTCCCTGGCCACTTTAACTCATGTAACTGAAAAAAGCCACGGATTTTTCTAAATATCCAGTTTTTGTACTTTTTTCAAGAAAAAGAAAAAATAATAAAAAAAAAGTCTCCATCTGGAGGAATGTTTGACGCTGTCACATCCTGAAACTGTTCTTTTTGTTAAAGATGTTACCAGAATGTTGGAATGAGCTTTTCTTGTTTCTGGATGTTTTTTGTTTGTTGGGTTTTGTTTGCGACAATGTTGGGATCATGGGTCATTGGAACTGAGAATGGGTGTAAGTATGGTTGTGAGTGAGCAAATTGAGAATATCCTAATTGCATCTTACCTCATGGAGGAATTTACTTTTTCAGGGATTTTTTGACAGTGCATCTGTATTGCATTACAGCTAAACTGGTTTGTAAAGGCTTCCTGTGCTGTTAGCGGTCTTTCTTCTTTAAAGGAAAAAAAAGATGCATCTTCTGATTAGTACAAATGAGAGCTTGTTAGTGAGGAATGGTTCTGCTTTCTGAGTTATGAAGGAAAACGAGTGACCCTATATATACTGATCCAATATTGGGACTTTGTTTATATTGCAAATAAATATTATTTTTTCTTTAAAAATGATGTTTGTGTCAGATGCTTGTCTAGCCTCTGCCCATATAAGGGCATGCTGTTCTCTTATCCATTTTTTTATGGTTGATTAGTATTCTTCTGTGACCACGAAGAGCATTTGCTGGGCAGTGTTCAAGTGCGGTATTTGGTTTCGTGTGCAATTTAATTTTTAAGACCTGTGGTAAAATGGAGAGGGGGAAGTAGGAGGGCAAGGAGAGGGATGGGGTATTGGATAAACCAGAGAACAAAGAACAGCTTGAGAAAGGGACCAGCTTTGAACCCAGCCATTCCTCTGTGCCAAAAATAAATAGATAAACTAAAGACACTTTTGTTTGCTGTTTAAGTGTGGCCTGTGAAGGCACAGCAAAGTCTTGCCTACAACTGTTGTGGTGGCAGATTTCCTTTTGGTAGGAAAGCAAGAAACTGTGGCCTTGTGGGCAGCAGCTGCCCGGTGACTTTTGGGTCTCACAGCTCTGGGAGCTGGGCAGGACTGAGCTGGCCCGTCCAGTGTTCAGGGCACTTGCTTTTTCCTGGGTGCTGGTGCAACTGTGCTGTTAAGGACAGCTAGGAAAGGTTATCAACACCTTGCAACGCACCTGGAAATGGGCAGGCAAGCTGTGCTCTGGCTGGTGCTGGATGTGAAGCTGGGTGGTGTTCCCTCTCCCACCTGGGGGACAACCATTTTTTTTTTCCCTCCAGCATTCCTTGTTCTTATCTAAGTGGCAAGAAATTAAATTGCTATCTATTCAACTCCTCAGGCTTGCATCTTTTTGTTCTCCTAATCCTAGGGCCTGAGCCCAAAAAATTGCACAAGGAGCTCAGGCTGGCAGGTGCAGGGTCCATTGCGCAGCAGGGCAGATGGTCAAAGGCTAAAGCAGAAGCCAAAGGTGTGTGTGGGTGAGCAAAAGTTTGGTTGTTTACTCCTCCGCTGCATGATGAGAATCTATATATTGATTTTTAGAGGCCTGTTTGTGGCTCAGCAAATGAAAAATCTCTGTGCTATGTGGGGAAAAGAAGACCTTTAGGTTTTCTTCTGTAATTACATGGTAGAATAGCTCTTGAGGAGGGTATGAAGGAACACTGGAAGCTGGTTGTGCACTGAAGAGACGTGGAACAGCTTGTCAGGTATATGGCTATATTTGCTTCCCTCTTAATTTCCTCTTACGATTTTCTGCTAAGGTGTGGAATAGGATATTAGTGGCTAGCATTAGCTCTGTGAGCATGTTTGAGCGGTAGATGAGCTGTGGCTGGCTGGAACAGCAGAGCTGCTATTTGCAGTGGCCTTGGTAGAAGAGCTGGTGTGCAGGCAGCTCTTGCATAGCACCTCGTCCTAGGAGATGCAAGTCTGTTGTGAGTATCCCACCACTGCTCCACTTAAAAGCCTTGTTTCCAAAGGAAGGAGAAGGCTTGTCTGAAAAGCATCTGCCATCTGCAAGTGCTCTTTCCTACAGGGCCCAAAAGAGCATTTTCCAAGCCTTCTGGCCTCAACAGCAGGGAGCAGCCAGCCTGGCTGGTCCTTAGCCATTACTGTTTTACAGATGTCTTGCACTGAGCTTCTTGGTTTTTTGGCTTTTTTTTTTTTGGGGGGGGGGGGGGGGATCCTTAGAGAGCCAAGTCCTGCGCTGTCAGAGTAATTCAGTGAGGAGACAACTGACATCAGGAAAGGGTCAATGCTGGAGAAATCTTCATAAAAGAGTGTGGGGTCTGTCTACACTCCCTTGCAGAGGCGGGCATGAGCGTTAGCTGAGCGTAGGAGCACAGGCTGAGTGAGAAAGCTGGTTATGTTCAGATTGGTGGAATTTGGCAAGGAGCTAATGCTTCCCACACACAGCAGGGAGAAGCTCCTTGGTTAACCCATTGATTAAGACAAGCCAATGTTGAGATGCTCTCTGGTACTCTGCTCTACAAAACCAGGTAATCTCCTTTTCTTGCTGCTAGATCTGCTGTCTCTGGGTTGTCATGTGTGATGCAATGAGCCCGTAAGAAATGTGAGATATTTTTTTCCTCATGCATCACTTTGTCTTATTTCTCTCGAACAGTTACAGGGACTACACGTTGATGCTTACAAAATTTCTCCTTCCGCTTCAAGTCAGGGAAAAAGCCCAAAGCTCTGAATTTCTGTAGTTGCCTAAAGGTTGTGCATCATATCTTAGCCTGTCTCCCTCAGTGCTGCTTGGCAGAGCTGGCTGCTCACCCCAGCCAGAGAGAGAAGGGCAAGGAAAGCAGGTACATCCTGAGTGCAAGGGTAACTGTTTGGCATCTTCTGAAACAGGAGAGGGTTTTTCTTTTTGTTATTGTTTGTGGTTTTATATTTATTTATTGTTTTTTAAAAAAGTCAGGTTGCCCAAGCAGTGTAGCGAGAATTATATATAGTCATAGACACTGACAGAGCACGTGGGCAGGGGAAGATGTGCCCCAAACAACCACAGAAGGGCTGGTGACAGCACCAGGAGCTCAGCAAGCAGGATGTGAGCTTGGAGAAAGGGGTTTTGGGGTTAACTGTAGTTTTGTTCCTCTGGTGTCTACCCTTACCCCTCTCTTAGGCACTTATTTCTTGGCGTGACATCAAATGCACTTTGAGCATGATGCAAGTCTAACTCCGCGTTTCTGAACTTGCCTCCTGTTATGTCACCCAGAGATGCACATGGGAAAGCAGACTCTTCTTGCCATCATCTGAATGTGGGTGCTCACATTTTCAAGGTAGCCTGGTTACTTGTGGCTTTTTTTAAATCCTTAGCATGATCAAATCAGGCTATTTGTGGTGTTGCAAAAGCATGTAAATAGTTCAGCTAATCACCACATCCCTGTATTTACAGCTGACTGCCACAAGCTGTGATGGTCATGCTCTGGGCTGCTCAGAAAGTGTGTGAAAGTTTTTTCTTCCCTGATTTCAAGCCATTTGCTCCTGTGCTTCCTCAGATCTTTCTCTTAATCATTTTTGAAGGCTGAGTGCTGGGTTGATTAAATATAATTTGGGATAAGAGGGCAAATAGTGAAGTGTCCCGAGGTAGGGAAGAGTTGGATCTGCCCTCCATGCTTGCTTGTCCTTTCCTTGAGTTCCTCTGTTCAAGCTGCAGAATTCCTCTCTTGTTGCCTGTCATTTGACTTTCTCGGTGTCTGATGATTATCTTGCCACTTTGGTCCGTCTGTTGCTGATGGCTGTCTCTCCCCAGCCTGCAGGAGCCATCCTGTTCTGGTGGGAGGTTCCTGCCTGCTTCTTCATGCTGCTTCTGATGGGTTGACCCCCGTGGAGATGACACAGCTTGCCTGGAGCAAGCTTGGCTGGCTGTGGGCAGTCTGAGGATGGAAACAGCCGGAGATGGTTTGCAGCACCTCTGGAGAGGAGCAGCACCAATGGTTGTGGGGGGAAGCTGCCCAGAAGATTCCTCAGCAAAGATGAGGCCTCCTGTTGAGGACTTTGACGGAGGCTATGACCATTGCAGGGGAGGTTGTGGACCAGAAGGTGGGATTTTGCTCAGAAAAGACACTGAAGCTGATGGTCTTCTACTGGCAGCTGCCGGACAAGCAGTCAGTCACTCAGCAGCACAGTTGAGAGACATCTGTGCCATGTGCTGGTGGTTGGATCGCACCTAGGAGGCTCAGGCAGGCAGGAGCTGCTGGGGCTGCCATGTGGGAGTGGCACAAGCACATACAGCATGGCTAGTGCTGTGACAAAGCAGCAAATATGCCTGTGGCTGTGTTTCCTAGCCTTATACCCGCAAGGCTCTGTGGCTGGGTGTGCAATGAGGGCTCAGACCCTGTGGTGGACTTCACAGCCCACCCCTTCTGTCATGGCGTGCCCCTTCCACCCCCCGCTGCAGCCCCAGGGTGATGGGACAAGCGCCTCTTCTTGGACTGGGAGGGCTTGGAGCATGGGGGAATTGCCTCGGTAGCCACCGTCTCCTTTTAATAACCTGGCTACGGTTCTGCTTTCACCCCTTCCCTCTCCAAAACACCTCAGGAGCTGCACTGATACCCTTGTTGGTTTCCCTGCCTCAGGCAGCACATCGGGGAACCCTGGCTGGCTGGTGGCCTGGGAAGGCCTGACAGACTTACTGGTGGCCACCAGGGTGGCTACAAAAATGCAGCTGCATCTTGTGAAGGAGGTGTGGGAGAACACGTCTGCCCAGAAGTTGTTTCTCAGGGGCTGGTGGCAGCAGAATATGTCTCAGCCTGTGGAGTTGGCGGCAGCCCTTGGCGCAGCCATAATCAGCCTGTGATGGCACTGGCATGAGTGGTCGGAGATGAGGAGCTGCTTCCAGTCGATCTGGGTGAGTTTGTGGCACCTGTGGGCGCATTCCTGACACCTCCACGCTCCCCTGCTTGGCTGTGTCCCAGTAGTAGTGCTGGGCTGGGAGCTGGGTCAGGACGGAAGCTGTGGTTGGGCTTTGATGGCACAGTCAAGGGTTGGGGATTAATTATGGGTTGCGAATTAATCATGTGGCAGGTGCAGACAGTCAGGCTGGCTGCACAGCTCCAGACTGCTGATGCTGCTGGGCTGTGTGGGCCCCCCAGACCTGTGTGGTCTAGCCCCCCTTCTGCACATGGTGCAAGACAAGATCACCAGTGCTCCCTGCCCTTTCTTTCTCTGTTCTGCTCTGGTTGTTGGTGCTTGTAGCTGAAACTGCACTTGTTTTGCATTATCCTCATTTGCTTCCCTGGCTTCTCCGCTTCTTTTTATTGCTTCAAATAGCTGGGACTTGAGGTATTCTCACCTGGCAGCTGTTCCTCTGAAGCTGGGGCCCTCCAGCAGGAGGCTGGAGTCCTGGCTTTGTCTTAAGCCTTGGGGCCTGCTGGAAATGGAGACCAAATGCACTAGAGATCAGCAGAGATGGTGAGTGCTGCTCAGTGGCACAAGGAATCCGATAGCATGTAGGGTGTTAAACAGCTTGTAAGGGAACCAAATGTGAGTGGAAGAAGGGGAATCCAGACAGATTTATTTATTTTCCTACTTTCTTTCCCTGGAGAAACATCTGTCTTACGTAAAGTCACTTGCTGGGTTTTTCACTGCCTTTTGGTAGCAATGAAAATCCCTGCCTCTAGGCAGGGATTTCTCTTCCCATCTTCTATCATTGCCTCAAGGGTCGATTCTTCGTAATTTGGAGTTTTGCTTTTATTATTATTTTTTTTGTTCCGTGTCTCTTCCTCTGCAGCTTGAGTTTGGTTGTTGGTTTTGCCACGTGTTTTTTTTCTGAGAGGTGAGTTGTGATAAACCCTGCACAGTGTGAGGGACCAGACGGGTGACCAGTGACACTGGTCACTGATTTGGCGTTAGTGAAAGCCTTGTGCTAGCAAGGAGCTGAGCTCTGAAGTTTGGTTGTGATGTGACATCCTGACAACACAGCTTTTTTTTTTGTTTTTGTATGGGAGATTTTGAATTGAAGTATGTGTGGGGGGTGTGTGACTGTGGGTCTGGGGTAAGAACCTTCCTTCCACCCACCCCACTTCCTTCCCCAAATGTGGTTCTAAATTGCATCCATCATTTTATTTCCCTGTTCCAGGGATGCAGTTTGGTTCTTGCTCTAAAATGGCCTGGAGGACTGACTCCAGAGTGTTTGGAGCAGGCATCAGTCTGTGCAGGATTGCACCCCGGAGAGCCAAGACAGGATCCTCTTGAAGGTGTTCCAAGCAGGAAAGTGGATGTGAGTTTGAAGGGTTTCTGGGTGGTGAGCCCAGAGAAAGCTGCCCTCTCCTCCCACAGAGCAAGGATCAGCTCTGTGTTTATCCTTTCTGCCATTCATCACCTTCCATCCAGGCTGTTGTCTTCAAGTGATCCCGTGCTAGAGGTTCACACAGGCTCCTGCATGTCTTGGGCCTGCATCCATTTGGCAGAAATTTGAGAGATGTTTGGGAAAGTTTTTTTTTTTTTTTTTTAAGCTTCAACAAGAAGCTTCACTATTCATTCATTCCCCAAATAGCTTTCCCTCTCATTGGACAACTTCTTCCTGCTAGGACAGTCCAAGCCTGTTCTGACAGGCAGCTTATCTGCCTTGCAGCTCTGACTGCTTCTTCTGTCTCTCCTTTGTGTGGGAGGTGTTTTGTCTTTCCAAACTTCTGCTGACTTCAGTGGTCGCTAGTTTGTGCCCAAACATGCACTGATAGCGCAGTTCAGTGCTGAAATTTGCCACTGATTTTTATTTATGTCCCTGTAGCATGTTTTCCTTCACAAAGAGAAGGAGTTGTGTGTTTTGGGGAGGGGCCAGAGGGTTGTTATTGAAAGTTAGCAAAGCAGCAGTTCTCCACTGACCCTGTCTGCCTCTGATTAGTGAGTCCTGCAGCACAACATGGTGTTGAGGGATTCCAGGCTAATGAGGGTCCAAATAAGGGGCTGAACTGCTCTGAACTGCACAAAAACTGTCAGAAAAAGCACAAAGCAACAAGTTAGTTCCTTTCCTGTGTTGCCAGCTGTTGAGGCCGGTATAGAGAAATTCCCAGTCTAGTTTTCAATCCTGTAAAAGCGGAGAAAAGCGCATGTGTGCCCATGTAGATTTACAAATCTTTTTTTTTTTTTTTTTTATAAAACCAATCTGGTCCTGTTTGAAGCTGCTGTCTGCCAGTGTGCAGTGACCAACACAGAATCAGTGCTACAGTTTTCAGGCAATGCAGTGGGAAGCAACGGCAGTCAGGAAAGCCCCATCTTTTTGCCTCTGCACGCTTCTCCTAGAGCAGCAGTATCAGTCCGGTGCCTGCAGCCTCATCCCCTAGACCAGACTCGCTGGGCCCATCTCAGACAAAGGGAGAGGACAGCAGAGACGTGTCTGTCTTGTGGAGAGCACTCCTTGATCATACATGGCACGTGAGGAAAGCTCTTGGTGCTGCTGCCAGCCTTTGGTTAACAAGGTCAGTCACCACCCTGAGCCTGATTAAAAGTCTCAGTGATTTGAAGAGGGAACACTGAGGCTTGGTGATGGGCTAGTGTGTGGCTGCCTTACCTCAAAAATAGTGGCTGTTACAGCTAGAGGTGATGGGCCACCAAGAGACGAAGATGCACACAGGAACATTCTCCCCGCCTCAGTGTCTAAACTCAAGCTCTGAGCTCTGACAATCGAATAATTCCCAGATGTTGCCCTCCTGAAATAACTATGGATGAAGCTGTGTGATGGTTAGTTGTCTTGGATGACCAAAGCTTCCTGAGCCTGTTCCTTGTGGAGGTGCCTTTGGTTTTGTCTTGGGAGGTCTTCACTTTTCTTCCTGAAAGCTGAGATATTTTCTGTTGGCCATGCAATGCCATTAAATGTCCAATGCAACTGCATGTGCAGCGGAGGCCTGGGGATGTTTGTAGGTCAGGGATGACAGATACTTGCAGGACTCATAGGTGCTATTATTTAATTGCATTCCAACAGCAGCGAAAGCAGTAGCAAGAGTAATAAATTATAATCTACATTATGAAGCTGACAAATACCACCCACTCATTACCTGTCTTTAACCACTCTCATTACTACCCAGTCTTTGTGGGAACTGATCTTGCTTCTCAGTGTCCCACTTGTTCACTTAATATCATTAACTGAAGCAATTGGCCGCTCCTTGTGAAAGAAGAGGAAGGTACTTTTCCTGGGGCTTGTTCTCTGGGTGCTGAAATCTGGGTAGCTCTGGGGTGGAGGAGTGCGAAGGACGCTTCACAAAAGTGTGGTGTGACTGGGAAGTGAAGGCTGAACTCCACAGGGACAATGGAATGGGTTGTGGGTGTCAGGATGGCAAATTGTCTCTGGGGGAAAAGGCTGCGCTCTGCTCATCTTTGTTGTAGTGAGGACTAGAGTCCAGCAAAAGGATGCTAGGGAGAGTAATGTTTTTTTCTCTCCTGATATATTCTAGGGTTTGGGAGGGAGCTGGGTTGCTGGGTAATGACAGCTGGCTCTTGGGCTGTTCCAAGCCCAGGTGGGACTCCCTTTGCTGGAGGAAGTCCTGGTCGGACTTCTGTGGGAACATGTTCAGGCTCTGGAAAAACCAAGTGAGCTCTAGAATTTTCTTGGCGTGGCATGGCAGAGCTTGACTTCAACAGAATCGAGGGTGCTGAGCCTGAGGAAAGCAGTCTTGGCAGTGCCTAGCTGCTGCATTCAGGTTGTGTCAGGCTGTACCAAATGCCACGATGGTGCTGTGCCTGGGGTGCAGCTATGCTTCCCTCTTCAGCACAGACGCCCATGGCTGGGACCCTTCTTGAGGGATGTTGTTGGGGCCAGCAAGCTGAGGAGTTGAGAGGGAGAGCAGGTAGGAAAATTCTCCATGGGTGGCAGGACCCTGGGGAGCTGGAGGTCCTGTTGTGCTCTCAGGGTTTTGAGATATCTCATGGTGGTCTCTAATGGGTAAATAATAAGCTGAAAGATGGGAAATGAAGATCGAAATGTAAAGGGCCAGCTTTCCTGATAGGGAATTGACATTAGTCAACTGTGACAAGGGGCTGTCAAAGGTCAGAGCTGCTGAATGGGTCTGTTAATGATAAATAGGAGTAAATGGCAGATGAAGTCTGCTGCTTGCTATTCAGAGCAGCAAAAAAACCAAAAGCTATGGTGAATAGCTGTAGAAAGTCCTTGTAATTGAGAGTAGTGGGGTTGTGCAGTAAGATGCTGAGAAAAGCAGAGCAATCCAGGAGGGTGAGGGAGCCATTGTAACCAGTAATTCATCGTAATTCGGTGCAGGGGGCTCAAGGCAGGATGGTGTCATGTGGGTGACAGATCTCAGAAGTTCAATGAACTGGGCTAGAGGAACAAGGTTTGGTGCTGAGTAGTAAAAAAAACACGTAATCAGCTCTTAGGAGAAAAATCAGAGTTTAAATGCACTGTGTAGATCTGTGGGGAGCAAAGTTTATGCAGGTTTGGGGGAGACTGGAGCAACTAATGCAAGGAAAATCCACTGAGGGCTGTTAAATGCCAACACACAGTCTCTGTTTGAAAAAGTCCCGGAGCTGCAAACAGCTGGATCCTGGGAAAGCATTTGCAATGAAACATGGCTACGCTCTCACCCTGTTCTTACATTCTTCCTTAGATGCTGCTATCAGCTCCTGTTGGAGATGAGGCAGGACGTAGCTCGATCCAGCTGGGCTGAGGGGCTCTGCTTCCTCTGCTCTTCCACGAAGGTACTGTCCTGTAATAACCTACACCTAGCCCACTGTGACTGCGTGTGTCAGGAGGTTTTATGGAGGCTGGTGATGATGTTTCTCCTCCTCTTCTGTCTCTCTGTTTGGAGAGGAAATATGTTGAAGTGCATGGCTGGAGGAGGTTATAACTCCTGAGGTTATTGTACATCTGTTCTCAAAGGGATACTGCAGTAGGTGGGCAATGTCCCGTAGCATCCTTTTCTTTATCAGCATCAGCTGCTGAAATGAACAGTTTAGGTGATGGAAAGCCATCACCCTGGTCACTAAACCTGACTTTGTTCTCCTCTGAGCAATGCTGGGGCAAAGCACCAGTTCCAAAAGCTCTTGCTTTGTTTGATCTGCCCTCTCCTGTCACTTAAGTACCATGCTTCGGGCTGAGAGCTGGGTGCCGTGGAAGTAGCTGGAAGGGTCGGGGCAGCTTCTCGTGCCCTCGCAGCCCCCCCGTGCTGCTTTAAGCCATGCCACAGTGAGGCGAGACACTGTGTGGGAGCACAGGAGTGAGATGGGTCCCTGATGTTCCTGTTGCTCAAATGGGCCCACTGAGGTTCCTGATCCGTGGAGATGTCGTAACGAGGATTAGGAGAGAGCCCTTGTAATCCTCTGTTGGTGCTTCCTGCCTACATACACGAGATGTTTCCTATCATCAGGGAGTAACCTCTGTGGAAGATAGGATCAAGTTCCCAGGAACCAGGCTGCAGTAAGAGTGTAGGAAGAATGAGGAAACTGTCCTAATGTGAGGCTAATCTCATAAATACAGGGCTGGATACAGACAATAGGAAGAGAAATGCCAGGAGAGCTTTAGCATTTGGCGAGGGAATCATCTTTTGCCAGGAGTAGCCTTAATTGTAACTTGTGATGTGGTAAAGCTGCCGTTTGATCTCAGCTTCTGCAGAGGGGATGAGACAGATTCTGCTTTGTGTCTCCAGAGGAGGAGTAGCCTGAGAAAGGATGGGGAAATGTGGCTTCAAAAGCCGTGTTTCGTGCACTCTTGGACTGATTGAAGTTGCAGTGCATGGATGGAGCGCTTTATTTCTCAGTGTGGATTTTGATAAAACACTGCATGAGGAGGCGAAAAGGGCTGTTGTGACTTTTCCTGAAGCACACATGCCGATGTACCCACCGGGTATTTAATGTTGCAAAGACATTGCTGAAAACACAGAAGACCACAAGTCTTTTAGTGGGGGGAAGAGCACTGGTGGTGTTCCTTTCTCCTACACAAACCCAGAGCTGGAGCCTGTAGCAGTCAGATTCTTGGCCTGTCCCTCCCTCTCACCTTTGATGTGGGCTGGGTGGAGTGTGCTGGGGCTGTATGTGGCGGGGAATTCTCTCCAGAGAGTTGCTTTTCTAACCCTTTTCAGACAGCCTGTTAAAATGAAGAGGTGCCTTCTGTCTTGTCCAAACCGTGGTGCCCTGCACAGAGCCTGTGGTGCCTCTGTGTGCTTCCTTTGCAAGCAGGGTGAGCTCGTACATGCTTGTGGGAAGTGAATGGCCTTTACAGGGTGTGTGAGGGTCCTTACCCCCACATACATGTGGAGCTGATGCTCCAGCATGGGCCGGCAACCGTGCGAGTCACTGCAGCACAACAAGGCATGGACACGGGTTGCTCATCCCCACCCTGAAGGCGGTGTTACAAGTTCCTGGGAAATGCCGTCATGTCCTTGTGGGTTTGGACTCATTTGGCTCTTACTACCTGTCCTGCTCACAGGTGCTTGGTTGTGGTGCTGTTTTATGTGTTGCCCAGCTCTGGGCTGATCACTTCTTCCTTCAGAAGCTCTACAGGCTTTGTCTTAGACCAAGGTTGGGAAGCGAAGGTGCTACACAAGCCCCCTGCTGCTGCTTAGCTTTCTGTCCGTTCTAGATGGTCAAGCGTGGGCAGGAGATCTCACCAGCCTGCCCTATGAAGAATGATATGGTACTTCCCCATGCTAGGCGTGTATTAGGACAAGACCATTCAGCCCATCCATGTTTTAGTTTCCCACTTCTGTTTCTGGCCCTCCCAAGATGGCTGATTTTTTTTTGATGAAGGTCAGCAGAAGAGTCACGCGATGTGGACTTCCACTGCTTACCTAAATGGTTTTCTGTGCTGTCTTCACATTGTAGCAGGTTATGTCTACTTTATTGTAAACGGTACAACTATGCTATTACAAACAGTGCACAGTTTGGCTCTAGCTGCTTTTTTCTTTTTTCTCTTTTATTTATTTTTTCCCTCTTTTTTTCTTTCTCTTTTCTTTGGCTGTTTAAGATGAACTCTGGCAGCAAGCAAGGCTGTCTCAAAGGACATGTGCCATGGTGTGGATGCATCAGATCCTCCTTTGTGCTAAGCACACATTGATAAAGGCTCGCTGAGTAGCGCCTACGGGTGGTTGATGCAGCTGGATGGTGCACAGAATGCTTGTAATTGCTTCTGCTGTCTTCTGGGATATGCTTCCAGCAAGTCAGGACACCTGGTAACGTGCTCGTAACATCTATTAACCTTGTAATTTTATAAGTGGAGCTTTAATCCTGCCTGGTTGCCAGTCAGGTCTGGAAACACTGACACTGGTGCTCCAGGGTCTCTGCTGAAATGCTCTGCCTGGTCTCTGGGCTTGCTGGATTTTGCTACTCTTTGTTGTTTTCTCCTCCTTGGCAGATGTTTTGCTCCCTTGCTCAGGTCAAATCCTGCCCTTGTCTGTTAGATTTATCCATGTTACAGCAGGACTCAGGGAGGTTTGAATGTTGATCCTTTGCTAGCCGGGTCCCAACCTGTGCTGTTTCCCCCTTTACTGGCAGCAGACACCCTGCAGGCTAAAGGGGACAGCATTCATGTAAAGCCCCGGTGGCACTGGGCTTTGTGCCCCTGGGGCGAGAGCTGGGCTTTCTGCAGAGAGAAGATGGCTTGGAGAACACCTGCTTTGTGTGAGCCGCTGAGAGCTGGTCCCCGGCAGGATGGGGAGTCCCCATGCTGCCAGCTGGCTGTGCAGAGCCCAGGCAGGAGAGGGAGGGAAGGGGACATCCTCTGTGGGCTGTGAGCAGCCCCCAGGCTGAGCCACCACCAGGAAGCTGGAAAAGAACCGAAGAGAGCGTCTAACCAGGCAGCTTTCTCCAGAACCTGGTGGGCCCAGCCTTCTGCTCCAAGCTGCTGGAGTCCTGGTCTGCAGCCATCCATCCCCACCTGGGAAGGTGTCCCCTGGAGGAGTGCTGGCAGCAGCGTCCTGCTCTGTGGGAAGACCCAAAGAAACAAGCTGCTGGCAGTCGTCCCGGAGGGGATGCAGAGCATGCAGGAGGACCTCAGGGTGGAGTTCCAGGACACAGGACAGCCTGACTCCCAGCTCCAGCTCTGGGGCAGCCCTGGTGAAAGCTCTTCGCAGTGCTGGGAGGGACTGGTGTGCTGTGAGGAGGTTGGGGAGGATGCACTGCACCAAACTCTTGCTTGTCTCTGTTCTCCTTAGGGCATTGTTTGTTTGTTAAGCTTGTTAGCGGGGCAGCTTTGGGGAATTAACCAGCTTCCTGAAAGCAGAAGCCTTTCCTGATCGAGTGCCCAGTGCTGGGCTTCGGGTGAACTCCTGTGTTGGGCAGAGCAGGGTGGAGAAGGCAGGGACTCTTGTCCTGTGCTTGGTTACCACTGGCCACGGACAGGAGTCCAAAGCACCAAAGAGGTGGTTTCAATCACCTGCAGTCAGATGCTCCTGGTGAGCAGAGCAAAGCTTTAAATGGAGAACACAGCCTACTTCTAGTTACATGTCTTCATCTTGCCTGGCTCTAAATGGGATTTCAGGTGTGCTGCTCCAAAATAAGCAGCGAGAACCAATTTAGGGTGAGTGCAATTGTTCTCCTTCCCCAGTCTTCACTGCCACAGTTAGCAGGGACACGACTGCGGCCAGCACCCCTGTGGCAGGGCTGCCGTGAAATAACAAGCTGGCAAGTCCAGTATCCTTATTTATATTTTGTTTTAAAAAAAATATCAAAATTATCACATTTCCTGCAGACGTGGATTGAGAGGAACGGGTGGTTCTGCTTCTGGCAGGTCTTTCTGATAAAGGCCCGCTGCTTTCAGCAAGTGCTGTGGCACTCGAGTCGCTGCTGGGACTCGGCGTCTCCTCTTTTGCTGCTACTGCTGCACCTACTAGGAGACAGGTGTCTCCTGTGCGAGGGGTTTTAAGGAATCACTTAAATCTGAAAAGGAAACAGGCTATAACCCATATGCAACTTCTTTTTTTTGTTCTTCCTCTGCCCCATAGGGAATATGTACAAGAATCTGTATTTCATTAGCTCAAACTGTTTCTAACTTTGCAAGAAAAAAAAAAGATGCAAACTGACTGCAAAAAAATGGAAGTGTAAACAAGAAAACACCAAGAATGCTTCATTTTGGAGACATAGTTCCTTAAGAACAGGAAGCCTTCTGGGCCTGGAGGATCTGTGAATCCAGTATCACTTGGTGCGATGTACTAGAAAAGGAAATGTTTAACTTCTGGGTTTCTGTCCAGTGGAGCTCAATGAAGCCTTGGGGGGTGAGGAGGGTTGAAAAGGTTTCAAAAGGACACAGCGCACAGAGCTGCTGGCCGTGCACCCAGGACTTCTCAGGAGTTCCATGGGAACATTAGCAGTTTATTCTCAGCAGTGTTTGTGGAATGTGAGTCTGTAATTTGGAAACTCTTTGCATGACTTTCAGATTTAAAATTAAAGAGAAATGTGGCCTAGATCTTAAGCAACCGAGGAAGTTCTCCCAAACGAATGTGAGATATCCCATAAGCGGTGCCTAGAAAACCAAATCCTGTAAGGATGTCTCCAACTGGAATAGAAATTCAGTAGGCAATTTTGGTGATCTTGGACTTGGAAGTCACTGTGTGATTTGGTGACAAGAAGGAATCACTTGGGAATCATCTATTAGCTTAAATATGCTCACCTGAAGCACATACAGCACAACTGAGCATAATGAGTACAGTCACCACAGATGGAGTCTGCTCACGGCTAACGTGTGACCTGAGAAAGGAGCTAAACCCCTTGAGCTGTTGGCTCAACTTCTCCTAGCTCTACTGTCCAGCTGTAAAAAAGCAAAATGTTTAGTTAATGTCAGTACTGATGGCTTAGGAAGATCAAATCTGTATTTACTATTACTGCTTTATTTGGAAAAGGCTTCAGAAGCTGTTGGAGTGCCTTTTTGCTTTCTCTTACCTGCTTCTGTAGGAATGCCAGCAGGTCAGAGCCAGGCAGTTACCCCCTCAGGTCAGACAGTTTGCAGGTGGGTTGGTTGGGGTGGGGATTTTGGGAGGGTCCTTGTCTTCTGTGCTGACACTTGGAAGGGTCCCTGCCTGGGGGGCAGCACTTCTCACCTCTGCAGCTTGGATTAGGGCAAGGGAAGAACAAACTGTCACTGTGAGCTGTTCTGGCCAACTCTCTTCCTCTGTCACCTGCTAACTATGATTTTATGTTTAATTACTTAGATTAGATCATTAGCCCTGTGCTAGGTGCTATAGGAGGCTAATGACGTAAAACCCGTGCTAGGTTCAGGCACCATACAGGCTCTCCTGTCATCAGTGGAAGAATGATGGGACTCACTTCAGGATGTCACCCAAACCGTCTTGGTCTGCTAGCTGTGAGAGGAGTGGCTGGCCTCTCTTTTTCCCAGCTCACCATTTCAGGAAAGCCCACGAGATTGGGAAAATGAACCTAAGTTCTGGTTGGACTGAATCCCTTCCCTGTAGGACATGTGTGTTCAAGGAGGGGGAGCTGGCAAAATCTCCTCTATCCTCTCCACTTAGAACAGTAAGGTATTTAACACTTCAGAAGACTTCTGTCTTCTCTGTCATGTGTTTGAACAGGGTTTCTGAGGAAGACCTCATCGGAGGTCCACCACACGCTTTCCACAGGACCAGGCTTGGGCAAGGCAGTACAGGGAGCAGCAAATCAGCTATTTGGAGACCCTGGGCAAAACAAAATGCATCAGCCTCTGCTCTCTGGAGAGCGAAAACTCCAGATATTTCTTCTGAAGGTGCCTGGTAATTACAAGCAGACCTCCTCCCTTCCAGTGCCAGCGGTGATGGCTGGCTGCTTGTTACTGCCCTGATGTTATTTCCGTGTCCCCACAGCCTGGGTGGACGTGTGTATTTCTAGTTGTTCTTTTCTTGTGTTCTCCTTACTGAACTTCCCTTTAGACTGTTGATAAACTGTCTTGGTTAATGTGGGTCACCTGGTGGCAGCGAGGTCAGGAACTGGAGGTTCCCAGGGCCGGACGAGCTCTGGGAGTTTGGGGTCGGTGGTGCTCCCCTGCTCCGTTAGCAGACGTTGCCCTTTTGCTGCCTGCAGCTGCCTTCCCAAGGGGAAGCGTGGGCTCTGCCTCGGAGAAGTGCTGCAGGGTGGCCAAACATCCTCAGCAGATAGAGATCATGTAATTCAGGTGGACCACTAAACTTTTAGGCAGCAATTAAGACTTAGGCAGTAACTCTGAGTCAACTAATAAATACATCTGGGTGGTGCCTGGCTGTATTTTTCGATGGCAGATCATTCCTATGTAGGCCTGATGTTTCTGCCTTCTCTGCTGGCCTCCCAAATGCTCTGCTTGGAAACCTGATCAAAAGCCTGTGGTGACGGTAAAGGGAGATGCCCCACTGAATTCCATGGGTTTTCTCTGCTCCTCTAAGCTTGTAGACAGTCCCAGGTGGTTTCTTTGATGCCCTTCTTCCCAAGTGGATGAAGTAATTATGACTCCTGTGCAGCAGGCTAATGGTTCTGGAGACTTTAGTCAGGCTGATTAACAACAGTGCTTTAATAAAAAAATGTTCTGGTAAATCCTTCTGAATTGCAGCCCTAATTACTCTACAGCCTGATGTGAAGCAATTGGGTAGCTAATAGGTTCACCTGAATCCAGTTAATGAATCCTCTGCTACAGCTTGCTGTGACTCACACCGTGTGTGGTGTCTCCCAGTCTCCCCTGCCCTGCTCCATTCCCTGGTGAATATTTATAATGTGTATTGCCAAAGGTAAGGGGGTGTGCGCCTAAACTTTGAATAAATTGCCTTAGATGTATGTGTATCCTTCCTTTGATTATTTCAGGGGATTGCAAGGATCAAGAGTCAGGGCTTTTTGCTTTGGTCTCAAGGCAAGTTCATTCAAGAAGTCATTGCTGTTTCTGCCCTTCCAGGACTTTTCAGCTATTGCTGCTCTTTTCAGGCTGCTGTGCTCTGCGAGGGACCCGTACAGCCCCGCTCCCTGCTCCCCCAGAAGCACTTAGCAGCTGTGAGAGAACAGAGTTAGGAGAAACAGCTCCTTGCTAGCACTTTAAGATTGTTTGTCCTGTATCAGGACAGGAAAAAGCATTAATCTGGAAGTCATCTGGTTTTGTGGGAATGCTTTTTCTTTCGGTTTCAACCCTTTGTGTGTAAACTTGCTTGTGGTGCCTGCTGCTTCCCCCCCTCACCACTCAGTGCTTTCAAAAGGAGGGGAAGGCACCTTGACCCCAAACCATGTTCTTCCATCGTTGACAAGGCTGTAAGCTGCTGATCCGGGCTGGGGAGGCTCAGGGCTGCTCAGGAGAGCGTGACTCTGGGTGAGCAGCAGAAACCCGAAGGTGCTTTTGGTTTTAAGGTACTTTTTCCTCTGTCAGGTGGAGGATGTAGGCGAGGTCAGGGGCTCGAGGCCGACTGCTGTGTTAAGGGCTTGGCCTCAGTCAGGAATAAGCAAAAAGTTGTTATGAAAGTGGCTGCTCAGCACTTCCCTCCTTGTTGACTTCTGCTCCTAAATGTTCTGTGTTTCTTTACAAGTGTTAACCTACATAGGCTGGAGATACACACTGGTTTATAAGATTAACTGCCTGTTTAGGCACACTGTAAAATGCATCCCTAACCATGTACCTTATGACTACCATAATGGCCAGGAAGCCTGGCTGACAAATTCAGTGGCAGGAAGCAAAGTAAACATCCGAGGGATGTAATAAAGAGGTTCAGGACAGTAGGACTCAGCCACGTACCAGAGGCAAGACTCGACACCAGTTACATTTCTGGTCCAGTAGCCCTAGTCACTATACATCATCCAACAGAACATCTACCTTAACTGCTCCAGAGTCTGGGTTTGTGTGAAAAAGCTGGGCTGGGGACTGGCGGTGCCTGAACCGAAGGGGTAATTCAGCAGAGGGGAGGATGTACGCGGCAAAGCTTTCTCACACTGCTTGCACTACTGCTGACTGTGGACACTGCAAAACTCCAGCTCCTGGTGATGAGGGTGTTAGTAGGGGATATTGGGCTGGGGGGGGGGTTCACAGGCTTAATTAAATTTCTGTCCAGGAACTCAAAGGCCTTGGTTAAGAGGAGGAAAATGCCAAATGATTCAAGTATTACAGTAGAGAAAGATGAATTAATGACGCTAGAAAGGGACTGTAAAAATATATAACTTTGTATGCTGGCAACAGATTTCAGGCCAGTCCATTACAACTGGGGGGAGAGAAAGTTTTTTTGTTTGTTTGTTTTTAAATAGGGGTTAAAGAAAAAAACAAGAGGCTTGGTGGCATTTGGAGAAGAGGAAGAAAACCAAGCTCAGCAAACGTGCTTGGAAATGATAAGACACAGAGGCAGAGAGCAGCAGAGATGGTGCTGGAGGGTTTGTGTTACAAGTGCAGCAGCATCTCTGTAGCTGCTCCAGCCTAGCTGGGGCCTGAACAAGCTTCTCATGAGCCATAGGCTGAATGTGGGAGGAAAGGAGTGCAGTTTCTCTTGGGTTTTTAAGTATCACAGCGTTGGGCTTCTGCGCCTCTGGCTTTCCCCTGAAAGCTCGGGGCCTGCTCTTTGGAGGCTCCTGCCTGGTGATAACAGGCCATCTGCACCGGGCTTGGCTGCATGCAGCGGTGAGGAATGTAGGACCCGTGGCATGGATAGCCGCTGGGTATGATTGCTTGGGCTGTTTTATTTTTTTAATTTTATTTTCCGTATAGAAGAAATGGGTAATGTGTTCTGGGGCTGAGATTCTGAGTGCCTTTGTGGTGACGCTGTGAGCTGGGGGAGAAAGGGGGTACATGCGTTGTTGGGAGGCAACTCGGGGCTTTCCTCAGGGCGGGTGGGAGGATGCCACTTCTCACCTCTTGCTCTCACACAGAGCAGAGGTCAGCCGTCTTGCTGATGTTACCCTTTGTCTTGCCGATAAATACTTGTATTTTTAATGTTTTGGAAGCTGAGTGCAGGGAGATCAAAACTCGACCTTGTCAGCTTTTTGGGAGAGTGGGACCTGGCCGCTTCCCACACGTTGCTGTGGGGTTGCTTCACGTGGCTGCTCTTCTCCTGGAGATGCTGCAGGCCCTCGGGGGCTCTCCTGCTGCAGGATCTGCCCACGAAGAAGCGTGGCAGGGCTGTCTACTGGGCAGAAGTGGGCCCTCGGGCCAGGAGGAAGGAGTTTCTTCCTGGCTCCACCACAGATCTGCTCCCTGGAACTTCAGCTGCTTGGCATTGATGCCTTAGTGGGGAAGGAGGGGGTGCTGGCAGAGCAGCTCTGTGCTGCTGCTCCTGAGCATCCTCGCTGTGTAGTGCTCTGCCTGGCTGCCTTGGTGGGGCGTCCTGAAGCTGGTGGGAGTTCCTAGTGTGCTCAAGTGGGACAAAGATTTTAAACCTTCACCCTCAGCCATGGGGCAAGTATTCAGGAGGCTTTCATCTTTGGAAAATGCTCTGGGTGCTCTGGATGAAAGAGCTATTATTTACCTATCAACAACATAATCCCCCTCCCTCCTCCAGATTGTGGGCAAGCTCCTGGGGCAAACGGCACTGTAATTAAGAACAAATATTTACTATGAAGGACTAGCTGAGGCCTGGCTGGGCAAGCAGCCACGAACCTTGTCTGAACTTGCCTTCTGTTTGTTCCCCTTTGAAAGCAAGGAGTCAAAGTCTTTTGTCAGAGGAGTGTTTGTGAGGCACAAGATGGTGGGCTGGGCCTCTGCAGCAGCCAGGAACCATCAGGCTGTTTGTTCCAAGCCTAGGAAATCCCCCAGAAGCAGCAGAGTTACTTGCTCTAGAGGCACTTGGCTTCTCTTGTTAGGGATTACTGTTTAGCAGATCTGCAGGTGAGGGTGGGTGCAGGAACTGCAGCTGGCATCGCGCTGCAAGCAAGCCTTGGGAAATATTTGTTTGGGTGCTTTAAAATCACAGATTAATTTAGGCTTCATTTACATCTACTTTCCCTTTTGATTTCTCTTGCCATTCAGGAGTTTAATTCCCGGGGCTCAAGTCCTGGTGTTTTGATGCAAGGAACTCGGCTGCCGGAGAAAGCAAGCGCTTGCAAAACTGCTGGGGCTGTTTCACAGCTCAACCTCGCAGCCTACTCACCTGCCCTCGGCCACTCTGATCAACAGCAAGGAGGGATGACGGGGATCTTGCTCATCTTCTGGCAAAGCCCAGCAAGCTGAAATTTAATAAATAAGTCAATTGTGAGTAATAGAAGTAATTGCAAGGATGTGGTGTGTGGTTCAACCAGCTATCACTGGTGTGGTAATGCAACAAGGCATGTGATTAGACTGGGAAATTGCTGTAGCATACCAAGATAGACAGCATGAACAAGTAAACGTGGGAGACATGCAGATATGCAGAGCTCACAAAAGGACTGAGCAAAGTGTCCAAGCAGCACCAGCTCCCAGGGTGCTGAGAAAGCCATGGAAGTTACCGGAGAGCTGCCCCACAGCCTGCTGATGTGTGTGCCACAAAGCTCAAGGTTACAACTCATCCAAGTCTTTTAGGAATATGTGACCAACTGGTCTGATTTAAGAGCCTTTTTTTTTTTTTTTGGTTTGTTCCTCCTTGAGGTAGGGGTGGTTATGCAGTCTCTGCGGTGTGGTAACTAAAAACGGGGCTTGTGGCTTCCTGCGCTCGTGGGCTGAGCCTACCTGCCTGGAGCTTGTGTATTTGATGGCCACTTCAGTTTTTTAAAATAACCTCCTTTGCTACCAGAGAGCAGCTGTGCTGCCGGGCTGGAGTCTGACTGAGGTGTCGGCTCTGGTTTGGGAGCTTGGCTGCAGCACCAGGGCAAAGGCAGGGGGAGCGTGGAGGGCTGGGTAGGGGAAAGCCATGCAGCAGTGGGGCAGGGAGTCACAAAAGAGGAAACATGAGCTAGAGGGGCCCTGGCAGACTTGAGGTTAGCGCTCCTTACAAAGGCAGGAACAGGCTCAGCAGGCAATTGCTGGGGCTTTATCAGCACCAACCTCCTGGTTTGGCCCAGCAGATGCATGCGAGGAGGAAGCGGCGGCGCAGCCGCTCCTAGCTTGTGCCACGACCGGGATGTTAGCGCTGGCAACTCCCCCCTTAAAGACACTGCTTGAGTGGAGTAAAAAGTGCTTGCTGGTTTTTGTGTTAAACCCACACCATCCCGTTTCATGGAAATAGTCATTTTTGGCTTCTGTGGCCAAAAGAAATGCCAGAAAAGGGACTGGGTCTCTGGTTTGGTTTGAACCAAAGAAGTCATCCGCTGTGGTGTGTCCCATGCAGGTGGGCTGTAGGAGGGGAGCCTGGCTTTCAGCTCCCAATCTTTGCCAGGGAAACAGACGTCTACACTCCCTTTGCTGAGCCTGCAAGGCTTTTGCTGGACTTTTAAGGGAAGGGTGTGAGTGAAACTGCCTGGAAGATACACCATGCTTTCTGTAAGCACTGAGAAAGCATAGCTTGTTTTCTGGGGGAGAATGATTCCCGCTGTTTTTGTTGTTTTCCCCTTCTACTGCTGTTTCCTTGTCATACGTGCCCTGTGGTAGGTTAAGGGCCTCACATATTTGGGTGCTGTACCCTGAAAAAGTGAGTTTGGCTAAAAAGCAAGCCTGCAAGAAACGCTCTGAGCTCTTGTTTGTCTTGGCCAGCGTAAGATCCTGAAGCCTACTAGGCAGAGGCTGTGCACCTGAGCAGTGGCCTCGTGTTCAAGCGTGGGAACACGAGCAAGGAGCCAGACGGTGGACAAGGGGAGCAAAGCGATGCAGAGAGAAGTGACTTCCAGGGAGCCCAAGGGTACTTCAGACAGAGCCAAGGCCTCCTAGTTCAGACCTCTGAGCCTGGTCCTCCCTCCCTGCGCCGCACAAGTTTGATTTCATCATTCCCAAGGAGTCAGAACATCCTGGAACTGAAAAAATAGCTATGTACAGCTTAAGGGCAAAAATTCAGTGACAGAAACAAACTCCCCCGTCCTTCAGGTACGTGCATTTTAAAAAAGGGTCCTTGCTGTGCTTGTGTGGACTCTTCGGGGCACCCTGGATCATAGGCAGTTCAAGTCAGACATGTTTAAATGCATCCCTGCCATGCATTCCAGGTAGGTAGCTACAGCCAGCTGACTTCTTGGCCTTTCTGCCTTCCTCCTGCCTTTCGGAGGGAGGGAGCCGCTGGGCAGGGCAGCGGTGGCTGGCTGCAACAGTGCCCTGCGTGACCGAGAACATCCATGGCTTGAGTTTTCCTTGTTACCTTGCAGCCGTGAGTTCTTGCAGGTCCTTCTTGCTGCACAAGCAGTCGGGATGCACACCTTGGCTCCTTGTCTGAGAAGCTGATGAGGCTGTGGAGACGGGGACTGTCTCTTGCTGTCAAAATGTCACCGAGCAGGAACAAAACTTTGCCATCCCTGCCTGGTATCACTGTTTCCTGGAGTCCTTTCCTCATGTTTCTGCTAGTTCTCTCACTAAATATGTGCATCCCGCGATGTGAGAGCTGCCCTGGAGCCTGTGGGTGCTGGCTGTGGGCTGGAGGCGGTGCCGCATGCCCGGCTAGGGCTGTGCAGACACAGCAGCCCCTGTGCTTCAGCCATTCGATGACTTTGTTCAGGCTGTTTGAGACCCTGCCGGGTACGAAATCCCTTCTTACGCAAGTGTTTGTGCCGTGGTGATAAAGCCGGGAGCTTACTCTCAGAGCTTTTGTTTGCGTGCGGCCACGTTCCCCAGTGAGCTGCTTTTTAGGGGATGTGGAGTTGTGTTCCTGGTGGGGCCCTTGGTGTCTGGTTGGGAATAGCTCTGTGGGTGCCCGTCAGGGACCGCGGTGTGGATATGCCGGCTGTCTGAATGTGGCAGGGGTTTGAGGCTGTGCTGGATGGGGCTTTGGGCAGCCTGGGCTGGTGGAGGTGTCCCTGCACAGGGTAGAAGGGGTGGGTTTTGGGGTCCCTGCTAACCCAAACTGTTATGTGATCTGCATCTCCTGCTGGCATCAGCAGAGCTCCTCGCAGCTCGTGTGACTGCTGAGCCTCCTGCTCTGCAGAGGACTCGGATGGTGGGGCTGTGCTCTCCAGGGGTGGTTTGCCAGGTGTGCTCTGTTATTCACAGCGGTTCGGTCCCAGAGACGTCCTAGCGAGCCCCATCCTGTGCAGCAAGCAGCCACCAGCACTGGGGAGACCACCTTTTAAAAGTGTTTGGACTTCTGTACCAAGGATAGGTCTGTCCTTGGAACGATACGTACGCGAGGAAGAGTGAACTGTTCCTGCCTGAGCGGAGCCTGGAAGCAGAGGCTGGATGGCTGAACATTGGAAATCCTGTCCTCATGCCAGGTGTAACAAGGATCATCTGGTCCAAATGTGTCTGCCCGAGACACAGCTCTGTTTTAGACATGCTCTGAGCACAAATGGAGTTTGCTGTCTGCTGGAGGAGCCAGGTCCCCAGTTGAGCAGAACCTAACGGAAATTGGATCTGCTCCAAAATGTCTGGATGGCATATGATATTTACTGAAATATGGCATTGCTTGTGTAAGCAACACACCCTTCTCCCTCACTCTGAAAGCCATCTGGGCTTCATGTGCAAGCAGTTAAAAACCAAGAGCAAGAGAGCATCTGATGCTGTGCGGCTCCTGTGATGAGAGTCCCCCCTCCAGTCCCCTCCGTGGGTGTCCCTGCTTCTGCAGGCCTGGAAGCCTCAGCCATGCCCTGAACTCCTCTTAGCGACTGGCGGAGGGTTTCCTTCCTCTTTCGGGTTGTAAGCAGGGTAGGGCAAAGAGTTTGCGCAGGATTTTACTGCCAGGGTAAGAGATGAGCTCTCTTGCCTGAGCCAAGGTAAAATCATTATGCTGGCCAGACCTTCCTCTGTTTCTAGCTGCATCTGCAGCCGACGGCTGCCTTATTGGCTCTGCTAGTTTCTGTGCTGCCTGGAGTCAAAGCTCCTAGGAGTTAGGAAGGGGTATTCGGCATGTCTGGGCACTTGCACAAGGAGGTATTCTACCCAAAGGGAGCTGAGCACCCCTGTGAGAGGATTACCTGGGGTGGGGCTAGGGTGTCCTCTGCTGTTTTCAAGGCTTTCCTTGTATCTTCCTCTCTTATCTGTGCGTGTACACTCTGAGTTTTGTTTCTTACAGGGAGCATCATATGACAGCCCCCGCATCTGTGATCTTTCTGGCAGACTGATCCCTCTTCCTTCCTGAACCTGATAAACAGTCCAAGAAACTGCGCTTGTGTGAGTGCGTAGACACCTCTGAGACCCGCAGCTCGCTTCTCCAGTTCTTGGTGTGGTTTTTCTGTCCTTCCGGCACAGTTTCTGGTGCCACGCTGCTTCACCTTCCCATCTCCCCTCCCGCTGCGGTTACCTGCTGCCACGTGCTGCGAGGCTGCAGCTGGTGCCAAGCCGCCCGGTTCAGGGCTCAATGCAGGTAAAATACAGAGACACTGAAACGGTCTCTCGTGCTTCCAACCTCAACGGTCTGTGCTTTTGTGACCAAGGGATCTGGCTCTGGCTGTGTTCCTGCTGTTTCAAAGCGGAAACGTGTGGTGTGCAGGCACCCATCGAGGCCCAGGGGCTGGAGGCCTGGTCTTTGCACCTCTGCTCTGAGAGAAAAACAATCTCATGGCCTGGGACTTCCTAAAGTCCCTTCTGGGCTGAGAGGGGTGTGTTTTCCTCGGTGCCTGAGATAGTACGCCTGCTCTCCAGATCATTGCCAGGGCCCAGCTCTCAGATCCAGGCTGGACTAGCCTTGTGCTGTCTCCAGCTCTTCCAGCTGACTGCCCCTGTCTTAGGGCACAGCTGGTGCTTCAGAAGTGATGTGTGTTTGTCCCCATCGTCCAAGGCAGGAGGAAGCTTCCCATTTCTGTATTCCCTTCCTCCATCCCTCAGAGCCTGGGAGAGAGCCAGCAGCTCAGCATCTATCGGCAGCATTTAAACAGGTCACTCCAGTACCCAGGTACCCTTCTCTTCCCTGCACGTCTCCTTTTTGCTGCTTTGGCAGATTGCCTTGCCTGATTGACTGCATTTCGATTCATCTCTGATATTTAATCTCATCCCTGGAGAAGGATGGGCTGGAATGATGTTGTGCTGCCCTGAGGTAGGAATCAAGAGCTTTAGAGTGTTATTTCATTCAGCCCCAAAAAGTCCTCTAATAACACAGAGGACGTTTTGTGCTGCAGTGAAAGGCAGCTTTGCGAGATCACGTAATCTGCCTTTGCCTGGCCTTGCGCTGTCTTGTAGGACTGGAATCAAAATACCATCTCGGATGCTGCAGCACAATTGATCGGAGCCACTTCAACCGATTCCATCTTTGTGTTCTGGAGGGAAGCATCTCTCTCTTCTTCCCTGTCACAGTCAGATGACATCCAGGGCACTTGGTGACAAAACTGGCTGCTCTTTTTTCCAAGCTACAGAGCCTGGAGTAGGAGTAGGGCACTGTGATATTTATTTATTTATTTATTTATTTTTGCTCAAAGCACTCGTTCCCTTTTGCTGGGAGCTTCAGTCTCCTGGGGGCATGGTGGAAGGGGAGGTAGTGCCTTCACCTCGTCCGTGCCCGTGCTCCCTGCTGAAACTGAGCGCAGTCTTCACGGGCCTGGTGCTTGGAAGGAAGCTGCCTGCAGCTTTATTTACATGACATGGGTGGAGATAGAATAAAAGGAGACGAAGAAGCCTATGCTAACAGCGATGTCTTTTGTTTGTAACCAACAATACTGAGAGCCTGGCTTTGCTAAAAGCAAAGGCTGAAGGGCCAGCTGCTGCCCCGCAGGCTCTGCCCGATGCTCCTGCCTGGGCTGCAGCGCTGGCTCCTGGCACGCCGTGCTGCTAACCGTGGTAGGTCGGGCTCTCCGGGTGTCCTCGGAGCAAGACCCCCTCCTCTCTCCAGATGCTGAACTGTCTCTGAAGAGCTCTTGCTCTGGATAGACATTTTTTATTTAGCTGCTTGGCCCCTGCCCAACAGAGTCTGTGTGGCTTTATGGGAAACGATTTCGAGTTGTGCAGGAATGGTGCTGCGCACATCTGAACGTGTGCACCCGGCGGATCGTTCAGCTGGGGATGAAATTGCATTGCTGACCGCAAATGTTTGTGCATACGCATTGATTGCACTTATCTGCGAAGTTATAATCCGCACTTGGCCAAAGATTCTGGTGTTGGAAGTCTGCTTGTTACTCCAGTCTGTGCTCTGCAGGGCTCTGTTAAGCCCCTCTTTGCCTCCTTCCCCCATGCATGCTGCCCTTCATCATCCTGTGCCTTGAGCCCTGCTGGAAAGCGGCTGCAGCTCTGGGCCTGGCTGCCCAGCTGCCCCCGCAGGAGTTGGGTGATTTCCTCAGGGGCTGGTGTCTGGGGCGAGGAGGGCAGAGACCCTGCCAGTGGGGTACAGAACAGCTCGTGGCTTTAGTCCCTGAAAGGACACCTCTGGAGGTATACTGAGGTATATGACTTCAAGAGAGCCCATTTATTTTTTTGATCCCTTTACTCTGAACGGATAGGAGAGAGGAAGAGCTCTGAAAACTAAAAGATGAAGGTGGCAAAAGGCCAGTGAGGATTGAGATTTGAAATCAGGTGTTTCCCATTTACTGTGGTGCTAGGACATGGACCAGCCTTCAGTAGGAGCAGAATGAGAGATGTGAGAAGCTGAGCTACTTGGTGGAGAGAGTTTTATCGTTTATGATGAGGATTCATTATGAAATGGTGCTGTCTGTGCTTTGACCTGATGTCCTGGGAAGTCCTTCAGTGGCGTGTGGCCCTGCCTGTATGGACACCAGGGCAACATCCATCATCACTCCGTGTTGTTGCTGTGGCCCTGAGCCTGAAGACTGCCGCTATTGAGGTGATCACAGCTCAAAGACAGTGGAAGCCAAGGCTTCCAAACAGTCTGAGCTTGATCTTATTTCTCCTGGGAGGCACATCTGGGAGGTAAGGGGAAAATGCGAGGGATGGGTTTGACTGCAAGGTAGAGCAGCGTGTTTATTTTATTCAGACCAAGTAAGGCCCTGAGTGCTGCTGTTGCATCTCTGTCAGCTTCTTCCACTGGAAACTCCAGCCCACTTCTCTCCTCTGCCTTCAGTAAGTAGCTGCTGTCTCAAAGCCTTTCTTTTTCCTTCCCTTTCAGACCTGCTGGGTGCACTGCACTTATTGCAGCTTGCTGGCACCTGCAAGTTACAGTGTTCAGAGAGCTGACCCGGCGCTGCCTCCTTGACACAAGCAGAGGGAAGCTGGCCTCCAGGACACACGAGAAGTAAAGGAGAAGAGGTTTGTGTGGCAGGTGAATGCAGCTGACGTGCCTGTGCTGGCAGCGTCGAGGTGTGTGAATGCGAGGGATGGGGCTGATGGCAAGCTTCAGGCAGATGGGTCTGCTCAGCCCTGCCACTGTGCTGCTGTTGGCTGGGCTTCTCCAAGCACTTGGCAGACACCCCTGCCTCAGAGCAGGACCTCTGTGAGGAGAAGTTCACCCAGTTGGTGGTTTACCCAGTGACATGGTTTGTGATAGGTGTCACAAGGTGTTTGGAAGGTGTCATTTCTCCATCTGTGCCTGGGCAGTGCTAACTTACAGGGGAAAGGCCTGTTCCAGCAGCCTTTGGCAGAACTGATGTTTAAGAAATGCTTTGGAGGAGGATTGACTCTCCCCCCCCTTGGTGGGAGGAGGCAGCTTCTGTCCATCACAGGCTGCTGCCTGTAAGGTTTTGCCAAGGCTGGCCTGTCCCAGGGTGGGCACACAAGGTAAAATCAGTGAAGATTTGGGACTCCTCAGTATTTAACTCATATTGCAGATGGTCATGCCCAGCTTTGCAGATGTTATGGACTAGCTTCCGAGGTGCTAAAATTCCTGTTTTCCCTAGAGACACACAATTCAGCTCTTTTTTTATGCCAATCCTGGCTAAAATACAAACTGTGAAGAGAAGGCACAGGCTAGAATAGGCAAGCACTGGCATGGGCTGCCCACAGAGGATATGGAGTCTGCCTCCTTGGGGCTCTTTGGAATCTGCTGCAAGCAAGGGGCTTTGAGTGAGAACAGAGTTGTCCCAGGCACAGGCACTGAAACCCAGGGTGTCCTCTTGTCCCTTACTCTAAATCTGAGTTTTGGATACTTTCTTCTCCACTGAAGGAAGAGATGGTCTAAAAGGAAGGTCAGGTGACTGTGTAAAGCCTGTGGACCAGCCAGAGGTCCTGTGTGTGCACACCAACGTCTGTCTTCTTGCAGGCAGTGGGAAGGGAGAGCTTCCTCTCTGTGGCTGTTGTGCCAAGAAGCATCATGTTCTCCCCACCAGCTATGCTCTGAAAGGGGACTCCCTTAGAAGGGGACTTAGTGCAGGGCGGTCCTAATCCACAAACCTTGTGGAAAGGGCAGAAAGAAGTCTTATGTTTTTTGAATCCTTTTCAGGGGGCAGAACTCCTAGGCAAATGTTTCAGGAAAAATGAGGTGGTTTTACTCTTGCTCTGCAGGATCCCCTTGCTTTGATAGAAATGAGTGAAGTGCGACGTGTCACTGCAGTGAAAGCAGTTCAGGTGGGTGCTCAGACCCAGTTCTCCTTCGCCTTCCCTGCCCTCAGGTATTGGGGTGTGGGCTTGGGGAACATCTCTATGGGCCAGGGAGTTTAGCTCGGGTTCAGATGCGTTGGCTGCACCATTTCCACCTCTTTGCAGAGCCTTGCTCCTGCTGGTGGTGCTACGCTGTCCAAACTCCTGAGTTCTGGTGCTGCTCCAAGGCCCCAGCCTTGAGGAGAGGATGGTTTTGTTTAGTTTATTATATAAAGAAAAAAGTCCGTCAAAATAGGGATCTGGAAAGGAGGGGGGAGCAGGAAATCTTCCTGTTGGCATTATTAGAAGGGAAATGAATGTTTTATGTTCAGGGGCCCTGCTGGATGCACAGTGCTCGGGGACAGTGGTGTGGTGAAAGCCTCCTGACTTCCCGAGTGTAGGGTGCGATCTGGAATAAGCAAGAAAGGGCTAAATATAGAAGCCGCTGGCTCCCGTCCTGCAGCGGTGGCTCTGCCCTTGCTGCAGTCCTGGAGGCAGCAAGTTCTGCCTATTGTTCCGGTCACATTCTTGTGTCCCACAATGGGGCCTCCGTGATGGAATAAAATGAAGAGAAACAGATGGGAAAACAATAACCCAAGGAATAGGCCCTGAGCTTTGCTGGCAGCTTCCAAAAAAACCATAAATCCCCAAATGCATTTGTGCTGGATTAGGGAACTGGAGCAAAGCAAGGGCTAAGTACTTGCCTTCCTGTCCTGCCTGTGCTCTTGTTGTGCAGGGAAAGCTTTCTCTGGGGGCTCTACCTTGCAAAAAATCATTGCAATGGCAGTGGGAGCATGCAGAGCGCCAGCCTGCTCTTCATCCTTCTTGGGTGTGAGGGAGCTGGCTGCCAGCGAAACCTTGGGAGACCCTCACAACGTGGTGCTGCAGCCTTTCCGAGTTGCTGGTAAATGCTCCATAGAAATGAATAACCATTGGTAACTGTGAGCCCGGGAGGAGAGGCTGCCTGGAGCACTGAGCAGGGAATGTGAGGTGCTTGAAATGTCACGTTTGGTGAACGTGAAGGCACCGAAGTAGTAACAAGTCCTGACCCAGCCGAAATTTGCATTTTGTTCATGTTTGAAGCCAGTATGTGATGCTTTCCTCAGCAGACTGTTATCTTTTGTGTCCCTTCCTCAAGTGTGTGTGCACTAAACCCTCTGAGCAGCACAGAGATAGGTGACTGGAGGTGAGTGAGAGAAGTTTGGTCCTTTCTGCAAGAACTTGCCTTTAACGTGCAAAAAGCCAGGTGCCTGGGTACTCACCTACCTGGCTGTGAATTGGCTTTGCCAGAAACTGCAGCTATTTCTTTCCATAGTGGGTTACGCACTGCTGTCTTTTTCAGATGAATCAATTCCTCAGGGTATCAGGACGGCATTGCAGTCAGCCCAAGGGAGGAGTGAAGCTACGCTGCAGGGAAGTGAAATGAAATGAGTTCTTTCTTCGGATCAATCGTGAAACCTCATCCTTAGGATGTAGGGCAGGAAGAACTGCACGTGCTGAAGCCGTGCTGCTGCAGCTGTGTTGTTACAGCACTGGGGCTAAGACACTAAGAGCCAGATAGGGATCTGTGTACCAGCATTCCTCACCCTCGTTAAAATTCCACTTTTCCTCCCATTCCGTTCCCTGAGCATATATTCTTTCAGTCATGATCTTCCTCGACATATTTGCTCTTTCCAGCCACTGTTCCATGTGAAACAGCTGTTGCTGCTCTGAATGGACAGATATATCCCTGTGCTAGCAAAGAAATGGTGAAACAATTCATGTGCTGCTGTGGCATGGCCCAAAGCTGCTGAGCCCAACAGCCAGGCTCCTGTTTTGTTTAATGGGCCCTGATTAGGCTTGATGTCGCTTAGGTGAAGTGACGTTTGCAGGATACAGATTTTCCCTGTGGCTGGTCACAGTACTAGGGGATACTGTGTGCAGACAGTTGTGTGCTGTGGGACTGTAACTGTGTAGCTTATTAACTTTATTGTTCCTTGTACAGCTCTGAGTGGGAGATTGTTTTCATCGAAATGAGAGTGCTTATGCCCTTGTGTACTTTGTGTATGTGAAACCACATAGGAACCACAGAGTTCCTGGTAAAAAGTGAACTTAAAATCAACACAGAACACTGCATTGTGCACAGGAAAGTGCATTGCTTCCTTTGACCAAGTGTTAAGCTGCCAAACTAGTTTCATATCCTGCATCCTCTGCTGTGCTACAGTGCTGTGATGCAGCTGATGTCCTCTTGTGTCACCGCCGCTTCAGCTGCGTACAAGCATACCTAACAAGGGGTATTTCAATTTCAAAGGCGAGGTCTGGAAAGTGCAACTGACCCCTGCTCCAGCTCACGTGCTTGCATTGTGCCACCTTGGCTGTCCCATGAAAAGATGGGGAGCTGCTCCTGCTAGCCCTGTGATGCTACAGGATATGAATCTTCCTGTTTTGTTCTTTGGTTTTGTTTAGGGCGAGCCCTGCTTCCTGCTGAGAGCCAAACAAGGGACCAACATAGGCAGACTCTGTGAGGGAGGTGAAATATGTCCTTTCCTTGGGCTTGGAGCCACTCAACCTTTTCATGCTGTCTGAATGGGATGTGGGAGGAAGCAGGGGAGGAGGAAACACTCCAGGCTGATTTTCTCTTCTAGGATCTGACTCCCATTTCTGTTGTCTCGGAGGAAGAGTGGTTTACACCACCTGTCAATGACCTTTTCTCAAAGGCAAAGTAAATATTTCCTCAGCAGCCCTAAGCACTGTGGAAGAAACAGTGGAAGGCAGGCAGATGGCAGACCTTCAGATATCATAGGTCCAGTACCACAGAGCCAGGGTGAGTAACAGCAGTGAAACCGGGAGGATCAGGCCTCTGGCTTTTAGAGAGGCACACGCACAAAGTTGTTTTCCAGGACTGTGGAGTAGCTGGGACGTTGGACATGAATCCAGGCCACTCTTCAGCAGGAGTGAGCTAATCTGGCTCAGAGGTGAGGGAAGGAGACAATCCTTCCGTTTGCCTTGTCTCACTTCTGAGGTGCCAGCTAAAGTCTTTTATGTGTGTAGGTGAATCACTTTGGTCAAATACAATTACTGGGGGGGGGGGAACAACCCCAAACCAAGCACATAGTAAGGCATAAACAGTTGAATCCTCAGTTAATCAGCTGAATACATTGAAGAAAAATGTTTGGGCTTGAATGAAGCATCAAATTCCATTTGGGTGGGATGGTGTTCGGTAATGACACACTGCATTATTCTGTTTTGGAAACAAACCGAGGTGGTTTACTCCTTTCTTAACATTGAAGCTAATCTGTAATTTGCCATTTGAAAGTGCAGCTTGGGGGAACTGATTGCATTTCCCAGTGCCTGCTCCTCATGCTACATGCAAGCCCGTTCAGGCTTTTTGTGTTTGTAGTGGAAGGGCTGGTGGGGAGGACTGCCTTTTGGAGGCGAGAGAGCTGACTGATTTCACCAAGCTAAATGTGAGCAGAGGCACCTCTATCAGTGCCCTCGGCCCCGAGGGATGAAGCAGGTGAAGGGAGCTGTTGGGTGCCACCTCTGTTACAGATGTGGGCATTGGGCTAAGACACTGGGAGTGATGGTGTGAAAGCAGGAACCCACTGAAGCAGTGATGCTTGCCTTGTGCTGCATGGATGGTCTGACTTGCAGAAAGAAGTACAACCTCTTTTTGTGATCTTTAGATAGCATTAAAACTTGATGTACCTCAGCTCCAAGATGCCCACCCTGTTTTGGAAATCACTGTGATAGCAAGTCCTCTTTCAAGCAGTTTTGAAGCAGTATGGTGGTTTAACCCGGCCGGCAGCTAAGCAGCACACAGCCGTTTGCTCACCCTCCCCCCTCCCTCTCAGGGATGGGGGAGAGAAATGGGAAAATGAAACCTGTGGGTTGAGATAAAGACAGTTTAGTAACATAGAAAATAATAATAATAATATGTACAAACAAGTGATGCACAATGCAATTGCTCACCACCCGCTGACTGATGCCCAGCCCAACCACGAGCAGCCGGCCCCCACCCCGGCTAGCCACCCCTATATATTGTTCAGCATGACCCCAGATGGTATGGAATACCCCTTTGGCCAGTTGGGGTCAGCTGTCCTGGGGCTGTCCCCTCCCAGCTCCCGCTGCACCCCCAGCTGCCCACAGGCAGGACAGAGCGAGGAGCTGAAAAGTCCTTGGCTTAGTGCAAGCACTGCTCTGCAGCAATTAAAACATCAGCGTGTTATCAGCACTCTTCTCATCCTAACCTAAAACATAGCACCCTACCAGCTACTAGGAGGAAAAATAACTGTCCTAACTGAAACCAGGACAAATAGATTCTTCAGAAATGCTTTTGCTCTTGGTAGTAGTTTGGTCTGTTTTATAGCTCTGCACCATTTCAATACCAGTTTATCCTGAAGCAGGTATTTTTCTTGATGCAGCCCCTTAAGTCCTCATCATGCTTGTCCCTGTACAATCATGGTGCCGAGCTGGAGGCTGTCGCTTTTTGGGCAGCGCAGTGGAAGCACTGCCTTTCCAGGGAAACAGAGGTGCGTGGAGGCAGGTGAGAGCTGACCCAGCTCTGCTGTGGCTGGAGCTGGAGGCTCAGCCAGCAACCAACACCCTCCCTGCTTCCTCGCAGAGCCCAGCACTTGTGGTGGTGATGCTGCTGTAGTTTCTGCTTACAGCATGGGAACAACCAATGCAGTAAATTAAACCAGTGTAAAAGTTAACATATTCATATTTAGTATAGATGCTTTGCTGTTATCACTATTGAAAGTGACATCCATCACAACAACGTGTACCCAAGAGGTGTGGGGGGGAGCCTGGTGTAGTTGTATCCAATAACCTCGACTACAGAGCTCTTCTAATGCCTTTTTACAACAGTTTTGCAGTTCTGTATTATCTCTTCTTCATGTGTTTCTCTCCTATCTGTACACTTCTCAGGATTGCCTCTCCCCTTCCACTCTCCATAATCAGCATTTATTATCCCCACACGTCCCATAAAACAAGGCTACAGGTGACACAGACACTGATGCTGGCCCAGATCCAGGCTCGCCCCCAGCTTTTGTCTTTCTTTCCTTACCTTAAGCAATAATGTGCTCATTAGAGTGTTGAGGAGGCTTTGTTGAAAGGTTCAGCTTCTCCTGCTGCTTGGTGCTAAAAATAAAGTCTCATTAGCTGGAACTCTGCTTGATCAGCAGCAGAGCTCTTGGGGGAGAGGTGCTGGGATGAGCTCAAGTTGTAAATAAATTAGAGAAAACTCCATCCTACTTCCCTGTCAGCTCCAGGTCTACCCAGAATCTGCAAGCCAACGCACCGGCAGCGCTTTGTCTGCGGCTCTCTGCAAAGGCAGCTTCTCCACCCTTGAAGGCGATGGCAACTGTGTACCTGGTGATGGTTCTGCTCTTGTAGTTTGGGGGGTTAAGTTGAATGTTCTTGCTTTCTCAGGAGAGGAAATCACTTGCTTTCTCAGGAGTCAGCTGATTTTGTGTTCTGCCGCAAAAAAATGGCTTTTTTGGCTGGTGCTGGGAAGGGGGCAGTCGGTTTCTGCAGCTCCATCATGCAGGAGCCAGAGCATGCCTCTCCTCTGCCGGGAGACTCTTCTGTATGGCAAAGGATATCTCATTATCTCCCGTCCAAAAGGGAAATGCAGCTCATAGAATAATTATCTCTGCCAATCTGCCCCCATTTATTAAAGTTAACATACTCATAATTAACCACAAAGCCTTCTTTTTTTTCTTCATCCTCATGGTTCTCGCAGTTGCACTGCGCTGGGTGACCCAGGCACGCTTGAAATGAAGCTCTGCCTGTTTCTGTCCACCTTGAACTGAGTTTCACAAAGGCAAGGTCTGGCTCCCCCAAGCAGGGGAAGGCCTGGGAGGGAGCTGGGGGCAGGATCTGTGCCTCTCCGCTCGTCCTCAGGGCCCCTGTGCTGGGGGAGCCCTTGGCGAGCTGCCTGCATGATGCTGCACTCAGTCACAGTGCTGCTTGTCCCACGGGACTTCTGCAGAGCACCTTTTGTGGTTCCTTCAGGGAATTTTCTTAATTTACACGTATTGGGTCTCCTCACTTTGTTTTTAGGTAGCTGGGATGTGCTTCAGTTACCGAGGAAAATGTTGAACGCTGTGTTATTCATGGACTGATTGTCTCAGTACTGCTCTGAAGCAGTATAGCACCAATAGGAAAAGCTCTTAATGTGTGGCTATATCCAACAGCTTAAAGGGTGCAAAGGAAATTCTGAAGGTGTCTTGATGGCTGTGGGTCTCAACATCCTCCAGAGGTTGTTGCTGAGCAAACTGAGCTAGGGCTTCCCAAGGAAATGAGTCTGGTTGTGGGGCTGCAGCTTGTCTTGGTATCGCTACGTGACTGGCCGTGCAGGGCAGAGCCAAGGGCTTGTGATGGCCTTCCCGGGGCCGTGAAGGCTGCAGATGGTTCCGTCAAACTGCAGCTCTGAAGAGTAGGAAGCTCCCTCTTCCTCCTTGCCGGGAGGCCAGGAAGCCAGCCAAAGAAGAGAAGTTGGTGATCACAGACGAGCAGCACAAGTGAGGGGCTGGGAGAACAAAGGGCTGGGCTAGAGAGGGTCTGCCTTGGCCTCCATGCCAGGGAGCCCCCGGTCTGGCTCAGACCACGGTGGCTACAAGGCCCCTTGCTGCATGTCTGGGTGAGGCAGGATCTCAATGCAGAGGAAGGAAACGTGTGTGCTGGGTGACTGCTGGGCTTCCTGTGCAGTCTGCTGGGCTGTATGACAGCAGCAGGGACTGTGCCATGCTTGCTCATGTAATGTCAGTAAATTCCCCCTCATCTTTCCTTGCCTCAGATATTTTTCTGAGCATGGCAAGCCAACATATGCATCTAGCCTGAAACTAATGAGCCCCTGCTTCCTCCCAGGCATGCCACGTGGCTATTAAATGCAGATGGTACAAGTGTTCAGGGGAGCAAGGAGGTGATGCACTGTTCTGGAAGGTCCAGAAGGCAGCAGAGTGCCCAGCTTGCCCTGAAGGTTCCCCGAGGGACTGCGGTCAGACATCTCATGCTCCTGTCACCTTGCAAACTCAGTGCTGCTTTTTCAGAACGGAAAGGTACTGAAGTGACCTAACCTGACTCACTCACTCAGTACTGACTCACTCAAAATCCATATACATTGGCTTTGCTGATGGTTGTGGGGAATTTGCATTTTTAGGCCTTGGAAAGACCCAGGCAATGACAGATAAATCAGACAGATTTTTTGATATACCCTCTCCAGGATCTGCCATGTGGGCTTCTGAGTCCAGGCAGGAAGAGTAGTTACCATGCAGCCAGATGGTTTCGTTTCTTCAGGAAGATTAATTACCATCAACCAGCCTGACCCTGGCATCCGAGAAACAAGTACTTATGGCAACAGATGAGCTATCAGTTGTCCCCTCCTGAGCCTGCTGAAGGAATTCTACGGTCTTTTCCTCAGGCCCTTGGTGCCTAGATTTGATGTGTTGGCATAAGTTAATTGTCTTAATTCTTGAGCTGTCAGTTGAAGCTTGTATAACAAGCATGTAGGTGTATGAGGGGCAGATTGACCAACGTTTGAAAGTATTTGCAGGATGCCCTTCCTCAGTAAGGAACAGCATTGCTGACAACTTCAAGAGTTGTCAAGAGTTTCCTCCTGCCATGGAGGAAAGACATCTGAGCCTGCCAAGGGTCACCCGGTAGGATGGGACTGCGGCAGGGATGTGGCTACAACAGATAAGTGCATGAGGTTGTCTCCTGCAAGTCTCCGCAGCTCTGCAGAAGCTCCCTGAACAGCCACCAGTAGTAAGTCAGTCTTCACAGTATGAAATCTGGGGGTCAGACATGGCACAGCTCCCTGCCACATGCCTTGTTAGGCCTTAGTGAATGAGAAATGCATCGGGGAGGGCAGTAAACTTGGCTGTACTAAATTGATGGCACTTAAGATGACAAATGGATTTCAGACCATTCTTTTAAGCCACAGCTTGATTTGGAGTTGTCATCATGAATTAGGTGCTCCTGCAAAACTAGAGATTTGATGGGAATTTGCTGTATTGGGAAGAAAGACTGAATAATGCTCCTAAAGCTTCGGAAGCAAAAGGTTAAGAGATGCCACAGCTTCCCATGTGCTTGTTCTGAAACCTGTGCCTAGCGCTGGAGCGCATGGACGTGTCTGTTCAGTTCCTCACTCATGGGCAGAGGGTTTAGCTCCTTCCCTTTGTGCAAGTCTTCTCTTGTTTCCTGTGCCCATTTGTGACCTTCTTGGGAGGGTTGGAAGCCCCGGGGTTTTCCCTTGAGGGACAATTGCTCATCCTTGAATAAGATGTTTACTCTTGCCTGTAATTGCATAGGGCTTGAGCAGTGGCAAACCCTAACTGTGTTTCCTTCCCATCTCATTGCTTTCATGTAGAGACATGGGTGTGTGAATTGCTCGGGGAGGTTCAAGTTGTGGCATGATAAGCCTCATCTCTGGGCACTTTCCCAATCTGTGTTGTCAGGAGCAGGTTCTGCTCCTTGTTGTCCGTTTATGGCAATCCCCAGAGTATGTTGGGGTCTCCTGGCTTTTTTCCACTGTGCTATCCAGCCCTGGGTCACAATAGTTTGAGGAGCCATAAACTGGATTTAAAACTGGAGGACAGGCATCCTTGATTCCACTTTGAAAAACTAGGGGTTTGGAGCAACGGAAGGGAAAGGACTGTGGGTCTGTTCCAGTATTTATTTTGCTTATTGGAAAACAAAAATATTTACCAGGCTGCTTTCAGAAACCAGCAATCCGTAAGCTTGGTTTTCATTAAAACAGCATTCATTGTTTTTCCCCTGAGGATTTAGTGACATTTTTCAAAATTTTCTATGTACAATAATTTCATTTTTTATCAAATTTAGTTCTGACTTTGTGACCACAATAAAGTTTAGGAAACTATTATTTATTATGGGTTAAAAAATATTCTATGATTCTGGCTGCTTGGCTTGATTACTGGACCATACTGTGATTTTTCTCCCAGTTGCAAACCAACGTTGTAAATGCTGCTTTCATACTCTGTGGGTTGTTCCCAAAATGCCTGGGAGAGCTACTGTCGCTAGCATCCATTGCTCGGCTCTTCTGCTGGGATTCTGCCAGAGAAACCTATGGACAGATGCCATGGGGAGAGAGAGGAGGTGATATTGGAACCCCCTTCTCCTTCAGGGTCTGTCGCTTGTCTCTGTCTTCCCCAGGATCCAGAAAGGGATGTGTTTGTTTATGATGCTTTAATTTTACCTTGGTCAGAGCTTGGTGTTGGTCAGAAGTTAGGGATTAAACTTCCCTACAACTCTTCCCTTTTTGTGATCTTTCCTCTTGTGACATTTCAGAACCAAAAGAGAAGGTGTCTCGGTGAGGATGCTAAAAAGTCCTCCTGCAAAGCATGCCGTCACACATCCCTGTGTGCAAGTTTCAAAGGCTGTTTAGCATTTTTTTCAAGAACAGGGTGAGAGAAGAGGATTTCCCCTTGACAAATGATTCTTGGAAAACCTGTACTGTCTTTGGAGATGGGGAGGTGATCTTTGGAGGCACCAGAGAAGATCTGATGTTTGCTGTGGCCGGTCTCCAGCTCCCTACAAGCATGTGAACAGAGGGTCAAGGAAGTACCAAGAGGTCAGGCATCCGAAGAGATGTGCCCTGAGCACGGGCTCATCAAAGCCACCCACGCTATTGCATCAAGATAGATGTATGTGCATGGTGAGGGGAAGTACCTCTCCTGTGGAGGGGCTGCTTGGCTTTTAGGCACGGCTTGCTGCTGACGTGGGGAAGGTATGGCTGTCCTCTGGGAGCTGAACCATGGCTGTCAGGTCCCTGGGCAGCCTTCATTCAGGTAACGCTGATGCTAGGCCACTATTTACCTGCACTAAATCGAAGCTGAGGACGGAGAGTAGACAGTTCCTACCTTGTTACTGGCCCTACAGCATGGCCTCGTCTTTTGCCAGAGAAGCCCTCAGGTCTACTCTAAGACTAGAGAGGTTAGGTTAAGAAAATAACCCCTGTGAGGTTTTCTTTTCTTCGTCCTTTCCCAAGAGGGCTCTTGCCTTTCCATTCTCCTAGTACACATGTTGGCATTTCATTCCTCTACAGAGGTCAACTGATTGCAGCCCTGCCTTAGCAGAGAACATGGATTCATCGCTTCTTTAGTGAGACCAGAGGGTTTTTGAAGATCGTGCCATAATTCATCCACAGTTATAGATTACAAGGCAGAAGTGATCAAGTGAAATCTATGATGTGTCATACAGAAGGGAACTGTGAGCTGCTCTTAGTCCTAGCAGAGGCACAAATGATCGTGTGGGATGGAAGAATGTAGAGGGAAGAGCCTAAGTGTATTTATCTGTTTCCCATTTGTCTCTGTAAAGAATGTTTTAAGGCATGAAATGATTTTTTTTAATCCAGCTTCCTTGTCAGTTTATGGCCTGAACTTTCATAATTAAATACGCAAATGGGTAAAACTAAATGTGTAAATAATGCATGCAGCTAGTATAATTGCTTGCAAATATTGTGTACAACAGCAAGGGAAAAGTTGGGTTTGCTCTGTATTTATTGCATTTCACTAAGCTTAGCAACTGGAAGCAGCTTGAGTCAGCTTTGCTTCATCTCTCACACCCTTAACCGAAAGCTGCATTGTTTAGGTTCCTAGTGGAACTGGTTGGGAATCTTTTGATGAGATGACTATTTGTTAGTAAATGCCGTGTTACGTAGATGATGACTTTTAAGGGAGAAATGTAAATTTCAGTTAAAATTTTGGTGGCCAATACAGAATTCTAGTGCTACGTCTGGTGTTCAGGGACACCTGCTCTAGTACAGCCTGGGATCGGGCTTGCAAGCTAAGGTATGCAAGCTCCTGTCTTCAGATCCAGCCCCACAGGTCTTCAAACCTCTTTCTCTCTCAGCAATACGAACTGTTGGCTCTCCTTCGATAGACATCTGGGGCTGGGTATCCTCTTGAGCAGTGGGACTCCTTATCTTTTTTTCCTTCAGTTTTGAAAAGGCTTTGAGTTTATGCTACGTCAAACAGTTAAACAATCAGTCCTGGAAATATATTGCAAAAGGGCAAATATTTTTCTCTGGATGACTTTCAATTCACAACCCAGAAAGAGGGAATCCTTCCAAGAGGTTAAGCAGGAAAAATGGCATCTGCCCTAGGATTGTGAAAGTTTCTGCCTTGGAGGGGCTCTTTGAGACTCCTCTCAAGACCTGCCCACTGTTGCTACGTGGAGCGAGCCAAAATGCTTCTTGCCATCATTGTGTAGCTGCTTGAGGGAGCCAGGCCTGGACAACTGCATGAGACTGCAGATCTGATCCAGTGGCAGGCAGTTGGTGTCCCAAATCCCGGCACAGTTTGAAGCACCAAAGAAAACTGGGTTTGGGACAGGTAGAGCATGGTTCTGCCGGGAAGTTTGCTAACCTGTGCACAACTAGAAACTGTAGGTTGCCTCAGTTTCTGTATCTACATTTGGTCAAGGCTTCTGCTTGACAGGAGTGAGCCTGGCTGATCTCAACAGTGAAATTGTGTCAGTTCTATTTGTAGGAGGCAAAGAGCTGTGCCATTCTATTTATTTATTTATCTGTTGAGAAGTAAGTCTTTCACCTCCAAAACAGACAAAATTTTTTTCCTGTTCTTACATTAACACCCACAAACCAGAAAGGCCATGTCTCCTGCTTTTCCTGTCCCCAGTTCAATTTGTAGGGGCTGACTTTGCTTGCCCATGTCTCCAGCTTCACTTAGAGCTGCGTTCACCTAGGGCTGTGTTTGCAGAGCTCTTCACGTCTGACTAGCAGAGCTCTGCAATTTCAATTTGTGTTCAGATGGGTTGAAGTTCAGGCATAAAACCTGGGAGGGTTGATTTTGTTTCCCTTTTCCCTCTTAAGGGACGCTAGGACTCCAGGCTGCCAGAATTGATTGGACTGGCTTGTATATCTTTTCTCCTGAAGCTGGCTGACAGTTTTAAACCATCTTTAAATCAAACTTTGGGGCTAAGATTTACCGAGAGCTTTTTACAAATTAAATGCAAAATCTCGTCTTCTCTATGTGGAAGGCAAAGTCTTGAATCTGGCTTCCTGTGCATTGACAGAAATGTGGGGCTTTCAGGTGTGTATTTACAGACACATGCTGCTGAGCCCTGCGGTGGTGACAGACACTTCCAAATGGCCCTGCTCAGGAAGGAGAGACATCTTAGTGTTGGAAGACTGATCCCGTGAGCCTCATAGATTTATTGGAGTGAGGGACCTGAAGTGGGTAAATGGGACAGGTGCCTATAAATATAATGAGCTAGTCTTGCGCACAGAACAGCTACAATCTAGCTTTATAAATAACAGCAGCCCTTTAGGTTTCCTAGGAGGTCTGGCACTCTTACAAATGAATGTGCTGCTAGATGTCTGAGACCAGACATCGGAAAGCTGCCCATGAGTGCTGTTGGCCCACAGTCTTTTTTCCCTGCCCGTTCCCTTTCTCTCTCTTTTTTTTTTTTCCTTTGCTGCCTTTTTGTTACTGAAACACAAACCCTCTGTGCCCTGCAATCTCTCTGTTGCTTGCTGAAGATGAGTGATTCATCGGGTCCAACCTGATAAAATTGTGCAAGCCAGGCACCAAAGTTAATCAGACCAAAAGGAAAGAGTCGAGGGACGGGAAAAACAAAAACAAAGAGCCCCAGAGCTAGTTCTAATTTTCGAACCTCCCCTGGGAATTTAAAAATGCATGTATAATGTTCTCAGCCTGGGTTCTCTGTCCGCCTTCCGCCTTCGTTGGGAAATTGGAGAGCAACCCAGGCAATGGGTTTTAAAGTGCAACTTCCGATGTTGCAATGCCGAAGAGCATGATTCAACAGGCCTCCGAGTGCCCTGCCACGGCTCATTCATGGCGCCTGGTTTGTTAATAGCACTGGGGAGCAGGCGGCTGCGGTTGCAACCTGCTAATCACTTCCACTCGGATTTGTTGTGTCACACCAGCAAGGATTGAGGTGAGGGGGCCGGGGAGCTGCTGACATGAATCATGCGGTGCTCTGCTGTGTAATTAGGAAGGAGCTCTGCGGTTCTCGCTGCACTGGTGAGATTTCTCAGGCCTGAAACATTAATAAAGGCTTCCACCCACTGGAACAGCGAATTAGCTAGCATCATCCTTGATGATCCTGAAGGAGGCAGAGCACTTGCTGGAGGCCTGGCTGTCTGGGATCAGGAAGGACTGGGGCACGGCCAGACCCAGCAAGGCTGGTGGCCAACTTGTTGCCGTAGCCGGGAGGACAGATCCTGTGGGAGGGAGAGTGGTGAAAGGGAGCAGAGAGCCTGGGGCTGCTCTTGTGAAGGCTGTTGCTCCCTGCTGCGTGCAAACTTGCGATAGCCCCGCTTGCATCCACCCTGTGACTAAACGGGGATGGAGTTGCACAAGCACTTGTAATGGGGTGTGCCTCTGCCCTGCCGGCACGCCGTGATGCACCGCAGCTTCCCAGGGTGCTTTCTGCTTCCAGGTCTGCCACTGCAGAATGTCTTTTCGTCTCAGCTGGTTGCCGTGGTTTAGGTGGCAGAGGGCTGCTGTGCAGGGCCTGCTGGCTTCAAGCCTGGCATAACCACAGGCCTGTGGGGACAGGCCACGCGTACTGTTGGGGACGAGCAAGGGGTGAGCACAGTCACCTTGCACACCGGTTCATTCATCCTCGGTGCTTTGGCTCCAGGAATTACACTGAGCTCTTAGTGAGCGTGAGGAAATGTGTTAAACCCTGAAACCTTCACACCACCGATGGCCTTGTTCCAGAATGAAGAGACTAATTAGTGAGTGAGAATGCTTCAAGGGATTTCCTCAAATTATGTTGTGGTTCTTTCTAGCCTCTGAGTCCACATTACAATGGAAAGGCATTTCCTTTACGCTCTCTCATTTTAGATTAATTTTAGTTTAGTTCAGTTTTCTTGTATTTGGTATTTAACAATATTATATAAAAATAACATCTCCACATGATTTTAATTTAGAATTAAATTACTGTGATAGTGTCAGGAGAAAACCACATACCAGGCCCTCAGCTGCTGTGAATCAGCAACAGTCCGCTGATCTGAGCAGGGCAGCTCTGATTTCTTCCGGCCAAGGATCTGGCCCACCCTTGTTTAAAAGGAAAGCCCATTTCATCACCCTGGCTGCTGAAACATTGCATATCAAGGTGGGTTGTGTCTAAACCACCACCTTTTACTTTTCACCACTTGTTTCCTTGTCTTTGTGCTGTACGCCGCTCTCATTCTTTGTGGGGCAATGGAACTTTCCTGTGGGAGATCATTTCACTCCAAGCTCACGAGCCTTGGCACAGCTGAGTTTTGGGAGGATGGGCTGAGCGTTGCACTGAATATGAAAAATGAGATTATCTGCTGCAAAGTAAGGCTTCCGGCTGTGATGTTTTAGTGCTTGCATGTAATTTCATGCTATGCAAAGCAGGGGGAGGAATGTCTCCTACTGTTTTTGTTCTTCATATGATGCTTCCAGAAGCCCAGAGTTGGTATGTGATTTCACTCCTCAAGTCAGAGAGCACCTGAAGAGCTGGGTACCTCTTGAGACAAACAAGACAATTTCAGGCTAGCTCCTGTGCAATTTCTCTGAAAAAATACCTTCCATGGACTAAATGAGAGTCATTTTATTTTTGTAAAAAAGCATCTGCTTTCCACGGCACAGTTGTATTTTTCTGTTGGCACTGTCAGGCTGCTTTGTTTGAACACCACAGATGACAGCTTCATTATCCACTGCATCCTTTCCTTAGGATGGGAAGCACGATGGCGTGTGGAAGAGGGAGCCCAACTCTCATTTCCGATCCAAACGGTCCCAGGAGCTCTTTGGCCCTGCTCAGGGCTGGGGGCCCCAGCTGTGCCTCCCAAGGGTCCATGTCTTTGGCAGAAATCCTGTTAAGGTTACTGGCTTCTGCTGAGGTGGCACTGCGATGTTTGGACCTCAGCCACCTTCCCACGGCAAGAGGAAGAAACCCCCTTTTTAACAGGTAACAGAGGAAAAACAGTATTATAGGCTGGGTGTAGCAGCCACCCTTCATTTACTGCAGCTGCAAGAAATTATTAACACTCCTTTGTGGAAGCAGGGAGCTGGAACAATGGTGGCCTCCACCCCAAGCACACGTCACTGCCCAAAACAAAGGCGCAGCCCCTGCATGCATAGGTGTGGGCAGGTTTCCTTGGCTATCGGCTTGGGAGAGCCTGGCAGGAAAGGCAGGGAGGCAACAGGGGAGAGCCTCGGGCAGAACAGCAGTCAGTGCTTTGTGAGCCGACTGATGGAGAAAAGGGAGCGGAAACAGGAGCAAATAAACTGTGTCCAGCGCTGGGAGAGATTTTGTGCCCGCTTCCTACACGAGCAGTGTTTCTGCTAAGAAATAGCTGGCACTGCTGCGAGACAGAATCCACGTGGAGTCAACACAAGGCTCTGGTTATCCACTTGTCTGCAAGAAAGTCACTAAAGAAAATGAAACGAGTTGGAAAACAGAAGGCATTGGCAGGAGAACAGCCTGTTACTGGAATATATTTGTTGGATAGCAGTAAATGGAGGAGCCTGCTTTGCCTGGCCCTGTGCAAATCCCACTAAGAGTTTACAAAGCAAGAAGTGATGACTGACACAGAGCAGAGGGGCAGCAGGGGGAGAGTGAAGTGCTTTAAATCTCGTTTTCGTTTGGCTCCGATCCAGGATGACACAGTCCACCCTAGATTAAAAATAGCTGCAGAGTGGAGGAGCACTCTTCTTTTTTTAAGCAAACTCCAGGATCTCTTTTGGGAATATCACAGGTTTGATTCAGTCTCTCTATGTAGCTTTTACGCCAGACTGTAAGTGGAGTTACACCTTCATGGGCTGAAGTAATACTGGGATGACTCACAGCTGTGACAGAGACCTCTGTCAGCCTTCCCCTTCTTGACGTGACACTGTGAGGAATACCTTGCAGCACACTTGCTTTTACCCAGAAATGCTTTTTATCCAGGGCAGTAGGACCAGGTGGATCAATACTGGTTTGGGAGCCAGGGGTCATGACCTCAATCTCCCAATATATGTTTTTGGGATGACTGTTGGGGTTGGGATGACGGGGCTGTTGTTCACTATGGCTTTCCATCACTTCCTTCAATTGCCTTTGCGTCAATAGAAACACCTACCACTGTCCTTTTTAGTCTGGGTTGTGGAAAAAATAGATCCTGTGCCATTGCTGCCTACCTGCAGACTTGGGAAAGTGGAAGAGAACCCAAAGATACCAGCTTCCACCTTTTTTTTCTTTTTTTTTTCTTTTTTTTTTTCTTTTTTTTTTTTCTTTTTTTTTTTTTCATTTATGGAAATAAGCATTAGATGGGAAATGAGATAATGAGATTTGATTCTCCTTCACACCAACTTGCAGCAAAAGTGCAGGTCTTTGTTAGAAAATCCCGCCCCAGAAGAGACTAAGTCCTGAGCGGCCAGCGTGGGGACACTGCTGTCAGGGTACAGAGCTGCTTTGATCCCGTGGTAGCCTTGTACAGACGTCCCTGTGATACTCAGTGACTGTGCAGGAGGGCTGGATAGGTTTTGTGACCCCCTTATCTCCCATCTGCTCAGAATGGGTCTGTAATGCTCTCCCTCGCTCTGCGCCCTGTCGGTGGGATCTCTTGCGGTGTGATCGGTGTTGGCTGCCGTGAGCTGCTGTAACCACAGGATGAACAAACCTTCGGCTCTTTGTACTGGTAGATCTGCCTGGTTCAACAGGGAAAGTTGGCTTGGCCACTTCCTCTGTAAGGCTGGAAGGCAGCTAATGACTCCTTCCCTAATTGGCTAATTGGCAGAGAGCTGATAAAAACTGAGAGCTGGCACAGGGGTCTGAAAGCCGTGCTGCTCAGCCTCCTCGCTGAGACAGGAGGGACAGAAAATAAAGGGGGAAAAAACTGGAAAACAAGGCAGCAAGGGCAGGAATCCCCACTTTACAGGCTTGCAAACGAGGAAGGAGAGATTTAGCCTCAAATTTTGCCTTTGTTCAACTGGAAATATCTTCAAATAAAATCAACTAAAAAGTCAAGTTAGGTTCAAAAAACGTTGGGGGATTCTAACCCACAGACATTTAATTACCAGAATTATTTGGTCATTTGAATAGCTCTGTACATTTTTCTGTGAATTTACTGTTTTCTGGTAAAGCCAAACAAGTTGCCTAGCTCTCTTGTAGGCAGATGGGACTGGTGGCACAGCAGCTAAGGGCGAGAGGTGCCTGGCAGAAGCAGGAGGCTGCGAGCAGATGGGAATCCCTCAGCCACTTCTCTCCAAGCACCACGAACGGCATCGCTGTCATCTGGAGGATTTTTGATGCTGCTGCAGACCAGACCAAGACCAGACCAAAAGGCCTTTTCTAGGAACTCAAATCCAAATAACAAAGCGAATCCATGTTTTTCTTGGTCTGCTCCATTACGTTGCCTCCCAGTGCTACCTCTCCCCCACCTTTCAGGGTGGCTGTGTTTTTTCCCAGCGTGTGAGCAGGGAGAGGTTGACAATTCCTTGTAAGGGGTCTCACCTGCTGCTGCTTTGCCTTGCAGGAAGCCTGGCTCACGCAGATCCTGCTGCTTATCTCAGGTGGGAGGCAGAGAATGTCTTCAGCAGAGAGCTAGGAGTGACTGCTTCTGCGTAGTAATGGGGCTCTTCAGGGGACAGCAGGGCATGTCCTGATGTGCAAAGGCCTCCTGTGAGAGGTGAGATCCTCTTGTGCTGGGCATTCAGAGGTAAAAAGAGGTGGTTCAGCATCACAGAACATGTCAAAGTAGACAAGGGGTTGTGTGCAGAGAAACGCTGGTATCCTTTTGGTGGGCCATCAGGAAGCAGCAGATGGGCCCAGCGAAGTCAGTTCCACGTGCACAACATGAGCTTCTCAAGAGAATAAATGTCCTGTGCTCATTCAGCTCTGCAGATCTGGTTTTGGTGCATGATTGCAGTAGCCTAGCATGCACTTCGGGGTTGCAGTTGGAGTAGGCAGCTGTGCTCATCCCTGCCACAGTGGGGTTTTTGTTTCTTCTTGCTGCTGGTTCAGTGGCTTCCGTTGTCTCCTTGAAGCATCTCTAGTGCCAGAAACATCAGCAACAGTGGAATCAAGACTGGCTTTTCTGACAGCTGTTAGATTATGTCAGCCATTGCAGTTTAGAGACTGCAATGTCCTGGTGCTGTTTCTTCTCTTCACAGGTGGGTCCCTGGGATCCCTGAGTTTCTGCAGTTTGCAACAGGTGTCCCTGGTAAGCAGAATGGAGACCATACTTGCCAGTGCAATCCGTGCAGCACTGCTTGCTGCTGCTGTGACTTCCTGCAAGGAAGTACCCAAGCAGGTGGGTGGATAATGGCCGGGAAGCTCCTGAAGTGAAAGTCAGGGAAAGGGGCAGTGTCCAGTGCACGCCTGTGTTTTTGGGGGCTGCTCATAGAACCTGGCCCTGCAGTGAGAGTTGGTGAAGATTTAGCTTCACGGGTTCCTTTTTTTTTCAGGGATTAGGGGTGGACTTCAGTCTGGATTTTTCATCCAGCTTTTCTGCTCTCCATCGTGGGGTTGAGGTGGTAGCACCTCAGCGCAGTACCTGAGGCTGGTCTTAAATTGGATGCCAGACGCTTGCTGTTCTCACCAGGGCTGGGTTTTCACCTCCTTTTCTTTGGGCTAACTGCATGGAGTGGATTGAAATTGCAAGGTTTACTTGCATACCCTTTTTATTCTTCTTCTTCCTGATGTTTCATCACATTTCTCTACTCAGACAGGTCATTATGGCTGATGCAACATTTGCTGCATGAAGCTTTGGAGTGGGGAGGCTTTGTAGAGTAGTTAAGGAGGAGGAAGTGATGGGTAGGTTGTCTGGGGAGGTTGTGCTGTCTCTGTCCCTGGAAGCTTTTTGGAAGAGACTGGCTAGATGCCTCAGCCATGTTACAAAACAGTGGGATCTGTTATAAGGCAGAATGTGAACTGCTTGTCTTTGCACCATTCCTTCACCTCTGCTTTGCAAAGGGTATTTGCTGAGTTAATTGGTAGTGACAAATGCTCATGGAATATTGCAGGTGTGTGAATAACTATCTAAGAAGTATTTGGAAGTAGTTACTCTTGGTATTCTGGGTTTGAGCTTCCAAACAAGAGCTCCAAATAAGTGAGCAAGAAGATGACGTGCTCTTAGCTGTGGTACCCTTTGCTGAAGGGGTGTGGGCAGCAAAGCCATGCAGAAACCGTTAGTAATCCTTGCAGGCTCTGATGTGGTCACACCAAACCAGAAGCTTTGTTTTATATGTGAATGCAGTCACTTTACTTTCTAATATTTGGCTTTTTTTTTTTTTTTTTTTTTTTTTTTTTTTTTTTT
>CM021742.1:7096982-7276260 GCA_011075105.1 Heteronetta atricapilla
ATGAGAACAGATGATCCTGCTGCCTTTTCTGCAGCAGGTAATTGAATGTTTTTTGTGTGCTTTGCTTATTCTTTGCGACCCAGAACGTGTTTCTCTTCCTAGCTCTTAACTCCTTTTTCCCTGTGTCTTTTGATTTGTTTTTTCTCATCCTCCTGTATTCTTCGCACATGAGGCACAGGCCAGCGATGCCTGCTACCTACCCCCTTTGACATCTTCACAGCATGCCTGATGCTAGCCAGGCTTTGAAACAGAAGCAGCTGCAACACAGGGCCACCCCTGCAGGTCTCCTGTCCTGCTTCCGTTCCATCTCTCTGCATGCATCCGGAGGAGCCAGCCTGCTCACACTGCCACGGCTGTGGCTTCAGCCAGCCAGAAGTCATCTGCAGTTTGCCTCCTGTGACACTGAGTCACAGGGGAGAGGAAGGTCTTGATTCACTGTCTCATGGGAAATGCTCAGGCTCCAGGCTTCCTTTAGCATTTCCTCACTTAGACACCAGTTCAGCAAAGCATTTGAATACAGTTCACTGAACTGCTGTCTACACCTCACTGCCTGCCCCACCCCCCAATATGATAGAAATTTTTCTTGTGGCACTGATGGTTGTTTCCTAAAGAAGTGTCAACTATATGAAGCAGGGCTGGGTACTTTGGTGTTCCCTATTCATGAAGAATACTATAAATACTTTGTTAAAAACATGACTCTGGTGGCAGATTTTTTTTTCTTTTTCAAGCTCCGTCAGTTCAGTAGTGGGGAAATATGCATGCATGATAAAGAAGAGATTTTTTTTTCCCTACTGCCAAAAGAAATGCAACATTCTGGGGAAAGAGGAAAAGATCTCATTGCTTTCATCAGTAAATTAAACTGAAGAAAAAGTCTCTCCTTCTTCCTTTCTCTCTGAACCATTTTGGAGGAAATTTTCCACTTAGCCACCTTTTTGGAGGCACTGGACAGCTCTGCCTTGGCCTCAGTCCAAAAGTGTCTCTGATCTGCACAACTACCCTGGAAACATCACTAGAATAGGCTTTCCTGTGAGATTTCTGCTTCCTGCTGGGCTGACAAAGCAGCCAGACTCGGTGGGATTTCCCCTGCGCCAAGGGGGACGCGGTGTGGCTGCATAGTAAGTCAAGTCTAAGGCTCCTCCTGAGCAGAGGAGGAATCTGTGAAGACCCAGGTCTACTTAAATACTCAAGGTGTTCACACTTGAAATTTTTACTGGTGGGTGATTCTTTAAATCATTAATGGGTGAAGGCAGCCTTTAGATTTGCCAATCTTATGAAAGAAACTTGATGTTTGGAGTGTTGCAGTGGGACCCCAGAGAGAACTACTTTGGGAAAACTAAGCAAGTAACACCAGCCGTGGCTGGGCAGTATTGCTTCACTCTCTCACTGCTTCTTTAATCCCCTGTTGGCTCACCTCTGGCAGGCAGTGCAATCAGAGCTATGTTGGTAGCCTCTCTCAGCTGTCGGGTGCTCCAATGGTGTTAGGGACCACTGGGTGCCTGTCACAGGCACACGGGAAGAGGACAGTACTGACAGACTTCTTATTTCCTCCCTTCCCAACCAAGGTGCTCCAGCTGAGCAGAGCTGGGCCGGGACTCAGAGCACCCATTCGTTTTACATTGATGCCTCAAAGATCGTTTGAAGCTAGCGGTTCTGGTGTCATTCAAGGTGATGCTGAGTCCCTAAAGCCTCTTTCTAAATTCCTGGTGCCTCCTGTCTCTCTCACTGAGATCTGCTGCTTTGCAGACTTTGCTCTAACAGAATCTGCTGGGCTGGACGGTGCAGCCTGCTGTTTAGATCACATTTACAGAGGGCTCATGCTAGACTTAAGCCCATATTACATTTGTTCCTTCGTGATTCTTATATTTGTCTTGTACTTTGTCTGGGAATTCAGATTGTGTGTCTTGGCCTGGCTCTGTCATATATGGTTAATCCCAGTTTCTTTGCTCTCCTTCAGGGACTTGCCAGGGAACAGGAAGCAAATGGAGCGTCTTGGTGAGATGGCTTGTAGGGAGAGCTGACTGCCTGCCAAAAACCCCATCCAACTACAAAAGCAGCTGTTTCAGACCAAAAAAGTTTGTAAGCAGAATTATTTTCTTAGCACCTCATCATGCTTCCTGCAGAAGCTTGGGCAGTCAGACAGGTTTTCCATCCTGGTAGGCTAGGAAACACAGGGGGATTATTTAGACAAGATGGTGAATATTATTTGGTGATTGCATTGCAGAAAGGGCTGGCTGCATGTGGGTGAGAGGGGAGAAGTCTGGAGGCGTGAAAAGGGGAACACTTGAGCCAAATCAATACTAGGGGTTTGGAGTCAGGTTTCTGCCTTTTTCCTGTGCCTGCTAATTCCAAGCCCCAACTAAAGCAGGTTTGCTAACTTTTACAGCTGGATCTGGAAGATTTGTGTGTGCATGCCTCAGGCACCACAGAAAGAAGGATTTTTTCTAGGCTGTGACGCACAGTCTACCTGGAGGACTGGCTTTGTCTTGGCTCCAGTGGGTCCCAGCTCTCCAAGCTGTGGTCCTGCCTGGTACCTTTTCTACACTAAGAAGTACCTGGAATTAAAGAGAGAGATTCGTATGGGAAGTAATTAGCACAGGAAAGGAGAGAGACCTGCTCCCTGTGGCTGCCATACAGGTCTTACCATCAGTTCTCTTATGGAAAAAAACACCTCCGCATGTTGCCAACAGACCAAAGGAAAACATTTGTTGAAATTATCCTAGATGGGCAGTGAAAACACACAGAGAAATATCCATCACTTGAAAATAGCCCTGTTTTACAGACAATATAAGAGTCAGCTTCGCAACATGCTTTGCAAGAAGGTATCATGCTGAGGCACTTTAAGGAGTGCATAGAGATGGCTTTTCTTTCTTTGGGTCTGACTGTAATGAGACACTGCTGCTGTTTTTGGTGGTGCTTAGGCTGCAGGAACTGCTGCCCAGTGCCATTGTACTGGTGGTGTGGGCCACATCCTGCATAGGCAGGCTTGCTGCTGGGCCATGACATGTTTCAATTCAAGATGTCAAAGAGCCAGATGTGAATTTCCCTCTGTGAGGAAAGAGAGCAATGTGGATTGGTGCTGTAAAACCTGATAGTCCTGGGTTTGTTCTAACAACACAATTAAATGTAGTGGGGCTGCTTCCACTTTGCTGTTTGTTCTGCCCCATCCCAGCACACCAGCCTGGAGAAGGGAAATGCCTGATCTCAGCACCTAGACATGCCCTCTTTGTCAAGGCTTATCTTGTGAATGTGGCTTGTGTTGAGTCTTCCTCCATGGCGTAGTTACATGCGCGGTGTACTGGGTCTGGCTGGGATGTTAACTTTCCCTGCAGCAGCCCATACAGTGCTGCGCTCTGCACTTGTAGCTAGAACAGCAGTGGTATCACACCGGTGTTGTGTCTGCTGCTGAGCAGTGCTGGCACAGCATCAGGACTTTCTCTAACCCTCCTAGGGGGTGGGCAAAAAAGTGAGAAAGAAAAATCACCAGGGCAGCTGACCTAAACCAACCAGAGGGATGTTCCATACCATATGATGTCACACTCAGCAATAAAAGGTGGAAAAAGGAAAAAGAGGGGAGGGGTGGGCTCTCGTTGCGAAAACGTCTGTCCTCCTCCCGACCACTGGCTACGTGTGTTGAGGCCCTGCTTCAAGGACGTGGTCAAGCATTGCTCATTTGTGGGAAGTAGAGAGCAATTTCTTTCCTCTGCACTTCCACATAGCCTTTACTTGTTTTGTTTGTTATTCCCTTTCCCCCTCCCTCTTCCCCTTTCTCTTTAGTTGAATTGTTTAACTGATATTTCCTTAGTATTTTTTTCCCCTCTAATTAAATTATCCTTATCTCAACCCGCGAGTTGTTCTTTCCTTTACTTCTTCCCCTCCTCATCTGAGGAGGGGGAGTGAGAGAGCAGTTGTGGTGTTCAGCTGCCTAGCACGGTAAAACCACCACACAGGGTGTCAGCCTATTGCTGCTGCTACAAATGTTTCCCACTGTGGTTGTGAATGGCATAGCTGTCCAGACGTGGAGACAGACTTTGCAGTTCACAGGTAGACCAGGGATCTTCTTTTCTGCCTTTTTATACCCTTACAAGTCCCATGGGGTTCTAATTTATGTTTTCAAAATTTTCAGGTTGCAGTTTGGTCCCAGCTGATGCCATTGTGCCATGCAACAGCCTCCAGAATATCTGCCATAGGATGAGGCCTTTTGGTTGAAGGAGTCTGTCGCTGTTCAAGCATGGCCCAGATCCTTAGATAAAGGTAAATCTTAGATAAAGGTAAACCTTTGTTCCTCAAACACAGAGCAGTAAGCAGCAAGTTTAGGGTCACAGATGTCAGCACAACCACATAGTGCGGAGCTGCTGGGGGTCATGTGCCCTCATCCATGTCTGCCTATGGCTCCCCTTAGGGCAAGGCTACAAAATGTTTCTCTGCATCTTTGGTTGCATGCACTATCTTTTATTGTACTCCTTTTTATATTCATAACTTTGATGATGGCAATAATTCCAGAGCAATGTTACAAGCAATTAGCTGCTACAAGCCTTGCTGGCTGGCCGCTTCAGGCCACTGTTTCAGAGTGCTTCAGAAGCAGGATTGGGGGGGGGGGGAGGGTGCTTGTCCTGACCTGAAGTTTTATTGCCACAGGGCTGCCTTAATTACAAAGCAAAGCTCGTTCTTGACTTGGTTGTATGAACTCTGGGGCCCTGTTACACATGCAGCAGGATGCAGCATCCTTTTCTTCCTGGCCCAAACTGATGGCTATCATGTGCTTCGTCTGCCTGCAAATGCAGGGACGAATTTCATTGGATAGTGATGCCTGAGCATGGATGGAAAACAGATGAAAGCATAGTGTGAGTCAGCAGCTAGATACACATTCAGATAAATTTAAGCTAGAAATAAGGTACCTGGTTTTAATGGTCACTATTTAACTGTTGATACCAATTACCAAGGGATACAGTGGTGGTTTTGTTCTGTCACTAGAAATCTCTGAAGAAACTTTGTCTATCTCAGCAAAAAGACTTGGATTTGGGACATCAGATGAAATTCAAGAATGTAGGAGACCAATCTAAGTGATCATGAACAGTTTGGCTGCCCTCTTAAAGTCTGGAAATCTAAAACCAGTCATTTTAAAGGCAGTTGACATTCTTTAGAAGAGATATTGCTATCTTGTGGCAATCCGTCTTCCCCTCTCATCAACCCTGTTTTCCTAACACATTACTGTGGGCTGGTAGGCGTGTTTGACTACAACCAAAAACCAGTCAAGAGCTGTGTTTATTAAAGGCTTCTGTATATCTGTGTAATGTGGAGAGGTAGTTTACACCCAGACCTGAAACACACAGGTAGGTGTATGAAGAGGCTTTGTGCTGAGGTCATGGCTTGCTAAGTGTTTCTTTTGGTGGCAGTATTGTCAGAAGCATCTCCTGCCATTCACTCTGCTCCATTGCTGCTTTCTCTCTTTTCTTTCTTTCTCTTGTTTGCTTTCTCTCTCTCCCTCTCTTTTTTTCTTTTCTCCCTCTCTTTTTTTGTTTTTTATTTATTTAAAATAAGTCTCCCACCACCATCATATGTCAGAATGTGATTTCCTTCCATCTGCAATGGCTTTCACCTTGAGAACATTCTCACTGACTTTCCTGCATGGTTCTTGCTGTAGGGCTGTCCGAATTTGTGTCTTAAGACCAGTCTGAGAGTGTGGGAGCTGGGGGATAAGCTGCCTGCTGCTGAAAGAGACACCATTTGGAGCTGCTTTACCAGGTGGGAGAGAATGATTGTGGCCAGAGATCAGCTAGGAGCTCAGCCCAGCCCTGGGCACTGGTAACCTTGCTGCATTCACTGCCGAGGCCAGGGATAACCATTGTGAAAGGGGTGCTGATGTTTCTGGAGGAGATAGGGCAGACAGTGATCTAGTGATTGGAAGGTCCAAACAACTCTTTCTAGATTTGACCTGAGATTTAGGAAATTGGTGGTGGGGAGAACACTGTTTTGAATCCTTGTGATCTTTGAATGGCTTCAGGTTATGAAAGGAAGTCTGGGCCTCCTGAGGCATCCTGTGCCGCAAATACAGCTTTACTGTAGAAGACTACATCAAAACTGGCTTTCTACTCAAGTATTAGTTTGGATACTTAGTGTAAGAAACCACAATTAATCTAAATAGTAATTGATTTTGTTTTGTTTTTGGTGTGGGGGGGTGTCTCTAATCCTATGACCTATCTTTGATTTAGTAAATAAAAAATACTTTGGCTTGCTGGAGTTAAGGGTGATGTCAGTGTTGTAATCTAATATCACAGCATCACAATGCTTTGGGCTTGTTGATCTTCTTAATACCCAGGAAACTGCTCCAGGATACTGACAGGGTGATAAAGTACATCGGCACTTAACTGTGTGCATCTCTGCAGGAGAACTATCTTCCTATCAGTGACATTAACCAAGAGGACTCTCTGGCCTGCCCTGAGGTGCTGGGGTCTCTGAAGCGTGTGGCTTGCTGGGGAGATTGATATACTTCTGTTAAGCTGTGTTCTGTAAATACAAAACCTTCTCCTCCACCCAGCTACTGCCGTGCCATCTCCTCTCCACTCCCCAAAGTCCCTTCTGCTTTAAAAGAAAGCATGATTTCAAGGTCAAACTCACGGCTTCCTAGGTGCTGCTATGCATGCTGTTGACTTGACCAAACTGTATTTGAAAAGTGCTGAGGATCTCCGAGATCAATGTGACACGTGATGAGATCAGCTAGGCCTATGACACCCTTACAGAAAAATGGAGAAACGTTGGAGGTCAAAGGTTTGAGTAATAGGAGGAGGAAGTTAGCCCCACATTTGAGTCATGATCTCTGGGTTTGCTCTTCTGAGAAAGGGATTGTTGTGCTTTTAGAAGAGCATTAGTTTTACTTTCTGAGTGTTCCCCTTGATTTCAAAGGGAGGAAAAGTGTAAAAGAAGAACGTTTGTCTCTGTTTTCTGTCTCTACTTGTGAAAGCATGAGTCAAATTCACTTGTGGAGAAGCAGCCCTAATTCAGAGGAGGATAGAGTGCTTTCCCACACTAACAGGGAATTTTGGCCTGAGATTAGCCTTATCCTGGTTTTGGGTGGGACAGAGTTAATTTTCTTCCTAGTAGCTAATAAGGTTCCATGTTTTGGATTTAGGATGAGAATTGCGCTGATAACACACAGTTTTAGTTGCTGCAGAGCAGCACTTGCAAGGATTTTCTGCTTGCACTGTCCTGCCAGTGAGCAGCCTGGGGGTGCATGAACCATCTGGGAGGGGGCAGCTGGCCCCAGATAGCCAAAAGGATGTCCCATAGCATATGGCATCATGCTGAAGAGTAAAACTGGGGGGAGTTGGCTGGGGGGCTTCTGGTGATCAGCTGGGCACCACTTGGTGGGTGGTGATCTGTTGCTTTGTTCATTTGTTCATTTCTTGGTGTGTTTTTTCGTGTTTGTTTTTTTTTTTTTTCCCCTATCTTATTAAACAGCCTTTATCTCAGCCCACAGATTCTGGCCCTTTTACCTTTTTTGATTCTGTCCCCCGACTCAGTGGGGCATGTGAGTGAGGCCCTTTAGCTCCAAGCCCAGGCCTGGGAGCTTCCATACAAGGAGCAGTGGAACAGTGTGGAAAAGAGATGACTTCTGGAGGAATGTGACAGATGTGCCAAGTCTGGAGACACCTAGAGAGCGCATTGGGGCTGGCTGTTCCTCTTTTACCATGCGAGAACTGGAGGGCAATGAATGAGGGCAGTGGGAGTCAGGATTCGAATAAATGAAAAAGGGGGGTTCTTGATGTACCAAGCAGTAGAGAGGGGAGAGTTTCCCCTTAAAGGATGCTGTGGGTGCAAGGCGTTTACTTGTCTTCAAAGGAAGACAGCACTGAGTGTCTGAAAGAAGGGCCTCTTGGGAACTACTGAACAGACAAGCCATCTAAAGCTAAAGAAATAAATCTCTTCAGCTGAAAATGATTGCTGGCTGACTAAATAATTTGGGTCTGGGGAGGGAAATACAATATATTTGCAGCCTGCTCTATCTCTTACCTAAGTACCAGCTCAGTCTCTGTCAGAGACAGTTGTGGGCCATGGAGATGACTGCTGGGGAGCTGCCTGGCTGGTCCAGGAGTCTGGGGAGAGGTAAGCCTGGAGAGAATTTCATTAAGTTTCACAAAAAGAAGCATCAGCACAACTAAGGCTTTCTAGAGCATCCAGAAGGCAGCTGGTCTGCTTAGAAATGTTTTCCAGGCTATTTCTAAATTGTCTGCAGTCTCAATTATTATTTCCTTAGCACCCTCCCTGAGCACATAAGGCGTGTGCTTGCACAGGAAAGCGCAGCCTGGGGCACGAGGGCTGCTGGGGAGGAGCAAGGCTGTTGTGCCTGAGGGAACAAAAGAGAAAGGGGAGGTCTGGGTGAAGGCACCTACAGCGGGACTTTAGGAACATGGCATTCGGCAAGCTGTATTTTCTTGGACAGTTTCACCTAGCTACAAACTGGCAGAGCCTGCCTCTCCCTTTGCAATGGCTGGAGTATGCTTTTGCAGCCAGTTCTGCATACACGGGGAATCATGGAGCAGGTGACTTCAGCTTAACCTTCCCTCTGAGCTTGAAGAGCAAGCCAAGGCAATACAAGTGGGACCTTCTTAAGAGACTGCTGCAGCTGCACAGCACTGCCCTTACACTGGCCCCACGATCTGTTTATCTTTTGCCTTCAAGGAAGTGTCAGTTAGAGGAAGCTTCCCCAAATGGTATGACTTAGAAAACTGTATCCTCTGCTGGGAAGTGCACATGCTTCTTTCTTTATAAGCCATTTGATATATTTTCCCTCTTTCTCTCTCTTCCCCTCCTCCCCTGGCAGCAGGATCTCTGACCACTGCATGCTTTTCATTAAATCTTTCTGAATGTAAGCCTGTATGTTCTGACACAGGGTCAAAGAGTACCATTGCAGGGATAAAACTAAGCATCAGAATGGAAATCTTTTTCTGGTTTTGATTACTGGACATTTCCAGTTATTGCAGAGTGTGTTCTTGGCTGGAGTCTGAAGACTGAGTTAAAAATCACCCAGAAAGGAGCATTCCAGGATGCTCCAGAAATGCTGAACTTCTCCCAAAATGCGCAGGGAGTGTATGTGCGGGGGGGTGTTGTGTTTTGGCCAGTTTCCAGCCCCTCTAATGCTACTGTCACTCTTATCCCACACATTCTGCTTTTACAGGATCCACTGGAGGAGGTTATTTAACTTCCCTTGCCTATACGAACAACCGACACTGCGTTGTTGGGTTTGGTTTGTTTGGTCTCTAATGAAAGCCCCGTGCTTAGTGATGAATGTAAATAAATTGTTGCTTACTCAGCTTTGCAGCTCCGTTACCTGAAGTTGTAATCACTTCCTGCATCTCTGTGCCTTTGTCTCCACGCTGCAGTGCTGCTGGCCCAGGAGGTGCGTGCGCTGTGCTGCTCCTGCAGCTGCTCCTCTCTGCCCAGGGCACAGCAGCACGTGGCGAGGAAACGGCTCCTGGCTTTGGCTGCATCTTCTTTGCATCGGATTAGACACAGGCTGCTCTGTAGGATGGAATGGCACCCCTCTTATTTCGGAGTGTTTTCATCTCTTATGAAGGCCATGAGGTTTGAGCCTAAGAGGGATGGTGGCGAAGTCCCCCTGTAACCTCTGCGGGTGCAGAGGGGCAGCGGAGGTGTAAGGCAGAGGGCTGGTCCCCAGTCACCAGGCGTCAGTGTTTGTGCTGAGGTGCTCTGTGGGCACTTCTTTCGGTGTCTGGCTATGCTGCTGGCCCAGGCTGCAGGGAAGAGGCTGCTGTGACTGCAGAGGTGAAGTGTCAGGGCCCCGAGTGTAGCCGGTAGGCCTTCATTGCCCTGACAGACATGACCTGGGGCCTCTACTCACACCCCTGCCCATGGGATCAGGGACTCCATTGCAGCTCTGCCCCTGACCTTCAGTTGCTCGCTGAGCTATGCTGTAGGCGTACCTGTCTCCCGCTCTGCACAGCCCTGCCTGGCACCATGGAGTGACTTCCTAGACTGACCTTGGACCTGCCCACTGATTTCTGGACCATGTCTGACCCTGGTTACTGCCCCTGGGCTCAGACCTGCAGCTTGACTTCCTGGCTGGACCTTGGACCTGCCTTGTCACCAAGAATTTGCCTGATGGTCTGGGCTCTAGGTTGCCTCTCTGGTCCTGCAGGATGGGGCCCTGCCCTGCTGGCTATTATCCCCCTGAACTCCTCGTCCCCTAGGAAGCAGGTTGCCCTTGATACTCCCTGGCGTGAAGCAGTGTCCTGTTGCTCTCCGACCCTTGGGAAGTCTCTAGGGAGGAGTGGTTCTTCTGAAAGGCTCATCTCAGTCTGAAACGCTTCATCAACATGCACATCAATGTAAGAGTGTGTGGCTTTGGGGATGTCCTTTCTACCCACTGGGGAAGGTGGCACAGTGTGTCGAGGCTGTGCTTACCTTCGGCAGTGTGGCAAGTGGGTTCCCACCAACTCATTAGTTGCAAAGTTCATTATCATTCTAGGTATGGCATGTGATGTACTTCTTAACCCATCAGGTTAGCAATACAAACACTTCCTTCTAGTCTAAGGGGAGGATGCATGGGGATTTGGAATTTTGTTTCTCAATTGCGTTTTAAGCTGCTAACACTTCCAGTGTTTTCTGCTGGGATCAGCAATCTGTCCCATACTGTGGGGTTCGCGACCTCCCAGGACCAAAGGAAAAACTACTCTTTTGCAGAATCCTTGCTTAACGGGTTCCTTGAAAAATATGAGATGTGTGCGATTGCCTGCTAGTTGGAAGCAAAGATCGTGGCAAATGCAGTTACAGAGAAGAAACAATAACAATCAACAACAGACAGGAGGAAATGGCTCCTCAGAGGAAAGGAGCCAGACTAAGGGAAGAAAAATGCTTGGGTTAGATTGAGTTTTATGGGAATAGGGGAGAGAGCAGAGGTTTCCTTGCAAGAGGCACTGCCTGGTCACCCTTCTCGCTCCCTGTTCTGCTAGCTGCTGCACATCTCCCCTGGAGGGGCAGGTAAATGCACAGAAGGAAACATGGCACCTTCTGCAGGCAGTTTCTGAGATACGGAGGCAGCTTCACAGTGGGAATTGGCCCTCTTCTCTGCTACCCTTCTGCAAGTCTTCTTGTTCCTCTGGCAGGCTGATGTTCCCTGCCCACCACTGCCCACTTCTCCCCTGTCCTCCTGTTACCTCTTTTCAGATAAACCCTGTTGCTACCTTACTGGGTAGTGCCTGTTGGCCAGGATGCATCTGCATCCTCTGATCCTGGAGTTCTGCTGGGATGTGGCGGGTCAGCCTGTAGGGGATGCAGCCTACAATGCACACGTAGCCAGGAACACACCTACAGCAACATATCCCACCCGCTTAATGGATACACACTTAAAAGCAATAATAATCTTTGCCTATGGAGAAGGAACTGTCACGGCCTCTTGAGCTTTCCTCAGCTCTTGCTGTGTGAACTCAGACCTCATGTGTTTTCCTGCCTGGACTCTTTGAACTGTCATCTCCTTGGCTGGGGGCAGCACTGACTATGTGGCCATGTGGCCCTTGGTAACCTGTGAGCACTCCTGAACCACTTGAACCACCACCACACAAAGAGCAGCCGTGCAAAGTGGTCTGCAATGTGGCCTGCACGGCAAGAAACCTGTGATGTGGACGTGTAATTCTGCGCTGTTTTGCACTAAATCCCTCCTGCTCCCCTCTTTCCTTGAGCTTGTGTCAAGCTGATGGCAAACAAAACCTATTTTTCCTCCTTTCCGTGAGGCTCCTATGAGTGTAGATGGTGGAGGCTGCAAGCTCTTACTATCCTTCAGAGCTATAGACAAGATCTTCCTGAATACATGATGCGCCTCTGAGGGCAAGGTATAAGGGACATTTTGGGAATGGCTGGGAGATGTCTGCAACCTCTTGGAGATCCCCGTTTGCTACTGAAGGGTAAGGTGGGCTGGGTATGTTGTCACTGGGACCCTCTGCTATCTTGTTTCTTCCTGAGTTGAGGGATTTGGGTGACCCAGCAGCCCCTGTTGTGTTTGCCTGCTGCCACCCCAGAGGAGCTTTATTGGGTGTGCTATGTGCAGTTCGCAAGGAACGGATTATCATCAAAGTGCTATTCACACCATGTTCCTCTGAATCTTGTCTGAGTGTTGCAGAGACAAATCAAGGCTGAAAAACCTTACTGCTGCAGACAAACGAGAGAATTTTGTTTTCCCCACATGTAAGAATGCTTTGTGTTGCTGGAGATTTGGGGCTGGATTAAGCTGGAAGTAGGAAGCTGAGGAGATGCAAACAACTTGGATCAAAGCTGAAGAAAGTTTTCTTGTCATCCCTTGTGAAACATAACTCACTTATACAGCTAACAGGTGTTGTGTGACTCTCAATTACCGCAAAAACAGAATGTGTTCCTACTCCTAAACTTAGCTTGCTTTTTTCTTGGACTTCATTAAGAAATTTCTTCCTTTGGAGATCTTAAATCTTCTCTATATTACTCCTGTCACCATTCTGCCAAGGAAAACGTAAAGTAACACGGCTCTGCTGTGATTATCAATAAGATGTTAAAAATATCCCGAGCTTATCTAAGTCTGGGCTTCTAATGTGGTGACAGCATTGGAGCTAACCTGGTGTTAGGGAAGTATTTCCAGCTGCTCCAGTACTGCTGAGATCCTCTGTCAAGGCTCATTCCTACAGCCTGCACTGTCCACGCTGTCATTGCAGGGGGAAAAGGTGGGTTCTTAATAAGCATTTAACAGTGCACCCAAGTGCGCTACCAGGTTATGGTGGACCGTTAAGCTCCCTGCTCTACATGTGCTAATGCATATACAGAGCTTACGAGACTCAGTATTTACTGCTGGGAAGTGCATGTGGGGAAAAAATGTCCCCTCCTGTAGACAAGATGCCTGAACTCTTTTGGAGACTCTTTCAATGAACTTTTGAGATACCATTTCCCAATGTCATTCTGTGAAGTTTTTTTGTTTGTTTTTTAAGTACATTTGATTTTTTTTCCTCCCAAACTAGTTGAGCTAGTTCTCATCTACTGAGCTAGTTGAACTAGTTCTCATCTATTCTGGAACCTACTGATTCCAGTGATAGCTGCAAATGTGTCTGAGAAGTGTAAGCAGTTGCTGAAGGTTTAGTGTGAAAAGGTTTGTGGGAAGGGCTCCTCAGGTACAAAATTACGTGTTTGCTAAGATAAAATTTTAGCTCTACCTTTTTTTTTCTGTCAAAGTTTTAAAATCAGGCCACCGGCAATGAGTTGTGAGTCAGAGGTCACTGTTGTTTTAGGATTAGTACTGTAGCTTTTAACAAGTGTGGGTGTTAGATGTCCTTCTAACTTAAGGAAAGGTTGTGCACCTCCTGTTATATATTTTGTATTGACACAAGATGATGATGCAGGTTCTTAGAAATTCAGACTTGCCTGTCTCTTATGTAAGGGACTCTGGAACCAAAATACCTTTTGAGGATCTATTTGTGCCATAGATTAGGCCATTCAAATTGCCCAGCACGGCGGGAAACACAAAGCAGATCTCCCCTTACTGCTGCCTGAGAATTTTCTGAGTGTCAGGATGCAATGTGGAAACTTCATTCAGCAGACCTGAGCCCATGTAAAATCTGGGACATCCTCTCCAGGGTAAGGGTCTCCATCACAAAGGGATGAGGAACCTGCAGAGGAAGTTCACCAAGCAGGTAACAGATAACATTAACAGCAGGTTATATACATTATAGCAGCAGGTAACAGATAATATTAAAGACATGGATTTGAAGTGTACTGAAGTCTTGTGTAGAGTGTATAAATTATGTTTATGGTAACACCTGACAAATACAAAGCCATCACTGTGTGGTGACTTATCACTTGGTTATTTCTGCCTCAGCAGCGAAGACAATTTAGACAGCTTCCATCAGGATTTATTGACTTGGTTTTAAAGTTATGTAGCAGCCTACGGACAGGGCAACACTTGAAGTTTATTTTGGGCAAATGTTTTTTAAAAAGACTTCAAAAGCCTTCAGATGGAATTTCTTAAGTTTTCCCACAGAGAAAAACCTTAACTAGATCAATTATGTCACAGTAATCTATGTATGTTGTCAGGAGTGGTTTTGTTTCTGTAGGGTGTGTGGAATTTCAGTGATCAATTTCTAATTTTTCAGGAGTCAGAGAGGTCACCCATACTTGTTGTTATGTTCCTCTGAGTTCCCAGCCAAATGTGCTGACAGAACAAAGTGTTCCCAACAGTTCAAACTCTGCCGAGATCCTCTGTTGAGGCTTGTTCCTACAGCCTGCACTGTCCATGCTATCATCAAAGGGAGAAAAGGCGAGTTCTTCTATGTGTTTATTAACACACATGCCTACTACCTAGTTCAGGTGGGCCCTAAGCTCCCTAAATCAATGTGCTAATGCATATACAGAGCTCTCACATGTGCAAGAAGTCTCCTGTTGCTAACTGAACTCAAGAATATGCATTTCTTTTAAAATAGTTAACAGCCACTCAGATTTGATCTTCATTTTTCTAGGCTGTCCTGAACCAGTACAGCAGATGTTGGCCTTCTGAGGAAGCTGTGCTGTGAAGTAGATGTTACTCTAGGTGAATCCATTAGCGCTGTTCCTCTTAACCATATGGATGGGGATGTAGTTCCCTTGAAAATCATGGAACAACTAAAGATATACAACACTTCTTCAGTGGGAGCAGACTGTAATAACCATCTCTTGCTTTTTTTTAGATTTTTTTAAATCTATTTTGAAGCAATTCACTATTGCCATCCAGCATTATCATGAGTCAAAAAATGTCTTTAAAATGCCCCTAGCTCCATCAAAGAGATTTTGCACATGTTCATCTACAGTAATACTAACCTCAAGCTGCCTGTCACCTGCAGCAGCTAGGAGGAACTCCCACGTTATCTTGCCTCTCTCAACACTGGAAGGTCGGTGGGATGAGGATGTTTTCCCTACAGGACTGATGGTGGCTTGTACAAGAGACAGGATTCAGATCTGTAAAGGTTTTATTTTACAAAGGCAGATCTTACATTCCTAGTGGGTCTGGTGTTGAAAGATTGCTACTCCAGTATTAGACATCCTTTGATCAGTGGTGTTTACTCTTCAATATATCCACCAATTTCCCAAGTTAAAAGTAGCTGCACATGGAATAGTATTTTAATATCTATACCAGTTAGATGCATGCAGGAGGTGCAACTGATTGTTTCTTTGATATACTTTGTGATGAATGCTTTCTTCTATGCATAATGGCTGCATGACAGTAACGTGTCTGTTGGGAGGGAAGCTGGGAATTAGGAGCTCCCCTGCAACCACCAGCAGTTGCTTTCTTCCTGACTTGAATTGGCATGACGCCTCTTTTCTCTTTCTCTTGTGTGACCCTCAGCAAACTGTTCTGTCTCCTCTCCTGTAGTTGTGAAGCAGGCAATGGGTAGAAGTAACTTGCTTCTTGAGTCAGTGTGCATGGCTTCTTGAGACTTCTGTGTCTTGAACTTCAGAAAGCAGCCTTTAGCTGAAAGCCTGGATCTGCTACTGAAAATAGTAAAAGGTAGGCAGCCTCAACGTGATCTGCAGAAAGAATTGTAGCTGTCCTCTGCGAGTTTCTTTTTTTGGGGAAAAAAAAAAAAAAGTTGCCACAACTTTTGTAAGTGTTGCTCTGAATTGAGGGCTCTGCTTTTAAGTTGGCAGCCAAGTTCCTGAATATGGTGAAATGTTGGGGGTGTGAGAGAAAGGTGGATAACAAAAAGCAATTTACACCCTTAGGAAACCTGGGCACACAAAAAAATATACCAGATACTGCAAAACAGTGTAGCTAAGAAGTGACCATTAGGCTTTTCAAAGGTGTGCTCCAGGTTACGTTTGCTGTAGCTGCAAAGTGTAGCTGAGGTTCCAGTTCCATACCTGAATGGATACAGTCTTTTTCTTTCCAGCATTGCTGACACTGGTGCTTCGCTGCTCTCCTGCTGTGCAGCAGTGCAGGAGGGAGCTGGTGGCCTGGCAGGAGGTAGATCTGCCAGCACTGCACAGTGGAATATGGAAGTTAGCTCAGCGTGTGCCTACTTGTTCCATAGATCCCAGCATTGCATAGGAGTGATCACCACTCACGTGAGGGGGGGGAGTATATTTGGCTTCAGCCCAGAGTTTATCAGGGTGGTGGCTCATTCAGGACATCGGTGCGAATAGGCTGTGGGGCAAGCACCTTGGAATATGGAAGAAATTCATCAGGGATATCATTAGGATTAGTAACGGGATTGAAACTTCGGTCATTGGTACAAGGCAAAGCATTCTCTGAGTTGAAAATCTGCTTCTCCTCAGAAAATGAGTGGCTGGATGATCTCCTTATCTCCAGGATATGTTGTAAACTTTTCCATTGACCTCATGGCTTCCTCAGACAGCTGTCTCAGCTTGTCCTCTGCTGGAGTGACCTATTACTTATCAGCTCGTTATCTAAGGATTTACTAAGAGCTTATGCCAGAGGCCAAAGGTGAATACCAGAAATGTAGGCATTTCTTTCATTATCCCTACCAGGTGAATCATGTGTGGCATTTGGCCTTTGAAGTAACCTGAGCATGTGAGAGGCAAGCACAACTCATCTGTGAACTTGAGAAACAAGTGAAGTGTGTAAATGACTGTCTGCCATCATTTGCCCCTAAAAAAGGGCAAATATTGGCTAAGAGCTGCTGCTTTGGGATGCTCATCTTCAACCAGAGCAAGATGTGACCAGGAAATTACATTTGTTTCTGTCTTCCTCATCAATCACTTCATGAAAAATAATTAGAATGGATTGATCCTCTAGAATGTTATCCAAAAACTTATCCCAAAGCCAAAACACATCAGGCGTGCTTCTGCTGCTTTTCTCTTGTAAAAAAAAAAAAAAAAAAAAAAAAAAGAAAAGAAAAAAAGTCACATCTGAGTAGGCAGTCAGTCCTTCAGGCCCGAGTGTTGGCAGAAAGAGTCACTGAGATCCCAACCAGCGTGTCCTCCTGTTTGGGACAGTCTCATTCATGCTGGAAAGCTTCTTTGGTTTTGGACATCTGGAAGCTGAGTAGAATTTTCAGTTGGTATCACTGACTGATAAGAGATTGTGGAAAAAATGGGTGACATAATATGAATTTGGCAATTTTGTTGGTGTAAAAAATTACTTTTCCAAAATCTTTGAATTTTGCAGGAAAAAAATCCAGTGTGCAAAATCCCATTTATTTTTTATTTTTCCTGAGTAAGTTGATTATTTATAAAACATAAACTGTTCTGTAGAAGTTGATTTCTCTGGAAGAACAGTATCCTGTGATTCAGACCAAGATTTGCTAATAGAACTGTTGATCCTTAATTTCCCTCAACCACAAGAAATGTGTACCTGTTGAAGGGCAGTGTGGACTATTGAAATGCTCCCTTTTGGCACTGTGCAAGTCCACAGTGGCCATTGAAATGGAAATCAGGTTCCCAAGCCTTCACCCACAAGATGAAGAGAGAGATCTTGTTTATTTGTTTGTTCTACCATAAAGAAGAGAAAATGGGCTGAAATCTTGTGGAGAGAGAAAATGGGCAACATTTCTTCATGATTACACTTGGTGCTTTTGGTTATAGAGAGACATGAGAGATGGTGCCTCTGTTCTTTAGCAGCTTGTGGAATATTTTCCCAGTGAAGCAGAACTGCGGGGGTGTGGAAAACAGGGTCAAAAAACACAAGCAGGGATGAGGCTTACTGGCAAGAAACCATTTTTCTTAGGGCTTATGAGGAAAGAGCGTCATTTGGTTATCGGGACAGAGCAAAGCAGTCCTGTCTGGGCACCAGCCTTTAAAAAAAATGACACCACGTCAAAATTCCCCTGCATTCTTTTTAGGTGCTTTTGTTTTCTTTTTGTCGTGAGTTTTGGGAAGCATGATGTTGTGGTTTTCATCTCCTAAAGCTGTACTGCTGGATGTCTGCCCAACATGAGACATACGTGAGCAGGGAGACTAATTTAGTTTTTCCTTCATAATTATGGGGGTAGCTTGTTGTGCAGAGCTTGCCTCTGAAGATGGGCAGCGAGGTCTTTGTCCCTTTCCAAACTCACAGAACGACAGAACGAGGCTGGCAGGGACCTCTGGAGGTCATCTGGTCCAAGCCCCTACTCCAGCAGGGACACCCAGAGCCACTTGGCCCAGATCATGCCCTCGAGATCTCTGAGCTTTCAGCTTCTCCTTTTGGAAGGACAGCTTGGAGTACAAATTGTTTAGGTCAGGACTTTTTCCCCTGTAGGTTTTATCAGAATGGCATTACTTCTGAATATTACCCTTTATATTTACTTTTACCTCTGTTCTGAGATGCTTGATTGCCATTGTGCACTTGGAAACACCCAGTGGTCCTATTTCTATATCCAGTCCTGAGATAAACCAGACTAGGACTGTGTGTCCAGTGAAATCATCATTACCAGATCATGGCAGCAGTGTAGATGTCTTTGCCAAAGAGATAGTTACTCTGAGAACCAAATATATTTTCACTTCTGAGGCCCAAGCTGCTCTGTCACATTCAATTAATTTGACACACACAAGCGCACATAGTATGAAGTTGCTTTTTGCTGTTTCTTTCTGTATGCATATGCTAGCAACCCGTTTTTATTGTGATGCTGACTGTTCAAACTGAAAACTACAATTGCCACCTTTTGCCAGAGCTAGGCCTCTAAGTGATGGGAGATATTAAATACACAGGGTGTTGCTGCAAGGTGTCACCTTACCTCTAGCACTAGAAACAGAGAAACCGTTGCAAGGCATTTATTGAGATCACAAAAAAAAGCACCTAGCCCTAAAACTGTACAAGAGCTTGAAGTTTACATATACACCGCAAGCAACCCAAAAGCATTGCTGAGTGTATCAAGATGATGATCCACCCATAGCTAACTGTACTATTGAATTCTGTTAACAGGTTTGTGGCACCCAAAACTTAGAGTTTCAGGGAAAATTTTGATTAAACTCTGACTTCTCTGAGCTGGGGGCGTTGGCTCTGGAAAACATCCACCAGTTAGATCCTGTGTATCTTCAGAGCTTCTTTTCCTGTCCCTGGATTGACAGTGAGTGAATGATATTTCTGCCTAAAATTTAAGTAGGGAAAACCATCAGAATTTATCAGTCAGTTTCCAAAACCAGTTCTGCTGAGCAGGACGCTCACACCATAGTCACACTATGATGGACTTGTACTCTTAATGCAACTAGTGGCTGTATATTGCAAGGGGAAGGTGAACTTGGAAGGGAAAGAAAACACTTCATTTTGAGCTGAACTTCCATACCTGCCATGGTGCAGTTCAGTTACCTTAAAACCTGCAAGACAAAAGAGGGCCGAAGTGCAGAGTACTGATGGCTAGGAGTACTTCAGGGAAAATTCTTCCACTAGCCTGGGAGCAGAGCAGAGGAATTGATAAAGGGTAGCTGCCCTAGATGAGGTCTGCTAGGGAAAAGTCCTTCTTGGTCTGAAATTTGGCACCAGGTGAGACATTCCTCAGTCAGCTCTTCAAGAAGGAAATTGAGATAGGAACAAGCTGTGGGCAGTTTAAGTTGCTTTCATTATTCAATTAGCTTTGCACCATTTTGCATTTTATAGACCTTCTTCTTCCTTTTGATCTTATTTGGCCTGTGGGTGTTGGGGGCAGATGCCTCCTTCTGCTTCAAGCAGAGATGAGGGTCCAGCTCCTTTCCTTTCATGGGTGGTCAAGCCCTCTGTGCTGCAGGTGAGCAGATGGACCTGTTGCTTCCCCTTGCAGGGACTTAGAAGGAGGCTGCTGGGCTTCAGCAGGGGCAGGTTGATGCCTCCTATCTGTCTCCCTCAGAGACTCCCAGGACCCTCTCAGGCTGCTGATTCCTCGCTGCAGTCTGGCCAACTGCTCAAGCAGTTCCTTGAGCAGGGCACACCTGCACCCATGACAGCCCCCTCTTCCCTCAGGACCCGGGCGGGCTCCAGATTCCGGAGCTCTCCACAGTCACCAGTCTGGACTTCCACGTCACCCCTCAAGGGATCCACCTGGGTGCCCACATGAGCTCAGAGAGGCTGTGTCCCCTCAGTTTGGGTTGCTGCCTTGGCCGAATAGGCGATAGGAAGATGAAGAGTTCTGATAATGCAAGAGTCCTCAGGGCTTCCATGATTTTTGATGACTTGCCTGATAAAAAAAAAAAAAGTATTGAAATGAAGACGAGAATCATCCTAGGAGCCTTTTGGGTGCTGGGTTCAAGAAAGATGGCAGCTAATGCTTGGGGGGGAAAATAAGTTTTCCTAGGTTAACCTCACCTGGGTGGCTCTGCTTACAAGGTGCATTTCTCTTTTCTTAAAGCATTTTACTTTGCAGTTGAGTGGGAGCAAACAGGGTCCCTTGTGAGCTGCACTTGCATTCTGATTTTCAAAGCCTTGGCACAGAGTGCTGCTGTCCCATCAGAACAGGGATTTGGGGAGAGTGACAGCGGATGGCTGAGGAGATGCTGTGAGCCCGAGCAATGGCCGCGCGTAGCTTTACCAGCCCAGGAGCCAGGAAGAAGCACAGGTGCGTGGGCTGTGCACTGCTTTTCCAAAGCCTAGGCAGACATCTTCACTTTTTGTGCTGCCAGGGACGGTGTCCAGCTTGTGGACTCAGCTGTAGGTGTCTGTGTACTTTTGGTAATGGGAGAGTCAGACTTCCACTGCTCCCCAGGCCCAGATACATCTAAATAGGGGGATGTTCAGGGATGCCTAAAATGCATGTGAGTAGGACAGTGGAGCCTGTAACTTTGTAAATAACTACCTTTAAAGCCTTTTGAAATGCAGTGATTCTGTCACCACTGTGTGTTTAGACTCTACCCTCTTTGTTTCTGCTGTGTTGCAGAGGAACGTGGAAATAGCCATAAAGCCGTGCTTGAAAGAGAGCCTGGCACCCTGGCCAGGTGGTTGTCTGGCCTCAGTCACCTGGTGTTAGGCAGGGTCCAAGTGGGTTGACTACTCATCAGCTGTGTGCCAGCTGATGGACCCACTAATTGCAGTGGCAGGTGACAACCCTTCCCTCTGTGATTCGGTTGGGGAAGAGTTCGGATTTGAGTCAGATGGGAGAGAGCAGCTCTGAGATGAAGTTAGAGTTGTGCTGGTTGAACAGATTTGGAGCTTCTCTGCTTTGGGAAGCTCGGTCACTGGGAGAAGGGCAGAGGAGAGAGAACACACCTGATTTCTCAGGTACTTGGCAGGTTTCCTCTATTTTTATTTTTTCTTTCTGTCTTAGAGACTGATGGACCTATAAGCATGTGAACCTGTGTTCAAAGGCTGTGGCTGGGCTGGGAAAGCACCTTTCAAGCAAGAGCATTTTTAGTGAGAACTTGGGGAGGAGGAAACTTGTTTTCAGTACATGTGCATGGGCTTGAGAAGAGCGGCAGTGGAAGCTGCTGGCAGAGAGGTGGGGCAGCAGCCCGTGAGTAACTCAGGTAGCTCTTTGCTCATAGGGCGCGTTGGCCTGGGAGCTGCCCAGCACCTCGGAGACACTGGGGTCAGCTGGATGAGCTGCAAAGGAGATGGGGTTTTTGAAGTGTAGGAGTTGACAGCTGAGAAGACTGGTGCCCTGTGAGGGCATTTTGAGGAAAGGAAATGAGTTACTTCTTTCTGTAGGTGGTTTCTGGTCCTCATCCCTTATAATAAGTTGCTGGCTACGAAGAAACCAGGATGATTGGAGGTGATAAAAGGTGGCTGGCTGCCCAGGTCAGCAGGGAACCGCCAGCTCAGGAGTCCTAGTCTTACAGTGCTAAAATTCTGGAGTGCTAGAGCAGGGTCATGAGGCAGAGAAACCCAGGGTGTTAATGGGGGCTGTTTGCAGCAGTGAGATCTGTCACACCTGTGTGAAAACCCTGCAGACCTTGAAGGCGTCTGCCAGGAAGGCTCAGCAGCACGAGAACAGTTCCTTGTCCCTGTGTTTGCTTGTTTGTGTGGCATCTTCAACAAAGGTCGGTTCAGCTGACAGGACGGGCTCTTTCTGCCCATGGGCAGGAGGTGGGATCAAACTGCTTTTAATTGAAGCTCCTGGCTCTGATAGACTTGCTCAGCTGGCTTATTTCAGTGCTAAATTACAGTGTGTTCTGATAATATTTTGTAGACTTGGTGGGTCAGTTGTGATAAAACATCCCTGAAGTGCTGGTGAGATGATTAAACTGTAGCTTGTAATTAAACTAAGACGTGTTTTCTGTAAGTAATGGATCTGCACCAGAAAGAAACAGCAGGAAAAGGGCAGGACAGGAACAGAAATGTTTCTGGTGAAGAATATAAAATGGTATTTTATGTTTTGCAGAGCATGTGGAGAACGTGGGTAGTTCAACTGAAACGTATTTAGAGTTTTGTCCCTATCGTGGCCGAGGGAGTGAGTGATCACTGTACCATACTGCCAGGCAGCTTGTTCCTCGCAGGCACTGCTGTGTAAGAGACACGTGTACAAGCCATCCTTAACACGTCCGTTGCTGTTAAAGTGATGCATTTTGCACAGTGCACGGTGCTCTGGTGTGGTGCAGTGTGTACACAAAAAGCAGGAGAGAAAACAGCCACAGGGACATACGCTCTAGGCAGACAAGGTCTCCCTGCTTGTCCAATCCTTCTGCACAGTGCAAAGCGCCACCCCAGCTGGCACATCCCACTTCTCCTCCTTCCCTCTCTGCTCCTCAGGGCCTTTGCTGGTGTCTTAAAAGCTCCTGAAGAACAGATTCGAGCAGCCCAGCACGAGATGTTTCCATCCTCCTGTGTGATGCAGCAGACATCTCTGGTGTGACTCTGAGTCAGGCTGTGTCAGTCATCCCAGGAGCACATGCAGATCTCATTTAGGCCTTTACAGAAAAGATGTGCAATTCCCTTAGTGCTTATATAGATTTTCCAGTGTGGTATTTGGCTGCTTAGTCAGAGTTATCTTTGTGTTTTAAGAATAGATTTGACTACAGTCTCCTTGGCTGTACTGCAGAAGAAAGACTTCATTTGTCTTAGCACAGACACCTTGGAATGAGTGTCAGATGTGCCAATGAGTATATGCTTAATTAAACAGCCTCCTTAATAGGTTTTGTTATCGTTTTAGTGCTCTGTACTTCAATCGTGTCTCTTAAAGGGCTATTTAATGAATTTCTGAGGCCATGTGATGAGTAATGTTCTTTGCCTGCTTGTTATGTAAAATTCATTAATGTTTCCCTTTGCACACATTGTTGAATTACAAGTGTTATGACATAATTAGTTTACTGCGATTTACGGGACAGCAGAGGTAGGCTTTTTGTTTTTCTCCTGTTGATCTCATGCAGCACTAACCTGCTTAAAAGGAGCAAACAAACAGGAACTTGAGTCGTTTTGGTTTCCCTGCTGAGAAACACCTCCCCTTGACCCCCCAGCACCTGGGGACTTTTCCATAGCTTGCTAATGTTAGTGTTTCCCCAATGAAGGAAAAAAAATCTGCTAGCACTAAGCAAAGCTTCCCTTTTAAGGGATTGGCAGGACTCAGGCACCAGCACTGCTTTGAGCATAGAACGTCAAATATGTATTTTCTTAAAAGCAGGTCCCCATAGTATTTCTTTCCTTCTGAGTCTAACATAAATATTTGGGGGTAACTCCTTAGCTGGTATAAATTTAAGAACTTCCATCAGCAGGCCTGAGAAAGAGGCCAGAAAAGTACCCCGGCTGTTTTTCCTATAGTTCCTTGGGAGTTCAAAGTATTAATGCCAGTGGGGGTAGAAAAAAGTGCGTCATGGGCAGGCGCAAGTCTGCAAAGCTGTCGCTGTCTGAAGTTCCTGCTGAGGCTCACAGGGGTTAGGGAGGCTCAATGTATTGCAGCTACAGGACAGAAAGGGCACAACGTCCCTTGCAGGTCCTACCTACTGGAATTAGCATTAATTTCCAGCAGTCTGAAGTAGCGTGTTCCTGCTGTACCTTCCAGCCCAGCTGTTGATGCTTCCCAGACTTATTTTCTCAAGCAGAAATTTTGTTGGGCAGGGAAAACGTGCAACAGAGCAGAAGTTGTCAAGTCGGTTCTGTAGGGCGACTCCAGTTGCGGTGGGTGCCCTGGTACCTGATCCATGCGCTGCCACGAGCCCTCTGGTTTGCCCCTGGACAGCCATCAAGGAGTCTCAGCCCAGCAAGAAAGGAGCATGGCTGGAGTACTTGTGGAGGAAGCAGAGCGAAATTGGCAATAGGGAATCTGAGGCAGAGAAATGGAACTGTCCTAGATGTTAATGGCAGAGGCATCCTTTCTTCCACCTGATTTTATTCCCCCCTCATGTTTCATTTCCAAGTTTTTTCCCTTGTTACAACTGGAGGTGTCTCAGTGGTCTTTCATCCCCCTCCAAAGTCCTTCTCTTCCTAAGCTGCCTTTATTCCTCCTTGTTCTTATTTCCTGCTCTGGAGCACACTGAACTCCTTTGGAAATGAGCTGCTGCTGGTGAAGGCTGGACTCGTTTGGAATTGCAGCCACGGAAGCCAGTCTCTCTTCCAGTGTAACGAGGCCGTGAGATGTCTTGCGGTAGTCTTTAAAGCTGTCTCTGTCCTCCCCAAAGAGAGAAATGCAGGGAGAGGCTGTTGCACCACTGTTCCTCCTGCTGCTGATGCAGACTGGAATTGCTTTTCCTCAGATGCTACCTGTGCTCAGCTTTGTGCTGTCGTAATCCCTTAGCCAAGACCACAGCAACCACACAAAGCTAGAGCAGCCCGAGGCTGGTCTCGCTGCTGTTCCCTCACTGTAACGTGTGCCTTCTGTGAATTCTCTGAGAGTTCACATCTTTGACTTGACTCTGACCCAGTGTCTCAGCTTCAGCCCAAAGTGGAACTACTTGCTCTGGGAGCAGCAAAGTTAGACTTAAACTGCAGAAACAACTGCTGAGAAGATTGACAGACAGAATTTCTTACTTTGCTGCCCTTCTTCCTTTTTTTCTGTGTGTGGGGGTCAGAAGTAAATGATCTTTAAAGTCCTTTCCAAGCCATTCCATGTTTTGGACCATAACTACAGGTACTTCTGGAACATCTGCTTTTGCTGGAGAGAGTCAATCTCTCTGGGAATTAGGAATGTCCATGCTGTGTCATCTTCATTTTCAGATCAGAGGGATGGATATGAAAGGAAGATGGAATTTTCTCATGCTGTAAGAATTTTTCAAGGTTTTTTTTTTTTTTTTCAGTGTTTTCCTCCCAGGCTGGAATGAGTTTTGCTCTAGAAGTTTTATTTCCTGGTAATTGGTGGAGGGGGCAGGGAGGGAGATGGTACTGGCTGGCACAAGAAGAAAACTTAAACTTCCAGTAAGTACCTGAACCTCCTAAAACAAGATCATTTCTGGCTGTTTCCAGAATGCCTTCCCCCTCCCAGCTTGCTAACCTGGGGGTCTGCTGAAACCGATCCGTTCCCATAGCTGGTTGAGACTTCAGTGAATCAGCCCTGTGAGAAATCTCTTCAGGAAATTCCTGCCTGACTCTACCCTGGCATCACTCTCTGACTAAGTTGGGAGCTTCCTTGGTTTGCATGGCTGAGCAGGACAATAGGTCAAACCCTTGGTGCTGCAATCCTGCAGCCCAGCTGCGGCTCACAGCTCCAAGCACGAGGGAGAGCTGTGTCCCATCCAAAACCTCGCTTAGCCTCTGAATTCCCCAGAATGGGTGAGCTCGCTCCTATGGTGCTGGGACACGTTCCTGCTCTGGGAGATTCAATATAAGCACGGCTTGGTAGTGGCTTATGTTGGGATTGGGAGCTGCAGGGTTTCTTCCAGGAAATCTGTGTTCGGCTTTATAACCTCCAGGAGGTAGCTGTATATTGGAAAACTTCCTCCTACCCCATGGGAAGGAGCGGTCTCTTTTGTACACTGTAAAATCTATCTAAAAGTTCTTTGTGACCCGATGGCTTGGAGTTTTCAGGGGTCTTGCTTGCTGCAGGTGGGTGTGATGAGTTTGACACGGGCCCTGAGGTGAACCCGGCAAGGGAGCAGAGCTGCCTGTGTCTAGCCCTCGTTGGCGCTGGAACCCAAGGAACAGAAACAGCCGGTGTGGTTTGGTACCAGAGCACCAAGTGACACAGGCAGTCTGGTCGGTGCACCCTTGGTGCCTGGAACCGGTAGACGCTGCTTTTGTCGTGGGCCATCTTTGTGTGTCCTGAGGCTGCGGCTCGCCCTGCGCTGCTGCCTTCGCCCTTTCGCTGCTTCCTGGTTCTCAAGGCCGGCTGTGCAACGCGTAAGGAGGGGATGGCCAAGGCGATGAGTCCTGCTATTAACATTCATGTAATTGCCTCCCAGTCACCCTCCACCCAAAGGTGACTGCCTTTCAGCCTGAGCAATCCTCGCCTCAGTTGTTGGGTGTCTTTTAAGTGCAGTGAAGCTAAACTTAGCTCCACTGGCCAGTATTGGAGGAGAAGCAAAAATTTAACAGGCTTTGCTTTTATTCAGCTTCCCAGCAGTTGTACCTCCTTGAATGGAGATTCCTACCTCCTCTGCAAAGCGTTTGCACTGGTATAGCTCGATGTGTGCATGGAATGAGACAGCCCCCCTGCCCCCGAGTCTGGATGGGCCTGGATTGCAGGTCCCAAGGGTAAACAGTCTTGAGGAAAATGTCATCAGTGTCACAAAACTCCTGCCCCCTTCCGCGTCTCTGCTTGTTGTACAGAGCAGTTTGAATGTTGGCTGTGCAGTGTTCTGATATCCCTGTGTGTGCAAGTCAAAGCAATTAAGAGATTTCACTTCTGAAAACTGAAATCTCTGTTCTGTAGGAGACTCGAGGTGTGGGGCTTGGTGGAGGGGGGGCACCAAAACCAACCGAAGAATATTCCCCCCCCCAAACAAAACCACACCAAACACCTTGACCAAAACTCTTCGCAGACAGGAGCAGGAGGGTTTAGTGAGGCAGAGAGAGGAATACTGGATAATCCTTTTGCAGAACTAATAACGATTCATTTTACCATAGACTTCTGCCTTTTCTTGCATTCAAGCATCACAGCCTTCAAACCTTGAGTTAAAATCAAGCCGTCACTGCAGATACTTCTTTTTACCTTCCTTACCTGAGCAGCTGGGAGAGAAATGTGGCACAGGAGCAGCAAAAGGGCCCAAGTCTAAAGAGAAATAGGTCACTCATTCTGGAGTGGCTGCTGGACGGGCCCCTGGCTGGTGCCACCTACACGGCGCTGGCATCCGTCTGGCACGGGAGCAGCCAAGTGTGCTCGCCCAGCCTTGCAGGTCTCCAGGTGCCAGGGACTTCTGGGTGGTATCGCATAGTGAGTGTTTCCCAGAAAGAGCGTGTCTCTGTGCAAACATGCTGAATAAACATACTCACTCTCTCCATCCAGCCCTGTTCTGTCAAGCGTGAGGTACAGATGCAGGATCCAGGAGCTCTTCCACGTTAATGTTTTTCACTCTTGCTGTGTCTTCTTCCCACCTGCGGCTTGAGAGGGTGCTGAGAGCCTCGGTGAGAGCCTGGCAGTGTCCCGCTGGCTCTGCGCTGCCCGCTGTGCTCAGAGGTGAGAGGAGAGCAGCCGGGAGGCAGGGCTTCACCTCAGGGCCTGAGGGAGAAGTGGTGGGTGCTGAGCACTGGGAACGCCCTGCTTTTGAACCTTCTTGTGCCCTGGAAGAAATCTCAAGTGTCTGAGAGATACCAAAGAGCTTGGGCAGAGGGCTGTTGTTACCTTTGCTGAGGCAGAGCGTGATCCAAAACAAGCAGTCTGGCTGTAGGGATGTGGAGTAACCAATCTTGCTCGTACCCATGTTCCACATATCTTGTGAAAATGAGTACACGAGGCAGAATTAGAGGGGTGTGAGAGGTGCCCGTTCCCAGCTGGTGAGTAAAGGCTCAGGAGGGGTTGAGGAAACACCAGCATGTGGCAGATAGGCATGCTAGAGGGCTGCTGCTGGTTGTCCCTGGTCAAAGCACCTGTTTTGGGAGCAGAGCTCTGGCCATCCTTTGTGGTGAAAAGGTGTTTTCCCCCTAAATGTCACTTGCCATTTACATTTGGGGCATTATTCTGTATGTCATAAGAAACTTAGGCTGTTAAAATGTTTCTAGAAAGGATTTGAGAAATGTTTTCTGCCCTTGAAACTAAGGCTATAGTTGAAATAAACTTAAGCTGTTCCTGCTTCAGTAAGAAGTCAATGGGAACCCCACTAAGTTTGTTTGCTTCTGCTCTACATCTCTTAAGAGAAAACCCTGACTCTTTCCCCTCCGGCTGCCGGGATGCCTCCTAGGGCTCAGGTAGAAAGACAGGAAATATTTCTGCAGGGAGAACGTGAGCAGAAAAGAGAGTATCTGAAGTGGGAGTATGGACTGGTGTCCTTGTTGGGCTCTTGTGCAGTTTGGAGCCAAGTTTGAGAAATGCATCTTTCTTCAAGGAGGACTTTAAAAAGCTCTAGGATGGGTTTTTCAAGTCATAGAAGAAATGGGATCTGTCTGCAGTGGTGTAACTTGCCCTGTCTGCTACATCTGGTTTTGGGGGGGTGTTGAGGGACTTGCTTGTGTTTTTGTTGAAGGAAACAGAGGCGACCTTAGAGGTCTACAGTTTCTGTAACCCCTGTCTGCTGCCCTGGCTCTCACCAGGCTTCCCACCATGATGGCTTTTATCAGCTTTCCAGGTTGAAAGAAACACAGTATGCTCGATTGCCTCTCTGTCAGCGCTGAGGCCACAGCGGAGGTGCTCTGAGGGAGCGCATTGTGCCACAGCCCTTCTTAGCTCGTGGGCTGGAGTGCTATGAGGAGTCCAGCAGCGTTTTGTTTGTGAGAGAAATCCCTGTGGCATTCTGTGTTAGAGCTGGATTTACTGGAAACAGGTCCTTGATGAAAACCTTCCCCACACAACCTTTCCCACCTACAGGCAGTGGTGACTGGCACAGTCCAAGAGCTTTCAGCAGCCAGCTCTATTGTGGATGTCTGGCAAGAAAGCTGCAGAGCTGGTGAACAAGACTTAACTCAGTGCTGCTTTAACTGGGGACAACTCGGTGGGTCTGGGTAGCAGCGAATAGGTGATGACCCTGCAAGTTCCCAGTCCTGCTCACTTGTAATGGTTCCTTGGGGTCGTGTTTGCCAAGAATGCGGTGGCTGATTTTTGTTTTGTTTTGTTAATTATTTTTTTAAGAAACTTGTTAGAGTTGTGTTAAAGTGGTAAGTACCAAGAGCCAGGTTTGCATACCCAGATCCTGAGTTTCTGAGGTTGGAGTGCTGCTGTGCAGTTTCTATTCAAATACTGAGTTGCTCCTTCATTATTGCTCTGGTTTCAAAATTGTTAGGATTTAGAGAGACAGTGTGGATAGAAAAGAGAACATGGGGTTTTGTGTTTTATTAAGTCTTGTCTGGTTTTGGGGAAGTATGGGGCTGTTGTTTGGTGATGTTCCCAGTTCTCGCGCCAGCTAGCACCCTTAGCACAGCGGTACACCTGCCCTCCCCTTGACTCAGCCCCCTGTAAGTCCCTGAAGAAGGCTCTAGTCTCTTTTCCTTTAACTGGTGTGGTTGGCTCAGCTCTACTGCACACTGCTGACGGACCAGACTGTGACTTTGACCCCATCATGTTGCTCCTGTCTATACGGTCGAGTGTAGACGAACCTGAGCTTGTTGCCTGTGAAGAAATACAACTGAATGTGAGCCAGACACCTCCGAGCATGGAGTGGGAGCGTGAGCAACTGTGTGCCAGGCTCTCTGCAGCTCTGCTTGCTACCTTTGGAAATGCCTTCTGCAGCTGAGGAGCTGGCTGAATGTCGTGCCAGCCCCCTGGGGACCTCTTGCAGGGCGGCTTCCCTGGATGCAGCCACTTCTCAGTAAATCCCATCCATAAGCAAGGAGGTGGTTGGGATTTGCAGGTATCTGGCCTGATGGAGTGCATCCAGTTCATGGGCAACATGGACTGCTCTTCCAGAGAGCTTTTCAAGTGCAGAAAGAGCAGTAAAACATGGTATCTCGAGAGGGCTAACCTTGTGAAGGTATGTAGAAGATAGTTGTTGGGTTGAAAATCTTGAAGAGAGGTTGGAAGGTGAACACAGATTTGGATCACCACAGAAGAAAAAGCAGTTTTGTAGCGTTGTGACAGTATCTCAGAGCTAAGGAGAGAACTCTCTGTACCCCTCTGCGTGGTAGCTGGTTTTTGGGCAAGGAAACCAAGGCACGCGATGCACAGATATCCTGTTGAAATGGGAGGTGTGTGGTGAGCCCTGTAAAAGTGTGTGCCCCGGCTTTGATTGACCTGGTGTGAGCTGGGGCCTGGGTGGCTTGCCATGTCCAAAGCCGTGTCACGAGCTGCTTACACAAGAGGCAGGCTGGTGACAAAAAGGAAGGACTGGCCCCTAGGGCTGGCAAAGAGATCCCTCAAGAAGCATCGTGCCTCAGAAAATGCCAGCTGAGACAGAACAAATTCATGGGAAAATGTTGGTTTTGATGAATTTCAGTTGCTGAAAAATATTGGATGAAAATGTTTTGAAAACCATTTGACCTTTTCGAAATGGCAAAGTTTCAGTGTTTTTAGGTCCAAATGCTGCTTCATTCTAATAGTTAGCATTAATGGAAGGTTAAAAAAAATGTTGGAACTGAAATAAAATTCCTGAAAATGAGTAGAAACAGAATGTTCTCTTCCTCTTTTCCTCCCCCAGTGTTCTTATATCTGGGGAAATTGGGAGATTTTTTTTTTTCACTTTTTTGTGTCTCTAAACTGGGATATTTAAAACCTCACAAATTGTTGTGGGAGGGCATCCCATCCGGCTCACTACCCACCTTCTCCAATGCAGACGCAAGTGTAAAAGTGACTTTTTAATTTTTGTTTTATTTTGTGATGGAGCTACAACCATTTTTCACACATCCCAGAGGGGTCTGGAACTCTCCAGAGGGACCGCGGTGCAGCCTGTCCTCGCAGCGCTCTGCCCAGGACCATCTGTTCAGTTCCTAGCAAGCCCTGAGTCTCCCCATCGGAAGGGAAGGAGCGCGAGCAGTGTTCTGTGAGTCGTGGTGCAGCTAAGTGACAAACACTGTGTTTGCTAAACTGAGACACGGGGAAAGCATGAAATAATCACTTTCAATGTGTCATGGCAAAAAGGAGCCAATTGTGTGCATGAGCCAGGAGCCAGGACTCACGTCTAAATATACAGAAAATAAGGTAAATAGGACTACACAGCAGGGGATGTCTTAAGTCTCCCCAGGCAAATACTGCTGACTGGCTGAGATGCATAGGGAGCAGGAACGTTATCTGGCTGAAGTGGCTGGAGAAAAAGCCTGTGCATATGCAACATTTGCACTTCACAGTTGAGCAAAGTATCTAGGGTGCAGAGAGCATGAGGGCCCGAAGCTCCAATCTTCATCCTCTTTAGCCCTGCTTTGGAGCAGAAATACCTCTTTCTGTATACTTTCTTAAATGGAAGGATTAATTTAAGATCTGTCATGTAGGCATGATGGTAAATGGGTGGTTGTGCTCACTCTCACTGGTATCCCAAGTCTGTTGCTGTGTTTCTGGCTGACATGAAATGCATTTGTTGCTCCTCCTTAGCTTTGCTGCCTGTGCCTTGTCCATCAGGTGATGGGGTCATGCTGCCAGAGTGGTAATTTCTTCACCTGTCCCTGCCAGCGTGTTAGTGTCCTGCAGCCCTGGTTGGGGTATGTTGCTTTTCCTTTTGAGTGTTATGGGACAGTTTTCTTGTACCTGTTGAAGTTTTCTTAGCCTTGGTTTAGCAGGAACAAGAAGTTACGCTTCAACCATCCTGTTATCGTGAAGTTGCCAACACAAAATTTGTAGAGTTCAGCTTTGTCTTCGGGGGCTGTTCAGAGAGTGAAAAAGTGCATCCCATCCGGGTTCATTTAAGCTTGCAGAAAGGCTGGTGTAAACTCACTGCGCTTACTGATGCTAGGTTCAAAGTCATCAGCTCATATAGCAATAGTAAAGCAATCTTCTTAGTGCCAGGGATGCTCCTGGAGATCCCCATGAGGACCTGGATGGCCGGGGCAGGATAGCTCGGTGTGGAAGAGAAGGCAGGTGAGATGTGGTCTGCAGGCAGAGTTTGGGGACTAACGAGGTGTAATGAACTGAGGTGTAATGTTCCAAAACCAGCAAATAGCGATTTGGGGTTGCTTGCAGTGTTGGGTTTTGTCCTGGTTAGTGACCTATTTCTGAGATACAGAATGTTTTGAAGACCTCTGTTAATCTGATTTGCCCAAAAAAGGGCTCTTGTAGGATAGCCAGTGATTGGACCTGTATCCTTCTCCTGTTCTCTAAAAACATAGCCCTTTTTCTTTGATTCCCTGTTGGGGTTGGCAGAAATTACATATGTAAAAATTCTGCCCTGTAAGTAAACACCTAAACCAAAACTCCCTCCTCTCCTTCCCTCCCAACAACAACGCAGGCAAAGCTGTAGGATTTTTAAATTGTTTTGCCTCACTCAGGTGCTGGGAGAATGAATGGATACAAAGATGGGAAAAATGGAAATACAGAATTTCTAGGAGAGATACAGAGCTAAATTCATCTTGAATATGGCTTTATTCAAGACAATTATTTGAATGGTTACTAGTAAAGCCATTTTCTTTTAATTTACCCATTGCTCCTAACAGAACACATTGGTGAGATGCAGTTCTTGAAGTACTTCTTGCATCTTAATACTTCGCACAGTATCCGGTCTGCTTTCTAAAGCCTGTTTTGCAAGTATTCTTTCAGACTCACAGGTCACTTGTGCCTTGGCAGCCACTCGCAGTCTGAGTGCTCCTCCTGCAGAATGGTTGCTCTTGAGGCATGTTGTAGGCGATGCTGTGTTTCTCTGGTACGTTTTTGTATGCTGCAAAATCACCTGGAGCTGAGAGGAGCCTTACACTGTGTTCCTCTGAGCAATCCTGCTGGATGAATAGGGCTTAATGCTTGTACCAAGAACCTAGACCCCCTTCCCTTCTTTACTGGATTTCTCATATAGCTGACGTTGCTTTATTTCTGTGTTTTGTTCTAAATATGTGAAATGGACTTCTAAAAAACTTTTTTGTGGGCACCTACAAGGCAGGGCCCTGGAGTGCTCCTGGAAGATGAGCTGGTGCTCTTGGGGGATGTTCAGAAAACGGCCTGAGCTGGGCTGGCTGGAGATGGTGCTGTGGCTCTCGGTCATTCTGCCGTGGGCTTCTCCAGTGCTCCAGCATGCCTGTTGATTTGGGGCATGTTATTCTGCTCTGAGTGCTGGCCTGAAGAACTGGAATTCACTTTTCCTCAATTACTGTGCACAGGTTCTGACTGTTATCATCAGAAAGGGACGGCAGCCCAGCTTCTGAGAAATTCAAATCTTCTGGATTGTAAAGGACCCTTCAAATCATTTTAAAACATCTTACAGGATTTTACAGCAATAGCTTTTGTGCTTTCATTTTTGGATTCAAAGAAACTCTTAGACTGAAAGACAAAAATAAAAAACAAAAAACATGGCTAAACTACTCCCCATCTATTCTTGAAGCTGCTCATCAAGTTCCATCAAAAGCACTTATCCAGTGACATTCATGTTAGTTTTTAGCTGCTGTGCTACCTGGTCAGTAGTACTTGGAACTGCAACACTGAAAAGTAGGAGCTTTCCAGACTGTGAAGCTCCATAGCTTTTTGTGAGGGTATAGCAGAATTTGAGCTGTAACTTTATAGGGGGTAGTGTAAGGCCAGGCAATCAGAGGTCTGTAACTTAACCTGATAGTTGGCATTTACATGGTCCCTAAATACAGTCATACTCAGGAAAAATAGTATTTTTTTCAGGAACACACAACTCTTGGAACTATTCCTTGTCTTCCCTGTCATCAGTGCCCTCTTTATTATTTTCTGGGGCTGTAACACTGCATATGAGATTTCCCCAGCGAACTAATATCCTCTCTTTTCTGGGACTTTGGAAGGCACCACGAAAAGCCAAACCCTGTTCCCCTGTCGAGGTTCTCTCTTTGAAGAATGATTACTTCTGGTTTCTTCACCACACAGCTTCAAGTTTCAAAGCAAACGCAGAGAGCGGATCCTGGCCAGCGACTTCACCTGCCAGCAGCGTGCATTTCTTAGGTTTTACTGCTTGAGTGCCCAGAGCTCTCCTTGCAAGATACTACAGATGCAATTAATGGAAAGGGTATGTAGGTGTCCCCATAGAGAATTGCTGATCTTTTCATGTAAAACTTGGTATCTGCAGTTACCCTATGCAGCTGGCCTTCTAAGGTGGCTGCCTACAACTCCTGAGCTACACAGGCTTTGGGCAGTTACCCTCTGCCTGTTGTGAGGCGCATCAGAAGTGTGACCTGTCTAACAGCATTGCTAATCATCACTAGCTTAGTACTGGCAAAACTACAAACGGTGCTTGCCAGCAATCTGGTAGCAGTTTCTGCTAGAGCAGCAGTTCTCTTGTATTAAGGGCAGCTGCCTAGCTGGGTTGCTTCGAGCAACTTTCTTTGAAATAGTGTTTCCAGACTTCAGGAAGTAAGAGCAGAAGGCTGCCTCCTGCAGCCCTACGCTGACTCCCCTGACCACCTCATGTCGGGACATGCCGGCTTCCAGGAGCCTTTTGGAAAATTTGTGCTGGTAAGCAGTACCCAGGAGTGTAACAAGTCCTCCCCACGTCTGGTGGTTGTTCTCGGATGCTCCCGTGTGTTTGCATGAAAGGAAGCGTGGTGGTGGTTTGTCTCCTTGACCGTTTTGGGACAGCGTGAGCCACAAGCTTGCGATGTGGCTGCCTGAGCACTGAAGGCAGCTCATGAATGAATGTCTGAGAGTCCAAAAAGCCCCTTGTTCTTCCCAAGTATGAAGTGAATATTGTTCTGTTGCTCCTTAAAGCTGCCAGAACAGCCCCTCTCTGTACCGTACCTAGTCCAAGCCTGTCAGCAGCTGTGACTTGGGTAGGAAATCAAAGGTCACAAATGACATGACCCCATAAGGCATCAGAGCGCTGACAGTCCCCGTAACAGGGTTTACTTAAGTAAATCAGTATTTGTAACACCTGCAAGGAAAGGAAGTCGCAAACCACAGACAAGAACAGAGCCCGAGGCTGCTAAAGCACAGTGTCAGCTGCGTGTCCTGGTGGGGCTGAGCTGGGCTGCAGTGCATCTGCCTGTGAACGCAGTGCCTTTGGCAGCACCCAGACCTGTCTGCCAGCCCTGCCAGAGGGCTCTGTGACACCTCAGTGTGCCCAAGGGTGAAGTGTACCCTGGGGAGAGGGCAGTTAGGAAGGGATGACCTGGCACAGCCATCACACCATGCCTTCTCCATTATCTGCCTTGCGCTGATGCAAGCTGAAGGTCAGAACCGGTCACCCATGGTTTTGCTGATGTGTGTCCTCCGTAGCCTGGGCTCGGAGGGAACACAGGAGGGAAATCCTCCTCGGGGGCCAGGCTGTCTTCCCTCCCCTTATCATTTCCTCACCTGGATTCCTGGTGCTTTTAAAGGAGAAGGTTATCTGAGGTGTGGGTTAAGGTGCTAGAAAACGTGGCAAGTATAATTGTGCAATGGGATGCTCAGGAGGTTCTCTGCCAGGTGCCTTACAGCAGCAGTAAGGGCAGCCTGCCTGTGCGAGTCCTCACCAGGGCTCTGGGGGGGGGGGGATCTGGTACAGCTCTCTCCTTCCTGGCTGAATTTGCAAGATAGCTTCTGTCTGTTATTTTGCTGGCTTCTGCCCAAAGCTGGCCATCTGTCCTTGGGATGCCTCTGCATCCCTGTGAGCTCTGGCCCTTGGGTTTACACGCCCTGGGTTAAACCAAGGCCCAGGCTGGAGCAGTGGAGTTCTCCGAAAGGCATTTGAGGCCTGGAAGCTGCTGCACACTGGTGCAGCCTCTGCGCCTGGGCACCGCAGTGGCGGTGGATGAGGAGAAGAGGAAATGAAGGACAAGGAGCAAGTTAAGTTATGTACTGGTGCAACAGGCAGGTGCTGGGAGGAGCGAAGAAAAAGGTTTTCAAATGCATCTCTTTGTTCTGTGCTCTTATCTCCCACCCTGGCAGCAGCCTCAGCTCTGAGACACTACCTCTTGTATCTTGGGAACAGGCCCAAACCTTTAATGACGGCAGGCATTCCTGCCTCTCGGGGCCCTTTGTCTCTCAAGGCTATCAGCTTTCTCTGAGGAGACACATCATCGCCCAGACCTGTGCTCGATAAGGGCTTTTGAAGTCTGCTGTTTGATATGCGTCACTGCCTGTGTCACGCAGCACAGGGTCTGCTGGCTTTTTTCCTTTCTGTGCTGCAGTTTCACCCACCTGGTATCACAACCAGATGAAACAGGAGAAGCACATCTCTGAATAACTGGGGTCTGGGGAATGCAGTGTCCTAGAGAGAGCAGTTAGCCCCTTCAGAAGCTCCTAGCAAGAGCAGAGATGAATCTTTCCCTCCTGTGGGAGAACTGGCCTTTATTTCATTTAATCCCCTCACTGCTGGTCTCTGCTGGGGTCTGGCTGCTCCCCTCCGGAGCCGAGCTGTGTTTTCTGCTTGCACTATGGCCTCTGCTTCTTGCCTGCTGTGAGGGGCTCTCCAAGGCAGGACACAGGAGGCCCCACAGCCCCCATAATGACAGCAGTGCCGACTGCACTAAGGTACTGCCTGTTTACATTCGGGCTCTTGCTACTAATGCCTAACAGAGATTCACAAACAGAAACCAATTTGGGGTTTTGGGTGCCTTGTTAAAGGTTTTTTTGGGGGGGAGGTCTGGTTTCTGTAGCAGCTAATAATTTATCTTTTTCTCCAAAAGGCACGTGGTTCCTGCTAATGGAGTTGCTGCTCAGTACGTGCATGTGCTAGGTGCGATGACCCAGCTCGGTGACTCGTGAGTAAGGATGTCTGAGCAGCAGGTGTCCTTTGGAAAGCCTGGCGAAGCCAGGGTGCTTGCAGAGTTAGTGCCTGGCAGTGCAATAGTTAAGTCACGCATGGTGTTAACCAAAAGAAGTCTCACAGAGGGGTGCAGTGAGGTGCCTACCCAACAGGCAAAGCAAACACATGATGAATGAGAGTTAAAACAACACTTCAGGATATAACTGGAAGGAAACTTTTCTGAGAAGCTATCTCCGATCTCTGATTGTCTTACTGTTTCTGGATGAGGGAATCGTGAACATGGTGAACTGTGCAAGATCAATAATTCACCTTGGATCTTGCAATTTCTGCTGTGCAAGCAAGCAGGATTTCACATGACTGCTGGGAAGTAAAAGCTAATTGAAGAACTGTTATTTAATTGGCCTAGGTTCATCTTTATCTAATAGTCAACAATAAAAAAGCGAGTCTGGAAAGAAAAGCTCTGGAGGGATGAAGTGACTTGACCAAGATTAAAATAAACTCAGGCTTGAAATTAGCCCTTGCAAGTCCCAGCAGAGGAGCTTGCCTAGCTGACCAAAAAAGTCTCTCACTTTGTTATTGGCAGAGATCCTCAGCTCGGAGCACAATAGAAATGAGATGACAAAAAAAAAAAAAAAAGTAAATCTTATTGTGGTGTTTCTGTACCTATGTGAGCAGTGTTGGCTTGAAGGGAGGTGAGGCAAACCAAACTGAGAAGAGAGACAAGTGATGATGCATGGGCAAGGAGGCAAGACAGGCACTGACAATGCCAGAGCATTATGTTGGGCAAAGGTGTTGAGAATAGACTTCTGTGTTTGTTGATATTTCTGCTGAAGACTCCAGGTTTCTCCACTGTCTTCCCATTTTTGGGGGAGCTCACCTTCTGAAAGACACCATCCCTGCATGCCATGGTCCTAGGTTTAGACTTCACGGCTGCGTACAGCACAACAGGGATGCCATCCGTGAGCAGCGTCTGAGCTCTGTAGGATAGAGGCAAGGCAAAATGGACTGTAAATGTCTTAACTGCAGCTGTGTGAGCGAAGTGGGGACCTGACCCGTCCCCATTACCCCTTTTTAAGGGGTGGTATGGGCAGGGTAGGCCAGGAGTGCTGCTGGCAGTTCCCTCTGCCCACTGAAAGCTTCCCTCTGCTTGTAACCAGGAGGGCTCAAGAGGCGCAGCCTGGGGAGAAGCAAGGCTTCAGCTGCTGAGGAGGAGCAGTTCAGTGCCGTGATTTGGATCTTCTGCTTTGCCTGGAAAGCCAAGTGGTGTCTCAAAGGTCTTCAGCAAGTCAAGCAGCCTGGGGCTGGTTCTTGCCTTTTGTTCTCTCCAGTGGCTTTGCAGTTGTATCCGCGTCTCCTGAAGTCTTGTGTGGTGTAAATCCTAACAGCCAGGCACTGATCTGTGTCACCTGTGGCTTAGCTAAAGGTGCCCATGCCGTTGCCTAGGCAGCCAGAGCATCATGTGTGAGCAAAGGGTTCTTTGGGCAGAAGCAGAGCTGGCTCCTTGTCCGTGTCCTGCACGGGCATCTGTGACTGACCGATGTCCAGCATGGCCTCCTGTCACCGAAACTTACCTGCTAGTGCCTGCGGTGCCTCCAGATCAGGCATCGCTTCACCCTGCTGTTACAGGCAGGAGACTTCACTGCAGCTATTTGGGGTGAGCGTTCACTGCATGTTTCTTGGGCCAGTGTCTCCTCTGACAAGCTTTTGCACAAGAGACAAAAAGGCAGTGCCTGTTACAAGTGGTTGCCCTTGTCCTCCTCAGTCTGCAGCACTCCCCAGTCTGACATGGCCAAGTTACCGTCTCGGTGCTTTCAGAGGCTGTGTTAATTTTATTTGTGACCATACAGTCCTGGAGACGCAGGCTGCCAAGTATCTGTCAATAATCAACTAGAGGATATCTTATCTTTTTTTTTTTTTTTTTCTTTTTTCCCCCCTTGGCTAAACACATTGTAAGGGCTAACACACCATGAATAATATTGTCATAAAAAAACACATCCTCTGTAAATCTGTCCCAGCTGTTGCTGGGCTGGATTTATGACAGCAATATATAACCAAACTGTTTTTGAGAGGAGGCTTACAAAAACGCTGTGCTACAAGTTGTGGGTCCAGCGAGAGGTCTGTGCTTCCTGGCCTGTGGGAGGCCAGCTGGCGATGGAGAGGTGCGAGATGGCAGCCGGGGGCCTTGCCTTTGTTCCAGCCTGGAGCAGGGCTGTGTTAGCAGTCTGACCTGGGATAGCCAGTGGGCGACGGGGTTGCAATCGCCGTGTTTTGTGCGATGGCTTTTGGGAAAAGCAGTGCTTGAGGAGCCTGGTTCTGCCCTCACTGACTTCCATTAGCTCTTCTTCGTTTTTTTTTTTTTCCTCTGTACCATGAGTTTTAGATAAGTCGTTTGATACGGCGGCTGAGATGTTAACTCTTCCTGATAAATCTCTTATCTGCCTCTGCATTAAGGAAACCAGTATTACAGCTTGAATTTGGACTTCAGTTCAGCTTCCTGACCATCTTTATGGTGTCAGGCCTCATTCTGTTGGCTGCTGGACCTTTTGCTTTTTGACCATTTTCCCTGTTGTCCAGATTTCTCACGTTGTGTGTTTAAGGGGTCTGGCAAATCATAAGTTGGTACTTTTCCACCCTCAGAATATGTCATGAAAATAATAGTTTAAATTAATAGAAATTGTCTTTGATTTGCATTCTGGTGATTGAAACTTGAGAATCAACTTCCTTTTTTTTTTTTTTTTTGTTTTGCTTTGTTTAAGAGATCCTCTATGTAGCTGAGTTGCTATTTTTAAAAGTTGAGATTTTTATGTACTGATGTGGCTCCATTAGCAATGGCTCTGAGAAAAAGTTAATACAGAAGGGCTATGGTGACAGGCTGAGCATCAGAAATTATGTCATTCAAACAGAGTTTGCATGGAGAAGTGAACGTGTCACAGAATCAGAGCCGTACACTGGGACTTGGGCTGACAAACGTTTCTTCAGATGGCTGCTGAACCTGGAGCAAGTGTCTACAATTCCTCTCCAGAATCTTGAGCTTAGTGGAATCCAGCGTTACGGGAAGTCATCGAGGTGATTTCTGCATCCAGGCAACTCTGTTGTTACAAATAATGTGCAAGTTCAGATAAGGGTTATCAAATTGTGTGCCTCGAGTTGTAAAATGGTATCTGCAGGGATCAGGAGAGAGCACACCCCGGAGCTCGCCACAGGGGTTGGTGGGCAGCCAGTCTTCCCCATGAGTTCTCTGTGGAACTGCTGGGGAAGAAAACTTCGATTCAGTGTTAATAACCTCAACGGAATCCATTGCTAAGCTGTTCCTTTTGCTTTCTTAAGAGCATCGTGTGTTATGGAGGTGGCCAAGAGCAGTAGCCACTTCCTGGCTGCTGCTTTCTTCTGAGCTTTCTACTCTTTGTCCTTTGCTGTCTTAAGGTCTCTTGAGATGGGCTGGGCATCCCAGAAGTGCAGTTTCCACAGGCACAGAAGCCTCTTGGGTCTTGGACGGAGGCTCGTGGTTTTATGGGAGAGGATTTTGCCTGCCAGGGTGCTCAGGCTGGGGTGGTATTTGACTAACAATGAAGATATATTAATACTGTGCCCTGGAGGAATGACTGCTGAAATAAACCGTCAGTCAAGTGTGTGCCTTCCTGTTGTCTGAAGGGATCTGGGCAAAATCTACGGCCACCAAAGAGCAGATTTATTTGCTGTGCTGTTGCAGCTGCAGTAAATCTAATGTCAGATGTAACATGCCAAAGGCAAAGCTGTTCAGGCATGTTGCAAGAAAGGCTTTCAGCGTGATAGGAGTGCCTTCGCCGGTCCCGGACAGGCACTGAGAACTGCACAAACACTCAGAAAAGAAAAACAACTCGGTGAGGGCAAATAGCACCAAAACACTTCATTGGGCTGGGTTGAAGGAGGGAGGTGGATTTGTTACCAGCTTTGCTGCTGGTTTGCTTGCTGTTCTTGTTCTATTTTGCCTTTCTTCCAAGTGTGTTGAGTATTATATGTATGCTTTCCAAAATGCTGTTTAGGTTTGCACAGAGGTAAAGGACTTAATTTTGTTTCTGTTTTAGAACATAGATCAGAAATAGCCATTCCTCCCTTTTCCATCTCTAGTAGCTCATTTACAGCATAATTAGCTAGAATGTGTTGCAGTGCTATCAGTCCTCGCGCTTGGGCCTTCTGGGTGTATTTTCCTTGTCAGCTTGAATATGTGGATCCCCCTCTCCTCCAGCATGGGCTGCTGGATGCAATTTTACCATTTCATTTCAAGAGGAGGGAAAGACTTGCATCTCTCCTCACGCAGGAAAGCTACAAGCGCCATGAGGTTGGAGCCTCTCAATGTCAGCTTTGTGACTTCTCTTATTGCTGGCTTCATGATTCATCGGTTCTGATCAAACCAATTTCCAGCAGTAGGAGGGAAAAATGTGTGTCATGGTGATAGTGTGATAAGAGCAATGACCCTCAGCTGAGAGGAGGATGAGCCAATCCTGTTGCTAAATAGATGGCTCATCCTGTTATACAGTACGACACCACCCGGACCCATATCTTCAGCATACTTCTGAGAGCCTTCAGCCTTGCCTTAGGAGAGGAGAAGACTTAGGCCTGTGCTCAAGCACAAGGAGTTTTGGGCAGCAGACAGGTGCCTGCCAGTTTCTCAGTGCCCATACCTGGCAGTTCTAGGGCCAGGATAGCTGTCAGTAGCAGCGTAGCTGTCGCGTGCCCGTTTGCCTGCTGAGCCCAAGTCTTCAGAAAGCAGCCAGGGAAAGTGAACGTGAAACTGGGCTTCGCATGGATTCAGCACACAGAGCTGGGCTTCAGGTGTGGAAGAGCAGCAAAGCAAACTTGGTGAGGAAGGACTGCTGCCTAGGTTTGGGCTTGTGGGTTGATGGTCATGTTACGGTTAGCAGCTGTCTCCCATGACATTTTGTTTGCCCCCTGTTCTTTCTGTGGTGCCTTTATGTCGCAGTGGCTCACCCGAGCTGCTCTGTGCCAGGCAAATCCTTTGCCAGAAGCTCACGTGTCCGCTCAGGGTTCCACGTAGTCACTTGCCTTTCTTATCCCTCTGCACAGCGCGCTATCACCAAGCATCTTATCAGCATGAGCACTGCCTTGAAGAGAGCTAATTCATGCGATAAGGCCTTGCTGCCTGTTTCTCAAGCTGCACCAGTACGTCTTGCTCAAAAATAAGATTACGGTGATCAAAACCCTGCAGGACAGTCACCTTGGATAGTGTCGTACTCTTGTAAATGGTGTATGTGACATAAATCTCTATCAGGGTGTCATTTAACAGGGAAGTAAGCTATTATACTTCTCCCAGCAAATACTGAGTATTTTACGTTTTTATTGTGTGGTGTTTATTATTTTAATGAATCACCAAGATTATGCAGCTGTGCTGTTTAGCAATAAAGAGGGTGACATTGCCTGGCTAAGTCCATTGGCCCTGGGTGAAGTCTCAGCGGTGATTTCTGAGCTGGAAATGCAGTCCTGCTGTTATCTGCTATATAAGGGATGGAGCTGCCAAAAATAGCAGGCCTCAGAACTTTAATTTAAGTGGTTTATTTTCATGAGTGAGCTAGATCTCTCTAGTTCCCCTTTAAAAACAAATGGTTTAATTAAGCAGTTTATTTCTGGTGAGATTTGTATTTAAAATGAGAGGTGTTTCTTCATCATCTTCCACTTCGCTAATGAAAAGCACAGCTACAACAAATTGTCTTCCTTGGGAGAAGTGTTTTATCTCCATAGGTTTTTGATTTGTTACAGAGAATGCCCTTAAACTGGACTGAATTGTCCTTGTGCTGTTGGTTTTTGCCACCTGCAAAATGTCTTGGGTAAGGCTGAGACAAGGAGAGGGGAAAACGTATGAAGTAAGCTTCTGGGGTGCTGCTAACCAGCATCACCTCTAGCAGGACAATGCCTCTAATGTCTGGTTGGTTCATAGCGGCGAGCAACTCATTTAGGGACGTATTAGCCCTGCACACGCGTGTTTGGCATCTGCTCTCCTCTTTGCTGTGGATTTGGGGTTTTCAGCAGTGGGGCGGGTGACCTGGGGGGGGGGGGGGATATAATGTCACTTGTCTGGAGGTTTTCAAGAAGCAGCCAGGGAAGGGTAAGCAGTGACATGGGTGTTCGGAAAGTGTCCTCAGCTGGCTTTGTGTGTGGGGATATGGAAAGAAGATGGGGATGATGGCTGGGGCTGTGCTGGGGAGCTCGATTCCATCCTGGAAGTGACACCTGGACCTGTTGGGTCCTGGTACGGAAGCTTTAATCGGACTTGTTTTCTGGTGAAGCCCATGCTCTTGAATCTCATCACAGCCAGGTCTCCTCCTTTCTTTTTGTGTTAGAAAAAGGTGAACTCTGCAATGTCAGCTCAGAGCTCGCTGTGTTTGAACACCGTGGTATGAGTTAGCAGTTCAGGAACTTTCAGATAAGGATTTTCCATGCACAGTTATATTGCAGGTGGTTTATAAGGCAGAGCTATATTTGACCAACTGTTTACTTAAATACACAATTCCTCATAAGCACAATTAATTTCAAAGGCTGCCTTATCTCACCAGTGACTGAAAGAGAGGTGTCTAGGAGGGCATTAGCATGGAAACAGATGTGAGGTAGAAGTAATAGCATTCCCCTAACTGCATCATGATGGATATATCTGCATGGTTGTCCCTGCTCTGCCCTGACATCCAAACAAAATTCTATAAAGATGCTGTTTTGTGCTGGCTTTGGGTCGTTCTTTCCTCCTCCCTGTTACTACCCCGACTCTTCACCACCTTCTCCGCAGCTCAGCAGAGGCTGCGGCCAGAACTGAGCCACACCAGCCCTGCTGTTGGACACTGAGCGCCTTCATCCCGAAACAGCAGGGAAACGTGTCCATCCTTTTCTAGCGAGGGCTACAGAGTTATATAGCAAAGTCCAACCCACACTTTGGTCTGGGAACCTCTGCCCTTGGCCCTGTGATGAGGAATCTTCAGCTTGGGGCCCATGGCAGGCATCTGCAAGCAGGTTGTTCCTCAAGCAGGTTGTTCCTCCTTTTGGTAAGAGGGGATGCCATCATCTCCTCCAGGGAAGATGCTGATGGTCTGTTGCATGGTCCATTATTATCATTATTATTAATTGTGCTCATGGGGAATGGTATATTTAAGTAAACAGAGCTGGTCAAATATAGCACTGAATGGTCTATTATTATTTATTTCTAAATGAAAAAATTGATTATTTAAAAGCTCCAGTTTGCATAAAAAGTACAGGAAGATGTGTTATTTATATTCCCAAGTTCCTCTTTCAAAAAGGACTTGGGGCTCTTGTATGCCTAATTAGTTTGCCCTTAGGGAACTAATTTCCTTGGGAAAACATATATTTCTTGCTTTGCTCTGCTGCTTCTGGGAAAGCACACCCAGAGCTCTGGCTGAGGCCGCTCAGAGCCTGTTGTGGGCCAGGAGGACCCAGCGCTCCCTGAGCTTGGTCAGAGTCCGCCTGAGGTGTCTCTTGCTTCCCGAGCAAGGAGTGGGTAGCCAAAGAGTGGCCCTTTAAGGTAACCTAGAAAACCATGACCTTGCCTACACAGGCCTTGCAGGCACAAAAGAACATTTTATAATTGTTTTTCCAGATAAACAAGTGTCAAGCGTATACTATGAATTAGTTGTGGTGGCTTAGGCTAGCCTTCAAGATCAATAGAAGAGCAGTTGTTACTTGATCTCTCAGAAGAATGCCTGGGCTGCTCCATTGCTCACCCAGTTGACTAACACGTGGTAAGGTTTATCCTGCATCAGGTGTCACTCCAAACCACCCAGAGGAATAGATCTTTTGAAAAAAAATAATCAAAATAGCTTTCTAAATTCTGGTGGATACTCCATTTTCCTGGAGCTGGAAAATGACTGTGTATGCAGACAGCATTACCTTTTTTTTGTGGCCAAAGATGATAGGTGATGAGATTTTAAAGCTGAATAAAGCAAACTCATAGGTCAGAGGCTACCAAGCATAAGGAAAAGGGAATAAAGCAGTTCAGCTATACCTCGAGATGCGGATCAACCACAAAAGAGTTTTCCCACTACAACCTCTCCCCCCCCCAAAAAAAAGTCTGTGTCCTCAGTAATGGGCACAGTAATGCCACTTTGGAGTGTATCAAATGTTGAGGCTGCATGTGTGGCTCAAAAAAACCAAACCACCCCCCACACCAACACCAAGGTGCTTGCAGCCTTCCTCTTACCTTCAGTGAAGAGCAAACTGCTTGTCCATGAGCAGGGATGTGGGCATTTGAAGGTGGTTTGCACAAAAGGGTGAGTGAGGAAAACAAGGACATTTGAGTAGGTTTTGCACCATGAGGCTCCCTGTAGTGCCACCTCTGCGAGCAGATCCTTGCGGTGTGTGTATTGAAGCTACCGCCTTTGCACGGTGTCCTAGCTCAAATGTGAATGCTAATGCTGCTAATGATACTTTTTTTTTTTTTTTTTTTTTTTTTTTTTTTAAGAGAAAGTAAAATTGCACTCTTGCTATAGGTTGTGGTCCTACAAGAGCAAACCATCTTCCTTGTGCCAGGGGGTCTACGCAACTGAGAAAATCCTTGATGGATTATTGATGCTGATGCAAACGCTTATGATAGTTTTGGAAGATACAGGATTAAGATTAAACTCCAGGTTGCTCAGTGCTTGCAAGAAAAAGCCCATTATCTTTACAAGTATGATTCGTACTTCTGCCAAAGGTTTGTTTTAACTCACCTATTGACATATCTCAAAATCCAGAAGTGTGGTCAGTCTGATTGCATTCTGTGTACCAGCTGGAGGTAATTCCATGGTGGCCCACTTAACACTAACATCACTTGCCTCTGATACAGCTGGTGGAAGGCCAGTTATGCAGACCAGTGTGGGTCATGTTCTGCATAATAACCCCTGATTTCATATAGCACTTTCTACTCATAGATCTCCAAGCACTTTGCAGAAGTACACTTCTCTCTGTTTTCTAGAGGGCAGAAGAGGCATGTGGATGGAAGTTACGCATCAGAAGGTGGCCAGTGGCAGGCTGCAGACTAGAAAACAGCTCTCCCGTTTCCAGTCCGATGCTTCCCAGTGCATGGCTCTGCTTCTCACAGTGTGGTAGTTCATCAACAATTAGAGTGTGTAGGATAGGGAAAATTCCTAGACCAATCTGATGAAAATCCTTGATGAAAGATAAATGAATGCAGACAAGGAGGAACTCCTAGTGTATGGCATTGGAAATCAGCATAACTGATGTCTGAGTGAATGCCTGGATTGATTCCGTCCTGCAGCTGGTACATGCATACTGTTTATTGGGCTTCTCCCACCTCTGGTAAGAAAACCCTGTCACTGCTAGTGACTGCTAGACCTATCATCCAGTTAGTGACTTTTGAGGCGAATTAAACTTCACTTTTTTTTTTTTTTTTTAATCCTTTCTGGAAAACACAGGGCCAGAGGGTTTCCTGAGACTTCCCCCTGACTCCTGGCTTGAGTACTTTGGTCCTGGCTTGCCAGAAAGCTGGAGCTGTGCAGCAGACTGAACCTCCTGAGGAATGTGCCCTGCTGTGTAGTGGCCAAGCCATTGACTTGACTGGAGGCCACGCAGTGGGAAAGTGGGAAGTGCTGCCAGTATCTCTGCTGAGAGGTAAGGCAGAGCTGGCACTTCTGTGCTGAATTTGATAGCAAAGGAGAAAACAAAACCAAACAATACAAAACATGGGATGCAAAAATTTTCCTTTCAGCATTGTGGATTGTCCTAAGTTTTGATGTAGACAGGTGAAAGAAGACAGAGTGCTGGCACAGGAAACCGAGGCCTTGGTTTGTTTAATCTTCCCTTCCTTAAGGCCGTGAACAATACTAGAAGCTCAGGAGAAATGAAAAATCACTTATTAGGAGCAACATTATTGCCAGCTTCTGAATGACAGTAACATGTTCAGTCTGAAGTACTTACCTGTACTGAAGAAACAACCCTTGAGAGATGGGGCACCAAGGGAGAATCATCAGTTTCAATTTACAGATGCAGAGTTGAGCACAGAGGGGATAAGTGACCTGCTCCAAACCACACAGGTGACATGTCAGAGGAGGCCTGGCCCTGCTCCAATGCCTCTACCTGCAGACTTGATGCAGCTTTCCACCTCTTCCCCTCCAGCTACACTACTACACTGTAGTAACATGCTTTTGGAGCTGGTCCATCAGCTAGGGAGAGGCTCACAACTTGCTGTACCAGGGCCTCTGCCAAGTGGCTCCATTAAGAATTGCTTTCATGATTACAGTGCTTATGCAAGCAGGGAGCAGGCTTTTGGGAGGATGTTTATATTGCACAGATCGTTTATCTGGGTTGGCTATCTCCTCATTACCTGCATCGAAGAATTGCCTTCCTTAGTGGCCAATAAAACTAAATTGCTAAATCCAGCTTTGTGTAACCCTATTTACCTTCTGTACCAGATTAACCTTTATCATATTTGCAATTGCATTGGGAAAGTAACATAAACAGAGATGTAGGTGGTGGAGGCAAAGGCTAGTTGGAGAGAGCCAGCAGCACCCCGCTTGCCAAGTGCCCGCTGATAAGAGGAGGCTTGTGCCAGGCGGGGAGTTGCAGAGAAGCAGTTGCCTCGTTTGTGCTGATCAGCACAATAGTTGTATGAGTCTTCCACGCCTTCGTAGCACTAACAGAAATGGCTGGGGTTTAAGGTAAACAGTGAGGAGCCCAAGCACTGTAGAAATTATTGGTGGGGAAATGAGTCCTCGGGGCTGGCTCCGGCAGGCAGTTGCTGCCCTGGGTGACTTAGCAGCTGGGTCAGCGCCAGCCAAGTGCTCCTCCCAAGACATGCCCAAAGCCTTGTCACCGTGCTGCTGTGCTCAGCCTGCGTCTGGGGCACGTCCCAGGATTTGTCCTGAGGTGCTTGAAGGATCTGTTTTCTGTGAGCTGCAAAAGAACTTGGAGTGGGAGGGGGGTTGGCTGTCTGATGGGACAACCTGTCAGGGACCCGGAGGTTAGTTCTGCTGAGACGATGGGGTTGCCTGTGTTCTTCATCGTCTGTCCCCACGACTGGGCACAGGAGGGTTTCCAAAGGGCCAAATGAGGGGGGCTTCCTGTTTTTCTGAGAACCCGCTCCACCCGAGGGGCTCACTTTGGCAGGTCAGCTCGGTTGATGCACCAGTCCCATTTGTCACTCTGAGAGGAAAAAATGGTTTTGCCTTGAGTATTTATCAGTGAACAAAGCAAATACTCTGTGGACAAGTGCTCCTCTTCCCCCTCATTGCAGAGCCTGTTTCTGTGCCATACCTTTTGCCTGATAGTGTATTATTTTGTGTGTGTTTTACATACGCACAAATGTGTGTATGTAAAACTCCACAGTAATTACAGCCCTAGAAAAATCATCTAGGCTAGGTAAGTACAAATGGACCTTGCATGCGGTTTGGGTTGGATTATGCTGAGGACTTCCTTCTCAAAGTTCAGATGAGTTTCCTAGGAAGTGTGGCTGTACGCTGTTTAAACTAAGCAGCTGAGAAATGCACAAGTGGTTTAATTGTTGGGTAGAGACCAAAAAAAAAAGTGGGGAGCAGTGTATAAGATTCAGAAAAAGAACTGAAGGAATATTTGTGTGGATTGGCTCACCAACACTTAATTTCATTGCAGGATGTCTATGCTTGTGGAATATTCCATGAATTTGAGAGCACTTTGCAGTATTTGGACAAGTGCTCGTTGCTGAGAGCTGTGTTATGCCATCACTGGGTTCACAAAGCTGGGTACAATGAAGGGGAAGCTGGAGCTTGCCTGGGTTGTGTCAATCCTGGTTAGCTGAATGGGAATAAGTGTTCCCTGAAACTTCCATCTCCTCAAGAGGCTGTGTTAAGCTGGATCTTGTCATTGAAATACAGTGCTTTCCTCATCCTTTGAAAAGTGGGTCCCAAACCCTTGTTTCCAATTAAATCTGACAGGGCAGGAGGGGCTTCCCCTGGCTTTGGAAGGAAGAACAGGGATGGCGCAAAGCACCACTTGCCTCTAGGCCAAGGCTTCGGGGTCCTGCTGTCCTGAAGCAGGAAGACAAGGGAGGAGACCCCAAGAGAAATCCTGGGGTGCCAGAGCATGCCCGGTTGGCAGCAGGGCAGAAAGTTCATCTCCTTGACTTCTGGGGAGCCAAGATTCTCTCTGGGAGAGAGGTGTCCCAGGAAGCTTCCGTTAATTAAATGTCACGGTGCTATGTGCCTTTGGGAGAAGGAACTAAAAGCTAGACAAGCAGCAGTCCTGGGGCCGGTGCCACCCGAACTGGTGGCGTTTGAAACAGGCTTGTGTTTGATCTATTTGCTGAACAAAAGCTTCCAGCTCTTCATCATGTCAGTGGGCTATAATGGGCCCAGTCACAAGTGACAGTTTGTATGGGAGCTCTCAGCAGCTTGTTTTGTTTTGTTCATTTTGTTTTGTTTTAAGTTCATTTAGGAGAGGTTACATCACAGAAAATGCAAGCTCAGATGGAAATTTTACCATCCTGGACTTTGCAACTCTTTCAGAGCAAGCAGCAGCCAGGCAGATAATCTCATCTTCTCCTATGTGTAACTTTGTCCTTCCTGTCCTGGTATGAGTTTAAGCATAACGCATTCTGGCTCCTTTCAGTTGCTGGTGGGGACAAGACGCTGGGAGGGCAGTGAAGAGCAGAATACTGGGACACCTGCAGCTGCTGATTAACTAGTCTCACTTGAAAAGAAGGCCCAGAGCAATAGGGAATGGTTAATAGCTGCAGAGACTGGGTATTGGCAAGACGAGGCTTGGCTTTTGGTTTGAGTGGTGAAATCATGTATAAGTGTCAAGGCTCAGCTCTGAACCTGTGGAGGTATGGTCCAGTACCAGCCTTGGCCTTTTGCAATGAAGCTGTGAAATTCTTGCTGGTTGAACACCAGCGTGAAATAGAGCATTTCCAGAAACAGCCCACTTGGCGGCTGAGAGAAAGGCCCTTAAGCAAAACTGACACTTCAAGTGAAAAATGTGCCTGTTTGTCTGACAACTGCCATCTTGTTTCCAGACCCATAAGATGCATGTCCTAGGGAATAGAGTAAAATGCAAACTGGCCACAATTTTCGAATGATTTTTTCTTTTTATTATTTATTAGAGAAGGTTGAAATTGGGACTCGTGTGGGTAAGGATAAGACTCAAAAAATTTCTTACTCCCCTTTTTTGTGAAGAGGGGCTTTGTTTTTCCTCTCCCGTTATCCCATTTTGGCACAAAGAATCAATGTCAAATTTCATTTTACTTGTAGTTTTTAAAAGTTCCTGAAAAAAACAGCAATCAATTATGAGTAAAAGGTCAGATTTCTGTGGTTCTGTCTCCTTCCAGTGCTCTGTTTTGGGATACCGAGCCATCGCCGAGGTCTGTCCCATGCAGCTGGTGGGCCCTGTGAATGCACTGCCCCGTGTCACCTCTTCCATCCTGCTCCCGGAGAGGTAAGCAAGGAGACAGGTCTGCCTTAAGTTATGTAGGTTAATGAACAGTAGCTGGAAGGACACATGTCCCTTGGAATAAGTATTTGGAATGAGTTCTATGGTAGTGCGTTTCCTCATGTCCTGGGTGCTGGAGGCAGCTTCCAAGGCTGTGCAGGGCACTTGCAAGCTATGGAGGAGCTGATTTTGTTATGTGATTTAATCTTCTGTTGTTCGTCACGACTGGCCTTTTCAACTCTCAGGAGTTTCTCTTTAAATTCTTCCTCTTGCCCTCAGGATTGCCACAGCTGCACTGATATGTAGCAACCCACCGGCTATAACAACTCCTCACCTTTTTGGTTTTCATCTGTGTGGGGTTAGAGAAATGCTTGCCTCTCCCACTCTGCCTTCTGCTTGCCCTAAGTTTTTTTCTAGCGCTGTGCTCTAGCTGGCCTGTGCATTCTAGGTGTGCCAAGGAATAACTTGGTGTGGCTGCGGGCCAGCAAAATGGTGCTGTCCTTTGATTTTGCTTTCTCAGAGCCATTCTTACCTCCTACATTTTTTTTTAATGTATGTATATACATCGTATATTTACAACATATATATAATATATATATGCATTGTATGTATATACATGTATATATGTATATAATGTGTGTATATGTGCGTGTGCATATATTTATTCATACTTTTGTACTTCTCAGCATGCGTGGACACCGCAATCCAGCATCCCAGCACTGCCATCCCAACCTGGCATTGTGCTCTGTTGTACAGTGCAGACACGCCCTGTGTTTCTTCCTCTCTTTATCCCCCTTATCTGCCTCATCCCAACACATGCACACAGGTCAATTTACTGCTTGTAGTCCGTATTGGAACAGGAGCTAGGAGATGTGTGCAGCTTCAGCTGGGAGAAGCAGTTCTATAACCACGTTGTACATTTGTGCAAACACAATTGTTTTTTTTTTAAGCAAAGCATAATTTTCTGTTTGACAAAGCTGGTGCTCAGCTTACAGCCTGCTTTTAGCAAGGCTGCTCGTGCACACGAGTTTAGGCACACAGTTAAATGTTTTGGGTACATGATTAAAAATTCTGTGAGATTAAGTCTTAGTCTGGGTGTTCTGCTTGGACTTGAATGTAAAGCTTGCATCCTCCAAAGCAGGAGCATAAAGGGTTACGATGTAAAGATGGGAATCTGAAGCATTTCTCAACTCCAGAGATTAGAGCTGCAGAAGAAAATTGATGATGAACTTCTGTTTGCCTGTGTGCACACAGTTAACTTCAATGCGAACCCTTCCCCGTCTGAAGGCAAGAGTTTTCATGTCTCTTCTCTCCTCAGACTGCCTGAGAAGTTCCTGGCCTGGGCCGTGGAGGTAAAGTGGCTGTCTCTTCCACGGAAACCTTCATTCAGGGCATCTGTCATTTCAGTGAAGAGCCGTCAATAGGAGCTAATTGTGTTTCACTTTGGCCTGGTAAGCAGCCTCCTGAAGTAAGAGGAGAGGTTCCTGTTGAGTGTAATAGATCAGCTAGGCTGGGTTTGCACTAACACGTTTCAGCTTTGTTCCCTTTCTTATTTATTTTTTTTGACAGTTTCTCAGGGTATGAGGGCTGGAGGAAACTCAGGACAGCACAGGCTGCATGTCTGTGAGTCACTCGGTGTGCGAAGTGTTTGCCCAGTCATCCCAGGACTTTCCACCCAATCTTTGAGCTGGGTTATGGAACAGATGCAGATGAGTAAGTTGCTTATGGGGGCTGCTGTGCCTGTCTGCTGTAGACTTGTCTCCTGTTTCTCTGTGATGACCGACCTGTTCACGTGGGGTCTGGAAACCCGACCAGGCCTCTGCAGCCTGGGACCTGCTCTGAGCAGGTGTTTGGGACAGGTGAAGTTAAATGAATGCTTATTTACTAATTGCAAACATGCTGACAGCCCAAAATATATGGATGGCTGGGGAGTTATGGTAGAATTCATACAGTCTCTCATCTCTTTCTTCCTTATGCCCCTTGCCTGATTCCTTTAGCCACAGGCTCAGTGATTTCAGGTGCATCCAGAGAGATGCAGTTTCTGGCCAGAGACTGCCACGAATCTGAACGTTCCCCATCTGCATGGACCTCGCTCCCCACTGGCACCTCTGTCTTGCTGCCTGCCTACCAATAATGCATGGCTTAAATGGCATGCCACCATGTGGGAGCTTTCCTTGAGCTCATTGCACAAGGTGGTAATAAATTAATAACTGGAGATTTTATCCTTGCTTGTGCTTAATTGGTGCCTCGACCCATGAGCCTTGGCTGTTGCCTGAGGCATGAGGGGTCACGAGGGGAAAGGGTTGAGTGGATCTTGCCTGTGCCCTGCTGTTCCTGCCAATAGTCCTCCCAGACAGCCCACCCTGGGTGCCCTCCCAGACGGAGGGGCTGGGAAGAACTGGTGATGGCAAGTGCGTCTGCCTCGCTGTTAGGGGACCAGCAGGCAACTAAGAGGGGCTGTGTCCACAATGTAACACAGCAGGACATGAAAAATCAAGTTTGTACGATCTCTTTTAGAGCTGAAAACAAGTTGTGACACTTATTTTTAAAATTTCTTGTTGTTTTATAATTTTTCTCCCTTGTTTTTCCTTGAGTACCCTCCATGTTGTTCGTATCTGGACTACAGCTGGTCTATGGAGGGAAATGGGATTTGTTCTGAGCCTTCATTTCTCTCTAGCTACAGTTTGCTGCTCTTTCCTCTTCTGTCTCTGCACACAGAGATTGGAATTAGAATAGTTCAGTTTGCAGGGACGGGCAAAGATCAAGTCCAACTGCCTGGACGCTTGAGAGCTAACCAAAAGTTAAAATATATTACAGAGGGCATTGAACATTGGCAGTCACGGGGCATCAGACACCTTGCTAGAAAGCTTGTTCCAATGTTTGGCTACCCTCATGGTACTGAAGTTTTTCCTAATATTTAGGCTGAGTAAGAATAAGATACAAATATAAAATAAATAAAGGTATAAAAAAATACTGATTTCAGAATTGGTAACAGAGTTAGGCTCTCTGGTTTGTCTCAGTTTCATACAGTTACTTTTGTATAACTGAATTGCTAATGATCTTTTATCTCAACACATGCTCTGTGGCACATGTAGGAAAAGAAGCCATTCTGCCAGTGCTCCCCTCAGCCTTGGGAGTGTGCCCCTGAGTCAGAAATGCCCTGCCTTCTCCCGTCAGAGTCCCCCCGGATGATTCTGCTGCTGAACCCCGCTGCAAACTAAGCAGGAGTCTCACTAGCATGGGACAGACAGCTCGTCTGATTTGCTTCTCCATGATTTGATGCAAATGCAAGGAGATGCCATATGGTAGGAAGAGGCTGGGTACGTAGAAATTAGAGGCTGTTAGGAGGAGTGCTTGAATTGCTTGTGGATCGTTTGCTTCTACTGTGGTAGGTGAAATCTCAAGTGGGTCTGGGATTGCACTGTACAAGGTGTAAAGCTGGGTGCCATGGGAGGTCGGAGGTGGCACGGTGATGTTGGAGCAGTGGCTGGGCTCTGTGTGCTGCGCGGTGGCGGCAGGGAGGGGAGCAGAGGCTGGTACTTGTCCCTGCCTGCTGCTGCCGGTCTGGTGCAAGGCTCAAGCAGGAGCTGCTGCAGCTCTGTTTCCATTTGGCAAATCCCTTGTTACTGCAGGGTCTGGGCTACATGTGGACAGCACTTACGCTATGTTGTGGCTTCTTGGGAGTAAGGCCAAGTCACAGAGAAAAAGGGAATGGGCACCTGATTCAGCTGCGTGTGTGGCCCTCACTAGCTACACGTGGCGGGTTGGAACAGCGTGTGGCTTCTGCCCAGCTCCTGATACTTGCTCATTTTGAAGGTGTCTGGGCTTGGGCCCCCCGGATGTACAGCTTGATGGCCGTACCATCAAGCCTGTGTTCCACAGCAGGTTGGAAACATTGCCTGGTGATGAAGTTAATGAGCTTATTGGTTAGAGCATGCTTTGGAGAAATTAGTGCAACTCCTTCTCCCATCAGGCTGCAGGGCAGTGCTGTGCAGCCTATCTCCGTGGCACAGAAAGGCATGTTCTCCTCTGCTGGGTGGTGGTGGTACTGTTGCGTCATGTTTTTTTGTACAAACACCGATTACTGCTATGTCTGAACACCTATGACAAGTTGCTATCCCAGGGTGTGGTCAGGCTCAGAGGCACATGAACTGGTAAGTGTCACGTTCTGAATCTTTAATTGCTCCCCCCATGCACATATGTTTCTTTGGCAAATAAAGGAAAAGAGGTTGTTGCGTGATTCATTAAACATAATGTTCAGCAGAAGGAAGGCAGGCATGGACAGATGGAGGCAGGACTTCCAGTTGTTGAGGGAGCAGCACTCTACAGCAGCCTGTAAATGATTGAAGCTTTCTTTGAGACGGCCCATGGGATTTTTGTCCCAAGCTTTTGACAAGTAGGATTTGGAGTAGCAAAGCCCAGTGTCTTTGGAGTAGATCTCGATTCCACCACCTTCCTCCCTACCCAAAACCTGCCCATCTCTGGTCTCCCTGTCCTTCCTGCCCCTCACCACAGCTCACCAGGCCCCTGCAGCTGCTGCTGTCTTATCTCCACCTCTGGCTTCTGCTTCCTTGCCCAGCCCTGCTGTTGGGTGCAGCCAAGCAATGGGACCCTGTGCTGGTAGGACTGGGGTAAGCAACAGCTTGAACCCTGCTCCAAGTCATCCTCACTTCTGGTTGTGGCTCCTATGACATTGCAGACCTGCCTACTGACAAGAGAAGAGAGGCTTCTCCTGGCTCCCAGCACACTTCAGAGCTACCTGAAAATCACAAGGAGGACTTGTAAGATTGTAGGAATATTTGAATGGGAAATAGATCAAAACGTCTAACTTCATCGTTTCAATAACTGCATACAGACAGGAAACTTGTCTCTGCTGATACCTAGCTGTCCATACACAAACAACAAAAACCTCCCCAGGCCAACCTGTCAACGGAGTGCAGCTCCGTGGAGCACAGCACTGCTGGTGGAGGTCCTGCCCTGCCCTCCTGTCCCGTTTGCTGTCCTGTAACATGGTGGTGATGGTGCCTAACCCTGTTTGCACCAGTCACCAGAGAGCCGGTGATGAACAGTAGCCAGAAGACGTGTGTGAACTCACCTTTGTCATTCCTACTGCTTCCAGCTTGTTTTTCCCCAAAGTGTGTTTTCAGCCAGTCTTAAGCTCCTTGCGCTTGTTTGTGTTTGGCAAATAACTACAACTAAACAGATACACTGGAAATGAGGTATTTCACATGGAAATACTCAGAAAGCCAGTGCATGGTGGTGCTTTTCCCTCTCGTTAACTAGTGAAGGCACTCATGGGAGAGGCACAAGACCCAGTTTCCAATCCCCTCTCTGTATTAAGATGCAGAAGATTTAAGTATCGTGTCCCACAGAATGGCCTTGTCAGTTGACTGCAGTCCATTTTGTGAGGGGTTTTGCTGCCTTTCCACTAAGCTTCTTGTGGAGACCACTGCAGTCACCGGGACCAGGAGGCTTTGTGGAGTCCTTCACCTGGGACATTTCGTCTTGCTGGCCCAAAGCACAGGACATTTTAATTAATGTGAACAACTTGAAATTGAGGTGATTTGCTTCCAGCCTCTTATTTCAGTGTGGCAAAGGGGAGGATTGACTCTTCGCATGTAGCCTGTGTGTGTAATGGTCTCTTGTTGTTTTATAAGGAGAAAGAGACAGCAAAAAGAGCATCCTATGGATGTACCTGTTCAAAGTGTCCTCAAATGGAGCAGTTTATTTAGTGAGATGCTGTTGTTTCAACTTCTTGTAAACTCCCAGAACAATTTGCTTCCAGGCCAATTAAAAGAAAAAGAATACATCAGTCCCTGATCTGAGAAAGGACCGGCACATCTCAGATGTGCTGGAACGGCTGTCACTGGGCAGACACGCCATTGCAGAACGTCCTGTTCGGCTGCATGTATTTGACGCATAAATGGATGTTCCTTCCCCTCCAGGTACCTCTGTGCTACTGTTATTCCCAAATGCCTTGGAGCACAGGTAAGTTGTAATAACTACTGATACATATGGGAAAAATTAAGGGTAATTGGTAGCTCGTTAAGACAGCTCTGAGAGGAGCACAGAAAGGGATTTTTGTATTTCACAATGCATTAAGCTTCCCGTAGGTGTGCCTGAATGCAGCTTACCAGCAGCATAGTTACATGGTGAACAGCTTGGTTCCTGGGTCTGTCAAGTCAGTGAGTGGAAGAACAATATTTACAAGGCTAGCCTCTGTGACTTGTTTTGGTTTTGATTGCTTTTTATCCAGAGATCTGTAAGACCGAGTGGAAGATCCAAACTGTCTCTGACTGAACCCCTCGATCTGGCCGGCCATGGGTGTGCAGAAATGATCTGGAGTGGCCAGGAAGGGCTCTGCCGTGGCACAGACCTCTCCCAGGCACTGCAGTGAGCCTTGCACATACCCAGCACTGTGTGGAGGGCAGTGAAGTGACCAGCTGAGCGAGGCACCTCCGCACGGCTGCGGTGTTCGTGGTGTCTCCATGGCACCTCCAGCAAGCCAGGACGGAGTCTGCAGCGTGGTCAGCATCACAGGGTGAGAAGCTGCTCTGGGCACTTGGATTCTTGTTGTAGTTTGTGCCCTCTCAGGGTTTTGTTGCCCTCTAGCTACAAGTGTATTCAGGTTGCTAAGGCCAGTGATTCAGCTGTAATTAATAAGGTCAGTAATTTGACCTTATGTAGGTCAGGGAATGCAGTGGCAGTCAGGGACAGGGTTTGGTGATGGGGCCTGGTAGGCCAGGTTGATGGTGGGATTTGGATGATCTTGGAGGTCTTCTCCAACCTACATGGTTCTGTGATTCCAAGAGCAGGATAAAGATGCAGAAGCTGTTCAAATTGTGGTGCTGGCACTGCACCATGAAAGCCAGCCATCCAAAATCACCTGCAGTTGCTGTTTTGTACCTCTGGCTATGCTGTGCAGCTGTTTGGAAAAGGGCACAAAGGAAAGTTTTCTTCCAAGGACCATGGGGTTGCTTAGTGCATACCAGTTACATTTGCTCCAGCATTGTGGCTGACTGAAGAAACAAGTGGAACAACCTCAGAAAGCTCCTGCAGTTCTGTTTTAGTCCTAGCAGTATCGGTACCACTAGTTACTGCCCTGGTCTTCCCCTCCGTGCTTTCAGTGCCTCCTTTGCAAGGTGACCCACACCTCTTCCATACTGCCTGGGCTGTCCCTGTCTTGAACTGGCTGGCTGGGGGTGACGTCCTGCTGTGGCGAGAGCCCTCCGCAGCTCTCCCAAGGGTCAGCAGCTCCATCCAAGACCAGACTCCTCCAAAGGGAGCTCGAAAATGGTTTAAATGCAAGTGCTTGGCTTTGCACTGAGCATGTAGGGCGGCTATAGGAAGCCAAATTAGTGATTTACTGTGAAACTGTGTTGACTTCCTATTGTGTTCTTGTGACTAGGTCTACCAAAGGCAGCACAAGTGGCGTATACTTGGTAAGATGTAACTGAAGGGATCAGGATGCAGGCCTGATCCTTCCCCTCCCCTTGCCCTGCTCTAGAGAAGAAAAGGCTCTGGTGCTGCCGTACATCCACGTGATGGTTTTGCTGGGGACCTCATTGCACTCCAGTCTGTGGCATTGAAAACCAGAAAGGACGGACCCTGCTATCACGGTGCTGTGGCAAGAACACAGTTGTATTCATGTAGAGCTATTGCAGTCTGTTTGTAAGACACGATATAATTGAAAAGTCTGGCACATTTCCCATGGCAAACATTGTTAATCCCCACTAGCTAGGATTAGTCACCACTTCTTACAAGCCTTGACACAAAGCTAGCAAGTTATTCAGTTAATCCGCATTTACAGGATAAAAATTAGGCAGCGTCTTCTTCCTCCTCTATTGTATAGTGATGCATTGTGTCTCTTCCACCTGAAGGTGGAAGGGAAAAATGCAATAACATGTTACTGATGTTAGCAGACACCTGCTATCGTGATGCAGCTGGATCAGCAGGGAAATTTAGTACAAAATAGCTTGCTGAAACCAGGCAACAAATGTAAATGGCATCTTGTTACTCTTCATGGTGCTGGAGAATTTTCCTGGTACCCAACAATAAATACTCCATGCATCACAGCTGCAGCATTCTTCCAAATGTCCTTTCGTCCTTTTCACAGTGTTTTTTTTTCTTCACATGATCTCAAGCTGTATCTGCAGGTAGTGTCGCTGAAGTTGGTTGGAAGATTTCCCATGAAAACAAGGTCACTGAGATGATGGTGTTTTGGTCTCTGTGAGTCTGAAGTGCAGCTCCAGGTTTCCTCATGGATAATTCCCAAAACCGCAAGATGTCATTGAGTAGCTGACCTGAGATTCCCCCTTTTTTTTTTTTGTGGGCAAAACAGCTGGGTGGATCTGGAACTGCCAGGCCTGCAGCTGCTGGGCAATCTACCCGGGGAAGCTGGCTTGAAGCAGAGTGCCAGGGAAGCTCAGAGACTTCAGCTCATCAGCAGCCCTGCCAGGGGCTTTGTCTTCCAAACCTGCATGTTGTAAATGTTCAGTGAAACCAAGACCACAAGCAGGGAAAGAGTCTTTTGGTTGGGGAGCTCTTGGTTTGTGAGGATTTCAAAAATTTTGGCATGATTTGAACAAACCTTTTTTAATGGTAACTTAAGCATTCCCTGAGATGCTGAACAACCACCATTTGGACCAACTTAAGTTACATTTTATCTTAGGTATTGGAATACGTAATTACATAAATGAAGGCTTTTTCTTTGTTGGTTTATCACCTACTGGAGTGAGTTGTATTTTCAGATAAGCTTAGATTTTACTCGGAGTCAATGAAGTGCCTTAAGTAAGATGCTTTTTGAAAGAGAAAACAGATGATAATAGATTTTTCTGTTTTGGAAGTCCATCTAGTCACTTTTCTACATTGCTACATGATTGAGTTTCCTTAAAAAGATCTGGTTGTGCATTATTTCCCCAACTCCATCCCTGAAAGTGGATGGTGACCCATGTGTGACCAGCCCTGGCTCCCTAGCATCTTGCCTGAGTAGACCTGGCTGCCAGGTGAAGACTGACTTGGATGTCATAGGAAGCAGAGGTTTTCACATCTAGTGATTTTTGTCATTTTCTTTTGCTTGCTTTGTTGTCTGTTTGGAAGAAGTTCATTTCTGCCCCATCAGTAGCAGGCTAAAGTAGTTCTACATGTGATGCTGGAGTTGCATCAGGTTCCGTGGCAAAATTGTGTTAACATTGTGAGTGTAAGAGTGTTTTTAACCTCTTATTTTTTTCCTGCTGATCCTGGATGCTGTGAGGGGGGTTGTTACACTTTGTATCTGTTTGGTCACTCTCTTTCATCTGTGCTCTGGATTTTTAAATACTTTTGTCATTTCTTGTCCCTGCAACGTCCCAGCCTTGTTCTTGGGGTGGCTGTGCAGAAAGGCATCCATCCCTGCTGGCACAGACCAAATGCAGTGATGTTTCTGGGCCTTCCCCGGAGTGTTTCTATGTGCCTGATAAAGCATGTTGGTAGGCGTCTTCGTGAAAATGCAGTGCTCAGTTCACCCTTATGTGGTTGGCACAACCCTACTGCCCCTAGGCAGGAGGTTAGCGGCAGGTTGAACTCAGTCGCGAGTCAGCTGGAATGTACCAGCAGTGGTTCTCTCCCCTCCTGTCCTCATCCAGAATTTACATTGGAAGGTCATGTTACTGTTGTTTCCCCTTCTCTGTTCCCTGTCAGACAAGGTCATTTCTGAAGCCAATGACCAGTTAAGTTTTAATTCTGCAACCGTGGAAAATTATTATTAGAGGGGACAAGCCTCCATGTGGATGATTAACTGGTACATCCGATGACGGGTTACATTTTAACAGGCTCCTTTGCACAACTCCTTTCACCTGTAGCAAACCTAAATTTCTATGAAAATGGATTTACCACATGCTGTAATAGAAACAATTTTTCATTATGACATAGCTACAACATTCAGTCCTGGCAGGAAAAATTGATGCAAAGAGGCAGGAAATAGTCCTATGATAAGAAAGTCGTGGGAGCTTTCCCTTCAAGTCTCAATGCTGTCCCTGCTCCCACTCCCTTGTTGCAGCTGGGAGAGCTTGCTTCATTTTCTGTTGCCAGGGCTAGGAGAAGAATTGCCCTGAGATTGTTAGAGCCTCTTATAACCCTTAACTAGTGAAAGTGTCAAGGTGTATTAAAGCCAGCCCTGCTACCGCGTTGGCTCCGGTTTTGGAGTAGCTAAGAGCAAGGCCAGGTTTTTTTGAGATGTAATTCTTCAAGGAGGAAAGCACAGAGAAGTACTGCCGTGCCAGGGGGAACAAAGTTAAGGCTGGGTTGTGGCAGCATGACCTGAATTGATCCTCTTAGTACTGCATTTTGGAGATGCTTTCCTAAAAGAAAATGTTTGAGGCTGAATTCTTTTTTGGTGTGGAGCATGCATGCGATATTTCAAGGCTTGCCATCTGAATGAGCTGCAAGGCGTGTATGTTTCCTTCCTAATAAAGGAGAAAGATGGCTGACAAACCAAAGCGGAATACAGCAATGCAGTGAAACCTCACTGAGGGAAAAGCACTGGCACTACGAGATCCTTTCTAGTAAGCCCATTCATTGCTTTATGTAAATACTGCATTCATCTTTCCCTCCGGGCTTCTCTTCACTGTGGCTTGAAAGGTGCATTGAGAAAACCCAAACCATCTTGCTCCCACTTGAAATGCAGCAGGTGCCGATGTGGTTAAGGCGATTCAGAGCCAGTCCTCAGCTGTCAGCCACTGGCAGAGGCACTGGTATCTGTGGAGCTCTGCCTACCTGTGTCCACAGAGTGTCTGGCACAGAGTTGTCCCCTCTTGTTGAAAAACCTGCCGAAGGAGAGGGACCGTGGATGGCTGTCTCTGTGCCAGCTCTGTGCAGCTGCACCTCTCCTGCTGGCGGGTGCCTCTGCTGGCTCCCCCAGCTGTGGGTCTTGGATGTGCCTGGGCTGGCGGCCGTCGTCCGCACTTGCCTGTGGTGTGGTCCAGAGTCCGTGTGGTTGTGCAAGGAGCAGCAGGCTTTGCCTTGCTGGCAGTGTCTGTGGGGTGAGAGGCAGAGGCAGCACGCAGCCCTGTCCTCGGCATGCTTCCTCAGACTCGATTATCTTGTCTGTCCTAGATGATCCCTTCCATCTTGTGTACAGCTAAGGGCAGCAATTGGCCTTTGATTTATTTATGGCACTTTCAGTTTTGTTCTCTTTCCCCTATTAGCAATAAGGCATAAGTTCTGTTCTTGGCTTAATGTGGGTAACTGTGAGCAGGCTCACGCCCGTGCACTCCAAGGCTGTTTTTAAGAGCTAGCTGATAGCAGCTCTGTGGTGTGAACCTGATAAATCTTTAAAGAGAAAGTCAGGGCTGCACACAGAGGCCTGGCATTAGCTTCTACCGACACTGACAGGAATTGGTGGTGACTGTTTCAGTGCAGCATTAAAGGATATCTGAAATTCAGCTCTGCCAGAAGGGCTAATCTTATGAAGTCCCACTGAATGGCATCTGAGACAGGCTTGACCAGGGGAGGCATTTATGTTTGTCCCACAGGGTGTATCTGCCATCCCCTAGATAGCTGTGAGTTAAAGCTTTGACAGTGCTGTATGCACACCTCGTACAGAAAGCAGAGCAAGCTGGTATCTCTGCTAATGGCTGGGTGGCTGCTCATTGCGACCTGCAGCACCGAAAGCCTCTGGCAATCAGGAATCTGGTGACGTGGAGTGTTTCCTTTTCCTTTCTAACCACTTGAATGGAGACAGGGGTTCTTGTTTAATGACTTGATCCCCGTTCCCAGGCCTTGTGATGAAATCTCAGCCGCTCTGACCCAGGACCAGGGGAGGAGCCAGCACTGGCTGACACTGCTCCTGCTGGAGGTGATGTCCTTGTCCTGTTGGGGACGGGCTGGGGCATGGGACCAGAATTGTTCCCCTCCTGCTGGAGTGTCATTGCCCTCATTGGCTGCTGTTCCAGTTCCGTAACTGCTTCTGAGAAGCTGTTCAGGATGATACACTGGCTTTTGTGCCTGGGAAAATGCAGGCAAAATGCAGGATGTTGGACATAGAGAGCCAGATGCCTGTTTCTGCTAGGGCCAACAAGATGGGGGTTCTGAGAAGAATATCTCAGAATAAACCAGCTGCTGCAACTGGGAATGAAACTGGGAAGAAATGGCCCTGAAGATCTTTTTCATGTCTGAACTGGAAGCTGCAAAAGTCTGGGGAGGTGTGAATTGGTTGAACCATCTTTGGACCGCTGTGGCTGCAGCAGTGGTGCTGTAGCAGCAGCAGCATGTGGGCATTTTCACATTTTTCACATTTTCTAACCTTGTCCTCTGTTACTCCACTGGGATGTGCTCAGTCCTCCTTCCCCTGCTCCTGTCAGCCTTCTGCCTTTTCAATTGCAGAACATTCCTATAAAGAAATTAAAAAAAAAAAAAAAAAAAAAAGGAAAAAGAAAAAAGCTTCCAGAACTGATTTTATGTGACAGATGTTACTGTCAAAGTTAGGAAGATGGCCCAAAGGCTAACTGAACTGGAGAGAAATTGAGTGTAAGCATTTTTTAGCGCAAACTGATCTGGCATGACCTGGAGTGTCATTTTCACAGCAGCCTCCCCTATGTCTAGAAGAGAGACAGGATTTATCGGGGACACAGAGGGACGCCAGTGGGAGCAGCTCTAATCTGACAGTCAGGCACTTGGGCAATTTGGACTGTGCTTTTCAGTTGTGATTACTGAAGTCCCTTGATGTGTTGGTCCTGCTTGGATGAAGGAACTGCTCCTGTTAGGATTTTCCAGGCTTAGGAATCCTGTTTGCATTATATCAAATGTCTCCCTAAGGGAGGACTGGGTGCGGTGTATTCATACGCAGTGCCTTTGAGACCTACCCAGCCAGCTTAATTCCAGCATTTTACCAAGGTAATATGGAAAGCTGGCAGCCTGCAGTTCCAACCAACAGACACCCAGGAAGCTGTTTCCCACAGAATTTGGCAGGGCTGAAATTTGCTGAGCCTCAATTGCTCCAGTTTTCTACCAAAACTGGGGAGCTGGCTCTGTATCCAGCTGTGTGGCTCTGCACCTGGTTGCACCAGGACAGGCTTGCCCAGATCTCCTCCTTTTCCTGCTAGTTTGATTGCGAAGCTGAAGCAATGCTTGTTTTTGTAGTACTAGCCTAATTTCACGTGCTTAAGCTGAAGGCTATTGGTGGAAAAACCTGGGCACTGAAATTTTATTTCAGTGTATGTTTGCCTGCTTCATCGCATTGTTTTATTATGCCTGTGCAGTTTGTGAAGGGGCAGGGGATCCCCTAAGAAGGAACATAATGTGAATGTTTATATGCCTTCTAGCTTCAGCCTCAAGGGAATCCCAGTTGTGTTATTGTTATTTAGGGGGATCAGTGAAGAATCAGCCTTAGAAAACTCAGGGAGGCATTAAGCAAACCTGTTCCAGTTTTGATAATGAAACTGCAAGGACATAATTCATAAGCGTGAGGGACGTGCTCTGTAGCCTGTGCCAGCAGTCCCCAGCCAGTGACAGCGCTGGGGGACCAAGCTGGTGCCAGCAGGACCTGTGTGCCTGTGGTCTGCCCCCACCACGAGGGCTGGTGGGGACAGAGGGAGCTCAGGTGGCTGCTGGGATGCTGAAGGCTGCAAGGGGGGCAACAGCATTACAAGCCAGCAGGTAATGTCTGGGGGAGAAAAGCCAGTCCCAGGGAACAGGGAGTAGGAGGTGAAGGCAAGAGCAGCGAGACCTGCCGAAGAAGCCATGTGGAGGCAGTTTTGGCAGCGTTTCTAGGAGGTGACTGATCACAAAGCTCTGATGACAGCCTTTTTCCAAGGCTTTTATGGACAATGCAGTTTAGTGTTGCAACAAAATTGGGCTCTGAAATGCTCTGTGCAGCCTCTCTGTTGGCAGCCACATCATCCCAATCAATAACATCAGTCCATCAGCCTTCCAGAAGCACTTAATGGCTCAGGCACAATCAGCCAATTTCAAAAACAGAATGTTGCAAGTTTAATAGCAATCGGTCCTGTCCCTGCTGGTGTGAACTGAACCTCAGCTGGCATCAGTGGGCTGTGCTGGTCCGAGGGAGCTCAGACACGATGCAAAAGTTTTCTTGCAAACCCATTTCAGGAGATGCCTCTGCTGTTCCCAAGGGACTGTCTCCATCTTGAATATAAATGCAGAGTTAAATGCTAGTTAAGTTTGTGAGTGAATAAATCATACAACCCATCTCAGGTCTGAGACCTCTACAGGGCCAGGGCATTGCTCCTGCTCCACAAAGCCGTGAGCTTTGTTGTGCTCTGGAGTCCATCTCCTTGCCATCCCTGTTTGAACCCTGTTTTGAAAAACACAACGTGCCCTCTGCCTCTGAAGGTGCTCTGTACGGGAAAGCCGACTTGTGGGCACCCAGAGGCAGTGGCTTCAGACCTGAGAATTTGCCTAGAAAACAGAAACCAAAACAGGGAAGCAGTTGGAAATGGTGTAAAGAGGCAGCTTTGAAGATAGGATTTTATCTTTAAGAAGTATGTGTGGGGAGGAGAAAGCATGTGACTATGACGAACAGATATAAGGAGGAGAAGCCTCTAGCACTTGTATTTGCAGCCCTTCCTTTTTTTTTTTTTTTTGTGTGTCAGTGTCTGTCTGGAAGGAGACGGATAAAACAGAAACCATGTAGTTATTTGTTTTAAAAATATTTTAATTGTTAGCTCAAAGGTTGTGAGAGCCCTCTGTGGGCCTTAAGCCACGTATTTGGGGCTGGTTTTCCATTGGGGGTGGCAGGGAAGCATAACTATTTTTTTTTTTCCCCTCACTGAGGTGAGACTGTTTGGAGAAATTCCTCCAACATGAAACCGCCGTGGGCTCGGTTTGGTTACGCTGGGTGGGAGCATCGGTGGTGTGCAGGCACTGGGCAGAATTCGCAGCAGGCCCTTAGCAGCGATGTCGCTGTTATGTTCAGCTGCCACGTGGGGATTTCACAATTATTGCAGAATATAACTCAGAGCGCTGAAGTGAGCCGATAAAATTATTTTATAAATCTTTCATGAATACAAGGGATAAAAAGAAGGGCAATGCACTCGGGAGACTGGCTGCTGAGCATCGAGGGCATGTGGTTTATCTCCACCGAACAAAGTTCTGCGTCAAAACCTGCATGCATCAGCACAAAAGGCATCGGAGGTACAAGAGCCCTCGATGACTTGGCCAGCAATCTCTGTAGTCTTGGCAGCGTTTTCTTTTAACTCTCTCGTGATGGGTCCTGCTGTTGGTTCTGCAGGAATGATGTGGAGCTGAGCACAACAGTTTTGCTCTTTCAGATTGCCATTGCTGGAGCTGCAGCTGCTTGCCCTGGGCTCCTCTGGACGCCAGGCTTGGTGTCCCTGCCTCCCCCGCGGCAGGGTCCAGCTGTTCTGCAGGGTGTCAGTATCGGTGTGTGCTGGAGGGATGCCTCCTTTTCCATGGGGAAGAAGGGTGGTGTGTTGATGCTGAATTTGAGGCCATCTCTCTATCTTCTCATCGACACATTGGGCAAATGAAAATACTGGATGCGTCACGTTTCTTGTCTTCTGAGAGATGTGGTGCCCTGGCTTTCTTTCCATAATGTCAGAGAAGTTCTTGCTTATAGTTGGTACCATGCTGAAAGTTGCTGGATAACAAAGTTGTTAAAATACCGAGTTCCCTTACAGATACCTCCAAATATCAACTTAACATCTGGTAATGTAAGAGGCAGAAGAGCAACTCTCCCAAGGGAAACAGAATGAGATTCCCATGCCAGTGTATGAAATACCACGTTGTGCAACCCAGGCCAAAGACAATGGTGTAACTAATGCAAATACTAAATTTCCGTGTTCGACCAGACTACGGCCATCTCAAAGCAGACCCAGCAGCACTATGAAGGGCTTTTTGTTTTTTCACCTCCCTGTGCCAAAGCACTTGTCCTGGCATTGAGGATGAGGACACAGAGCCCCCCTGGTCAGACTGCCGCTAGGTCTAAGCGGGTGGGAAGCCTGCAATCCAGCCAGCTCGTCACAACAGCCAAAGGAGGTGAGACCAAGGCTCCTCTCTCAAGTTCCAGACGTGCAGTGGCAAAGCGGTACTAGATCCAGGAGGTGGCTGGTGCAGAGCGATTCCTCCCTCAACACTTCAGTTTTCCCTCAGACAGTTGTTTAAAGGATTCAATAACCAGAGCCTATATCCAATGGACTTTTTGTCCATGCATTTGTCTTAAGTTAGTGTAGAAACCAGTTCTGCCCTTCGCTACAGCTAGTGGCACGCAGTTGCACAAACCCCTGTAGGTCAAAACACACACTGCTGGTGAAGCTGCAGCTATTGCTCCTTGTAGAGCAAACCACACCCTGAGACCTTGTTTATAACCCGATGGGAGGGACCGCATTTGAAGACTGTTTGACGGCAACTGAAATCATAATTAGCACAGCTATCTTCATATCTTGGGAGATAATTTCTCTTCTGGAGGGGGTGGATGTTAAGGTATATGTAAATAATCAATTAAAATGAAGGTTTCATTACTGGCTTGCTCTCTAGCTGCTGTTTTATAGGCAAACTTGGGTAATGTATGTTCTTGCTGGGTGTAAGCTGCTGGTGCGGTGCAGTGAAGGCAGCTGTGCGGTCCCTTGAGCAAGGGTGAGAGCAAAAGTGCATGACAGCACCGCAACCTTTACGGGATTAGCTGTAATTACAGGCTGCCGTTCCTTGTCAGAGCAGGAGGAAAAATCAAATATTTACTGTGGGGGATAAATGGGGAAGCGAGAGCTGTGTGTGTGCGTGCAGAGGGTGGGCCTGGTGCTGCACATCAGAGGCCTGAGCTGGAAGGTGGCAGCGCCTGCCACTGCTGCTCACTGTCAGCAGGTGAAGGGGACCTGGCAGCCATGTGCTTGAGTCCAGAGCTGACAGCACGCCGTGGCTGAATTTGGAGGTTTCTGTATTTTTAGCATCGCTGATGACAGAGATACCAACAGCAGAATGATCCCAGCTACCTTCAAGTGAGAAATTATTCACACTCTGTAAAAATAAAGTTCGATGCAAGCAGCTCTGCCTGTTCTGAAATAACTGCAGCTCGTGAACTTCTAAGTGTCCCTGTTTTCCAGTTCTTTAGAGAAGGGAAAACTTGCAGGGTTTCGCTCTTAGGTTGGATTGCCTGTTCTTGGTCAACTCTCCTGAAAAGCATTTGGTGGGGGCGCCCCTCTTTTGCTCAGGCCTGGCACTGAAGCTGAGCATTAGGAGAATTTAAAGGCAACTCAGATCCACTTCGGTATCCCCAGTACCGAAATAAATTTCTCTCTTCTCCATTTCAGCTAAATGTTGGTCCCTTTGGTAAAGAAGCCTGAAAGAGGTAATGCCAGGCATGTGCTCCCCTCTGACCTGATGTGTAATCAGAGAGACAGCATGAGCTTGTGATACCAGAGCATCTTGTCCCTGCCCATCTGCTCTGGATGCTTTTTGAGGCAGAGATATCTATTTCCAGACAAGTGGCACTTGGTTTCAGTGGGAGAATCTGGATCTTTTGCAAAAGGTTTTACACAGACTCGAAATGAAGAAGAGGGAGGGAGGGTGAGTGAGAGCCGCCCCCCCGCCCTGATCTATTTTAGTAATGCTTGATGTTTATAAAGTCTTATAATATTTCAACAAATGGCATGCGCATGCCATACAAAGGCAGCTGTGGAAATAACCTTCAGAGAGTTGGTACTTTTAATTAATTATTTGGGCAGTATAAAAGGACATTCACATAAAAAGCCAGAAGTGCATCATTTTAGCACAGAATACTGTGACTAGATCTCTGCACCACTGAAAGTTCTTAGACCTGTCTAAACCCTTCTCCTTGCAGCACCTCGCTTATGCCGGGTCGCTCCCCTGGGGCTCCATCGCTGCAGCAGGACAGAGCTGCCCTGCTGCCAAACTTCTCTTTTAGACCTTCTGAAAACTGGCATCAGCCCACGACTACGCTGTGGTTGTGGAGGGCCAGGGCTGAACGAGCACATGGCAGTGGTGTGCTTGAGCTGATGGCTGCTGGCCCACAAAGGCTCTGGTGCGGCTGTTCTTACGCACCCCTATTCCCTCTGCCTCCCCTGTCCCTAAGCACAAGAGCCAAGCTTTGCTCAGAGGCCAAAGTGGTCTTTTAACAGCGTGTGGATGTAGTGGTGCAAGGTGTGGATTTTAATAATGACATGCCTCAGTCACCTCTGCTCCTGAAGATTGCATAGCTTCATTAAAAACCTTTAGGTTTCTGGAGTTGAGTCTAGAGTTGACTGTAGAAATAAAGGTATCAGCTGAAAATGAAATTGCATTCTCATGCAGGGGGAAATAGACTCTCCCGCACAGCTGATTGCTCTCTTATCCTGTGCTTGCACCGAGTGGGGAGCTGCTTTGTGCGTGTTCACGCACAGGGCAGATGAAATGACTCAGCTCCAGGAGCTGAAGTAATGATTGAACTAAAAGCTTAAACAACAGTTGCAAGATGGTAGAAAGCCTTGGATGTGGACTTTGCACTCTTCCAACAACTACTTACGACCTTTCATACAGTCATGTACATGGCTTTATCAGACAAAAACCTGAAGCAGGAATCCAACGTGTTAACAGAATCACTTGGGTTGCAAGTGATGTTTTGTTCCTTAATTGTACAATCTTGATCACCACTTTTTAAATGACAACATTTATTCCTAGAAGAGCTGATGGAGATGTTAGCCACGTTGCTGATTTGTGGTTCAGATACCATTGAGTCATATTTGTGTTAAGGAATGAGCTGTAAGCAGGGAAGTGGAACCTGTGGCATAAAAGTTGAATATCCTCTGGATATTTAGGCCCAGGTCTGAGGTCACAGCTAAAAATTAGTATTAACAACTCCTAGAAGTCTTCAGGGGGGTGTGGTTCCCTTCACTCCCTATTTTTGGTGTTTTGTTTGTTTGTTTTGTTTTCCTAATTCAGTCAAGTAAACCATTGCACGGTTGGCACTCTGAGGACAGCCTGGGGACTGGCTGAGTGAGACTACATGGGGTCAGACCTGAGATGCATGCGTAGCGTGCAACTGTACGTCATTTATTTGTCGTTTGATTGACTGGATTTATTTACTGGTCTTGCTGAGGCCTTCCTCTATTATACGCTGCTCTGCAAGAGGAAGGATAATGCAGATGTATGTTGTGGACTTGTTCCAAGTCGTATGGACACGAACATTTCTCGGTGAAATGCTCGTCTCGTTTGGGTGGCATAGCAGAGGGTTAGGCTGTGGAAAAAAAAATATCTATTTTTTTAGATATAATCTTATAATACCTGAAAAGTCCAGCTTGAGATAGTTGTTTTGGAAAATCACAACACAAGGAGCTAAAACTTAACCAAGTTTTGTGCAGTGGAAAATAGAGCTGGATGCTGAAAGGTCCTGGGCTGACCATACCAGGAGTGCAGTAACATAAAAGTAATGTAAAGTACATATTATGTAAAAACAACATTTACTGTAATGTAAAGTATAGCTGAGAGTGTGCGATAGGTATAGAGGGAGAACATTTAGCAGCCTCTAGTATGTTTGCTTTGGAGAAATTGCAAATGAATGTCGGAGAACCCGCTTCGTGACTCGTGTTTAGATTAGGAAGCCAGGCAGACAAATATCGCTGTAGAAAATGCTGAAATGCCAAGACCCTCGAACATTGAGGCAATGTTGTTCCAGGAACCTACAGGACAAGGAAAACCAAGCAGATACCTGAACACCTTCTTTACCTAAGAATACAGCTTTTAAGGGTCTTAGGAAAATGAAATCCAGCTATGTTGTTACCTGCTGCTCTGTTCCACAAAGATTCCTTTAAAATGCAGTCACTTGGTTGAAATACTATGAGTATTTTCAACATCTTCATAGACAGAAATCCGTGGCCTTTCTCCTTCACCAAATCGCTTCTGCCTTCTGAGCTACTTTTTTCTTCAACAGTGGGTATTTTAGCGCTACTTTAGCTTCTCCTCTGTCTCTTCCACCTGTAGGCTCTATGGTATTCCTGAGCAAGTTAGCTGCACATTTGCAAGGAATTTCAGGGCTGTGATCCTTCAGTAAGGCTCTGTTACCTCTCCTGGGGCATCTAAATGGTTGGGAGAGCTTGGAGTGGGAGAGGAAATCTGGGTGCGTAGCTGGGTAATTGAGTTTCTGAAGGGCTGCTTGGAACCAGGGTCAGGCTGATGAGGAAACAGCAATGGATGCCTGGCTCCTGACAGTCCTGTCAGCTCAAAAATGATAGTTAGGGCGGCTGTTACCACAGAAAAGGTGAAATATGTTGTCTTTTCTTTCATTGCACTGCCCAGTGAAACCTACTGAGTGAAGCTGGGAGAGCTTGTGTATGTCCATCGTGATAATGGAGCACGAACATTGCTTTGGGTAGAGCCCTGTAATCACCTGGGAGGAAAGAATTAATAAAACATCTTAGGTATATTCTAAGAACAATGCAGTCTTTAAACCTCCCTGTAAATGTAAAACAACAGAAGTGGGTTTCTTCACAAACATCTTTAAAAGCCAAATTCAAATATTGTGATTGAATGGATTGTGAAGTTGACACCAGGCAAAATATTGACTTACCTGAGCAGTTTATTAGCCCTAACCAGCCCCAGAAATGCCTGTCTTCCCATTCTGCTGTCCTGAAGCAAGTCTGCATGTTGGGGAAGACACCTCTGGCCCCGTGGCATCTTCCTGGGTGATCAACTGATGTTCTGAGAGTGTAAATACCACAAGATTTGGAAAACAAGGAAAGTTAAGTTAAAGCTTGTTCCGTGGTCAGTGCCAACCCTGCTCAGGCATCCTGCTGGGTGGCTTCTGCCTGGTCCCTGGCTGGGCAGAGACAGGATTTCACCCAGCTTTTGGCAGGGTGCTGGTGCAGGCATGGCCTGGTGCTCTGTGGCTGCACAGATGGTGATCTAGACCAGATGGAATTCAAAGGAGCCTCCAGGTGGTAACATTGCTGCTTCTCTGATGTGGGTTAGTTGGCTAGCATGGAAGACAGCACTGTGATACGACAGCAGTTAAAGCCATAGCAACAGGATGCTCATGTAAGGGGCCAAAATAATGAACACAGTGACTGCACAGCTCAGAGAGTTAACTTACATGGGCTGCTTTTGGTGCTGCCTCGATGCGGTGATGGCGCCCTGGCCTGCCTTCACCACGATGTGAAGGTCAGTGGCGTGTTTTATGGGAAGTCTCATGCTGCCTGCTCTTCAGCTTGGGCTCTGCGGTCGTCCCTGCTGGCTTGAGCTCTTGCTTTTCATGTTTTGGGGCACAGATGCACTGGTATTGGGAAGACCTGAGAATTTTTCTTAATTTAGACTTCTTCAGTTTGCTTTTTGTCTGTGTGTCGAAACTGGTCTATTCTAACCCTGTCCTGGCTAGATCTCCCTTTGAACTGAACTCAGACACACACGAGGCCAGCTAGGGAGTATTTGCCAAACAGAAGTTGGGCAAGCCACAACGGGCTGGATTTGAGCGAGCGAAGTAAAAATGAAAATTACAGGAATGTAATTCTGAGTGTCTCAGTGAGTCACAATCTGTTTGTTAGCAACAAAACGCTGTTTGGAGATCGGCTGGGAAGAGGAGTAAGAGACAGATCGCATGGCCTTCGCTCATGCTGAGCAGCCCATTGTCCTGCTGTGGGACTCCAAAAGACACGTGTGTTGTCAGACAGGAGGCGTGACGGCAGAGCTGTGTTCAGAAACAGGGAAGGAATCAAATATATTGCCCGGGGCTTGCAACACCTAAGTCAGGGCACAGTTCTGCTCCATTCTCTTTTCTAGATCAGTCTGGTGCTTAAAGAGGTGGACGCGCTACTGTCTAATCTGGAATAAATTTTACTTCATTGTTCACCTGAAAGTAGATAGGGAGGCAAGCCCTGTCCAGATGAAGGCAGCTTTGTTGTTTAGTCTTTAATAATCATCTTATTTTAACAGGGAGGCCTAATATCTGTGTGATGATTAATTTCTGACTGTTGGATTACTGAATATTATTCATTTAAAAAAAAAAAAGGCTCAAAGTATTGCCTGGATTGACTTGGACAGATTCTCTATGGGGATTGCTGCATTTGGAGACCTCATTTCCTTGGCACTTTTTAGTGCCAAAAAAATAACATTTTAAAAGTATTTGCGTAGCAGCAGTGACTTGGTACTTCTGCCAAGCAGTGACTTGGTACTTCTGCCTCCATACTGGCCTTCTGTTCAGGGACTCTGAGAACACAGAAGCAGGGCACAGCCCTCTCTCGGTGCCATTCATAGCCGTGTCAGCTCCGAGCACGGGCCTTCTCCGTGGCCACCTGGGAACGCGGTTGTTTAATGTGTGCACAGCGCTCCCGCCCACCCAAAGCATTCGCTGGGAGCGATTTTGCAAATAGTGGGACTTCAGGGAGCGCAGAGAGCTTTCAGTGACCTAATGAGGAAGGAAGATGCTAATGCCCTAGGTTGGATCCTGTCATTTTCGCTCATGCTCAGAGTTCTGTCGACTTGGAGAAAGCAGGGGCTCAGGCATGACCGGGCCACGCTGCTAATGATACTCCTCATGGATGTCACATTCCTTTTTGCAGCGTGAGAACTGCAGTGAATTGCAATTGAAGTGACTTGTAGTGAATTCTTTATAAGCTGGTTCATAGTCTCAGTTAAGCAACGCATCCATTATTCATTCAGCTTATGACAGTTCCTGGGGGGGCTAATAAAACTCGGGCTGAATTACAGCGGGCATCAGAGCCCCTGCCCCGATCAGGCTGCAGGGAGAAGCAAGGCAGGCGAGCTGGGGACGGGGCTGGCAGCAGAGCGCTGCGTTGCTGACTTAGCCCCGTTCTCGTTCAGCAGCACACGGTTGCTGCGCTCTGCCTGCGTTGATGCGGGGGCTGCGTGTGAGAACATGACACAAATGGAGAGCAGAAGATTGCTCTGTTCCAAATTTCCTTTTTTTTTTCCTTTTTTTTTTTTTTTTCCTGTTCTTTCATGCCTGCCACCTTCTTGTGATGTAGCTTCTTTTTCTGTCCTGTTTCCACTAAGGCAGCCCAGCTGATTTCCAAACATGCCAGGTTGCTTTCAGGGTGAGGTGATTTAGAAGGAGGTGAGCAGAGAGGCCAGCCATAGGTGTGACAGGGGATGGGAGCTTCCAAAGAATGGGTGCACTGGGGGCACTGAGGCTGTCATGGGGCTGTGGTGATGTTTGTTGCTGTCGATGTGATTTCTGTATAACTCTAAAGCAGACCTGCCGTGTGACTGGGCCTTTTGTAGGGTAGGTGAACGAAAGGCTGTTTTGGGGAGAGCTGACCTGATGGACCCGGATGCGCATTTTTCACATGCAGGCAGAAATCTGCTCTCCAGCTGATGCAATTCTGGATGAGCAGTGAGGAAGAAACACACACCAGCTTTACAATGGTATTCCTGGATCTGCTCAGTCCCTTTTGAGGGAGGCTTGGGGTACAAGCATGGTAGGTGCCCACCCAGCCAAGCTTTCTTCTTGCTTCTACTTTAGAGACGTCCAAATTCAACTCCCTGCTGCTTTGAGCCCATGGCATCAAAGGTTCAACTCCTCTAAACTCTGTCCCATTCTTCTGATTTGGGCACTCTTCCTTAAGGAGGGCTTTTGACACATTTAACCTAAAGATGTTCTGGCTAGTGTCACCGGTAGCCAGATCTGTACTCTTCAGCTCCTCGGGTGTCTGTTGTCTACCTTTGTGTTTTACAGAGCCCTCCTGCCTTCACATCTTTCTCACGTCACTAGCTGGGAATTGCTAGTTTGCTCTTCCTGCCCTAAAAGAGCAAACCTTTGGGACTGCGGATGTGCTGCAGTGACAATAAATCACTCCCATGGGTACTCTCAGCCACTGAGGTGGGCTTGTGGGTACCTGGCTGTTGGCGTGCCGTGGTCAGCACAGGTTGAGTCAAGTTGTATGCAGCACCCAGTGCTCTTGTGCAGGTGTTGGGGTCGGGACTTGGGGGTGCGGGCTGTGCTAACTATAGGTTGGTGTCCTATGAATTCTTCTAGATGAAGCTGAGACTAAGAGAAGAAGGGGCTTAGCCCCTGCTTTTTTAATAGGCCCTTTTCTTCTTTCAGTCTGCTGCTAATAAACTTGTGAACTAAAGACAAAGGAAAGAATAAATGAAGAATGACTCCTGCGGAGCCTGTGGAAATGGGCAGATGCAAAGCTGGAGTCAACATGAGTGTTGGACTTGGGGGCTCATCTTCTGGGTGGATGGGGGCGAGGGGGGACACGGGCTTTGCCTCCATTCCTGCTGAACTCATACAGAAAAAAATACCTGTTTACTTCCATTTTAATAGCATCATAACACTGATCTAAACTGGAGCGGTGCACATCTAGAAGTTGTCTTTTCATGGAAAGCTTGTTAAAATGTTTTTTATGGAAGTCCTCCCTGCAGCTAGAAACCCTTTCAGAGTTTTTCTTTTTGAGGAGCACCGCCAGTTACTGTACGAGCCCCTCCGCAGCTGGTGCCAGCAACAGCCTGAAAGGGGCAACCAGAGGGACTGGCCAGCAGATCCCAGGAACACGGTGCCACCATGATGGCTGCTCGCTGCCAACCCCTGTGGGAAGAGCCAGGGTGATATAACAGTGTGACTCACTCTACAGGCTGCTCCCTTTTGTTATGGAAACTGTTGCCAAAGACTGAAAATTAGGCCCATAACAAAATAAATGTGTAATTTGTGTGTGTGTATGCGTGCAAACATCAGTTAGCACACCTTTTTAATTTTTTTCTCTCTCTTGTGTTTTAGGTCTCTCATCTTGTGAACCTTTGGGAACAAAGAAAGGATCCGAAGGACATCTGATTCTGTGCCATCCAAATCTAGTAGCTGCTCACTGTTGGTGGAGATATGAAGATGTGGTGCTTGTACGCCGCGGGACCTCACACCTATGCTATGTACTTCAGCTGCCTGTGTAAGCAGTGTCCCTTAATCCACAAAGCCATTACACTCCAGGGCAATAAACCAAGACACCTGCACTAACAACTCATAGGTGGTGGTGCTTCAGCAGGAAATTCTCATCAAGAGCTGCATACACAGAAACTATTTGAGGGATTTGCAGTGAAAATAGAGAGTTAGAGGATCCAGTCGGGAAGGCCAGAGTGAAGGAGGTGAGCAGAGGTCTGGCACATGGAGAAACGCATGCTCTTGTACCTCAGAGCAGGTGTTAGGTCAGCTCCCTAACAGCAGAGCAGCCTTTCTCTTGAAGGTCAGCCTGTTAAGAGCTGACTTTCTCAAACAGACAAAGATCTTTGCCATGAAGTAAGCCAAACCTCGTCAAAAGACGTTCCTTCCGTTTCAGGAAAAGAAAATGCTATTTTGAAGTGCTCTTTTGATTGGGTCTGTGTAGTACAGCATCCTGCCTTGGCCATACAACTGCAGAATGGTTTGTGTTGGACTCTGGACCTGCTCCAACAGGTCTGTGTCTGTCCTGTGCTGGGGACCCCAGAGCACTGGTCACCATTCAGTACTGCTGAGAATTAGGGCTGGAAAGCCTTCACCATAGCTCCCCATGCTTTTGTGTGAGGAATTGTACTAGTTACTTGTATTATGTGAAATGAAAAATCTTTAAATCTATTTCCATTTAATGTTGTGACTATCACTTGCTAAGTGTGTGTGCATAATTCTGGTTACAAAATATCTCCTTGCTTACAGTTTCCTTATCAAAACTAGAAGGAATCAGAATTGTCTCAGGTGCAATATATGGGACTGTCAGCATTACTCTCCTGCCAGGAGTTTTTCCTGGGCAAATAAAATATCTAGCTAGCACTCATGCGGATTTTTGTTTTGTTTTGTTTTGGCAAAGCATTAGATGATTTCTTATGTTCATCTTGCTTATGGTTGTCATAAGTACTGTTTGGAAGTTTTAGCTCTAAATTGTCTCAGGTAGATGGCTGAAAAAACAGATGTCTCTGTTGTAGCTTTAGGATTACATCTCCACAGTTCAAAAGTCCTGTAAGAGTCTTAGACGGAAGATGCTGGATTAGCCTTCAGTGGTGTTGCCACCTTTTCTGGGGTGGTTTTGAGATGCCAGTGATACAGACTGGGATGGCACTGACGTGCTCCATTTATTCACCATCTGCCACACAGCAGGAACAGCAGGGCTTTTCTTCAGAAAGTAGGTTCTCCTTTCAGGTCTCTGTATTGCCGTAGAAAATACAGAGCATCTTGTTTAGAGGGAAATTAATCTAAACACAGTCCTGACGGTGCCATGGCTGCTAAGCTGATGGCCATTGTTTTTATCATGTAAGGACACATTTATGGCAAGCTTCAGTTCAGAGGTATTGATTGTGTCTCTCTCCCACATGTTGCCAGAACGGGGGCAAGGCATGGATCCCTCTTGTGTTGCTCACTGCTGCTGGACCAGTCTATGTCAATGGGAAAATGTTGGCCTGTCTCCGGGAAGGGATTTGGAGAGGACACAGTAAAGATGATACTGAAGGTAACTGCAAGCTGCCAGACAGAAACAACTCTGAAACTGCAAGCTTGTCTGCAGCCTGGTGACGTTAATAGATCCCACTCTCCACTCCATGCCTTGGAGGAAGGCACAGTCTTCATAATAGGCCAAATTCATGGACTTGTATTTGTTCCATAATTATCTCTGGAAAGAAATTTCTCACTGATTAACATATGCTCAGAAGCATTCACAGTGAATAGGCCTTATAGTTTTCAGCGTACCGCAGACATTTGGTCGTATCTTCAGCTGGGGAAAACTGGCATCGCTTTGTTGCCTTTCCAAGTCATTTTACAATGAGCGAAGATTGGTCCTTCTGTTCTCCTTCACATGAAGGTCATGTAACTTTTGTGGCTTTGTGCAATATGTTCTTTCTAAAGGAAAATGAATGTATAGTTGTCTTTTATTTTGCAATGATCTTCTAAAGTACCCAGTTCAAAGATTGGGCGTGCTTGACACACTTTCCACCCATTTCTTTCAAATTAATAATCCTCTGATGCCTCTCACATGATCTGTTGGTCCTAGGAGGGTTTGAGCTTTGATGGAGGAGGAGCCTTTGAACAAGGAAGGACTGGAAAATCTGGGGAACTTCTGTTTCACAGCCTTTGGTATTGTGCTGATGCTCTGTCCTACTGTTAGGCTGCTTCAGTACTTCCAGTCTCAGGGTCATTTCAAAAAAGATATGGGAGGGATTATCAGTTGGCTTTTCTGCAGTTTTTGTAGCTGTCTGGGGGGTGGGGGTGGAAATACTGCAATAACTTGCCCACAGAGGCTCCCAGTACCTTGCTTTCAGTGGCATCTGAGGCCAGGATGCTTCAAAAGAACCGGCTCCCCCCAAGAAACGGTCTCATCCTGAAGTCTTGGTAAGAGGGCTGGCAGGCAGGCATTTTTCCATTCCTCCCTTTCTTCTCTATGATGATTAAGAGCATCAGCTGCTACTCACTCTGAGCAAACATTTAAGAATTTCTCTCACAGGTAGCGGAGACATGAGTTGTTCTGAAGGCCGATTGAAACTGGGGATCAGCTTCCTGCACAGTCAGGCCTTGGATCAGATCCCCCTGTATGTCAGGGAAATGTGTCATTATCTGGACATGCTCCAGGCCTGTCTCCAAAGGGTCCCCAAAATGAGAGCTGTCTAGGAGTCTGAAACATTTACAGAAACAAATTGACTTGAGAAGATTTCAGGCACTTTAGGAGATGATGAGAAGGAAAAGTCCCCTTTGAATGCTGATAGATTTTGGGCTCCAAAGCCCAGCAGAATTGGTAACAGAGGAAGAAATGAGCGGTTTGGCAAGCAGCAGCAGGAGTCAGATCTGCTTTCTAACCATCCTTCTGGGAGTTCTACAGTGTCTAGGGAGAGCTCGCTTTATCAACCCTTCCCCTAGCAGGAGCACAAGCAGAGACTTTCTGCTCTGTTTGGCCACTAGTTTTCTCACAATTCATATGAACTCAGCATCTTGGAGGCCTTCCCTTCCAGTTCCCAGAATGTTGAAATCAAACAATTCCCACAGGCACCTGGGCACGTAGCGAAACCACACACGGAGCACAGCTCTTATGAGCTGGGAGGAAATGGCTGCAGATCCCTTCTGAGGCAGGTGCCACTTTCATCGGTCTGATCTCCAGGAAGGATCAGCTTTGAAGGGAGCAGGGTGACTGCCCTGTGACGCACCATGAAGCTGCCAGTGCAATTTCACTTCGAGGCAGGCGCTACCTCATCCCAAAGCTCTTGTTTGCACTTGGTGCTCCCTCAGACATCCTGAGTCACTCTTTACCCGCATTCACCCTGGATACATCTGTTTTCTCTGTGGTTGTGTGGTGGTTGGGAAAGTCCTCAAGTACAAAGAAAGACAAAACTGGCTTCTTCCTCAAAATTTAGCCCTGATGTTTTTATAATGAGAAAGCAGCTTGAATGTCACATTCCTTGATAAAACACAACTGCATGTCAGCCTCAGCATTTCTCAGGTTTTGAAACACAATGTAGTTTTGCTGTATGTTTGTGCTCGGGGATCTCCTGGGGTGTTGAACTCCAAGGTGTTTAGTACAAATTAGATTTTTATCAAAATGAGATGTCTAGGAGCACCCTCTCAGTTCCTGCCCTGGAAGCGGCTGTAGGTCATCATGAAAGAAAGAAATGAACAATTTTATTCTGATTTTCAGCTTTGAAAGGTGTTTCGGTGATCAGGTTAACCCTGGCAAAATTTGCTGCTTGCTGCTGTCTGTGCATGTGCATGGCTCTGAAACTTGGATCACTCAATCTTTGCCATTGGTTAGGAGCATGTGCCCAGCTGGCTGTCTGCGTCAGCTGAAATGGAGTTACATTTATTTGCAGTAATTTGGTCATGAATTTTGTTTGAGCATTCAATAAGCTTTACAAGACTTAAACAGTGAAACCTCTACAAAAGCAACTCTGAAAACTGGTTAAGAAAAATGTAACTGCCTTTAACAAAACCTTCCTGCTGGTAAGCATAAATCAGTGTGCTTTTAGTAGCTTTTGATGACCGTCTTAATGGGGCCTATCAGTAGGACTTCTTTTAAAGTTTCAGCCATTGTTATATTGCCTCAGTGATCACAGATGCTCTCATGATGGAGGTAACTTCAGAAAGGCTTAGCATAATATGAGTTTAGCTGGAATTGGAACCTGACAAGAGAGGTGTCTCTGGCATCTGACAAGTAAAGTCAGTACTGTACATCTTGCCAGGATGCACAAGGTATAGGTCAATGTTTTGTCTTGTTTGGCTGCTCACCTCTTGATCTTCCCATGGCTCCTACCTTCATTTTCTATCAGTAGGCAACAGCTTTCACTCCTGTTGCACCTGATCTAGAAGGCACGGAATAAAAATTCAGATCAAGAGGAGAAACTTCACAAAAAACATAAAAAATCCCCACAGCATACGAGCTGATGGCATCAGGATATTGGGATGGTAGAAAAATTGTGCAGCTACCATCACTTTCCTCCTGGTCACATAATTCACTTTCCTCTAGCAATGCATGTAACACAGTGGCCTGAGAGTTTCACCCTCATTGTTTTGCTCCTGTTTCAAAGCTAACAGTAAAGGGAAAAGGCATCTGTGAACATCCTATGGCTTAGGAACATGAGGAGGCATAAATTGAGGGCTTGAGGCACTTATCTTCCACCAGCTGTCCCAAAGGCCATTCAAGCTGTAAAGCCCATCCATCACTGTGGCTGCTGACGCCAGTGCCACCGCCAGAGGAAGATCAGTCAGGCTGGATTATCAAAGTCAAAGCCAGAGACAGTTCTTGTGGGAAGCGATTGGGAAAATCTCATGTCTTTGCTCCTTACTGCGTAGGAAATAAAAGAGGGATTGTGCATGAGGGTTGGGAATGCCCTGTTTCTCATTATTGAAACGTGTGGTCTTGAAAGAGAGGGAGGAGCCCCTGTACAGAAGATAAATCATGTTAATGCCGTTTGGTTTTCTGTTTTTGCCTTCCAGTGCTCTGGCCTGGGAGCAGGAGGCAAGGGGCTTTGCACATAAGCTCTTACACTTGGCTGATAGTAAGGGTGCTGCTGTGAGACAGAGATAGGCATGGGGAAATCAGACCCAAAACCAGACCCCAAAATGTGGAGCAGATTCATACACCTCTATCTCATAATAGAGTTTGACTCTGCTCCCCAGTTGCCAGCTGAGCTGCTCGCTTTAAGAGCCATCAGGAGGCAGAGCTGTCACTGGGGCTGGCAGATTGACTGTGCCATGGGGATGGATGCGACTGGTGGCACTTGTCTGTGCTGGCGATGGGGAGGGAGTGGATCTGTCAGCTTAGCTGAGGGTGCAGCAGGTGTGGGAGCACCTGGAAGGCATCTTGGGGCACGTGCGTGAGCAAAAGGCAGCACTTTGTGCTGCCCCATGGGATGCGCTGGTCACCAGCCCAGTCTCTGGGCTAAGTTCAAATCAGAAAGAAACTCAGAAGTTTTGTGTTATTTTTTTTCTAATGGAAGCTGGGGATTTTTGACAGGTACATGTGTCCCACAAGCAGCTATTTCTATCTGAACATTTCACGGTTCTTTTTCTTTTTTTTTTTCTTTTCTTTTTTTTTTTCTGAAGGGGGAACCAAGCAAAATGATCAGGTTTTGCTAACCAAAGCACCGCTTTTCCGACACCTCTACCCCATCGCCCAAGGTGGGATTTCTTGCAGGGTTGTATGTGTGTTTCCCAGGGATTTTAGGAATGAAAACTTACCTGAAAACCAAATTCCCCCTCAGAAAAATAACAATAAGCTTTTTTCCAGTTTTGTGAAACATTTCTCGTAAGGCAGGAAACAGTCCCTTGCCTCCTTCCCTGTGGTTAAACAAGGCTGAGCGGATGGGCAAGATGAAGATTGATGGTGAAGGGCCCTCCGTGCCCGCAGGCACTGCTGCTAAGCTGGTGAAAGCCAGAAAGCTCCCACCTACACCTGCAGTGAACCAGGACCTGCGGCATTAGGAACATGCCCCAGCAACAGATCGCTAAGGCCTGAACAAGAAGATACAGGTATGTGCCAGGGTCCTAAATCCATCTTCAGGAGGAATTTCACACAGAAATTCAGTGAAAGACAAGGAAATAGCATCCTTTTCGGACCTGTGGGGAGAAAGTTCAACACCATCCACCAGCATGTCAATTAGCTGGTGGGTGAACTTTTAAAAGGGGATGGTACAGCTCAAAATGCTGTGGCTGCAGCTTGCCCTGTGTGGTCTGGTTGTGCCAAGTTTCCCTCTAAAAGGTTGTTCATGTTACTCTGGTAGCAGACATTTGGGAGCAGCGACACAAGCCACAGCTGCAGGGCAGGTGATACACTCCCTCCCTCCTGTGTAATTTCTTCACTGGCTACTTTGCCCACCATCAGATTTGATTAAAATCTCTCAAACAACATTAAAAATGGAAAGAATGCTGCTAATAATTTTCACGGCTGCTGACTACAGTAGGCATCTTGTGGTTCAATTGGTTAGGTCAAGCTGTGGGGTCATCCTAACAGAAGTGTGAGATGTATTGTGCATGGACAAGCGAGCCTGGTTCTGCCCCACAGCGATTCCCCCACCCTGGTGGGTCTGCAGGCGCAGTGGGACTTCAGTGCCCTGTGGATGGGACATCACGACACAGCGAGAGACCTCTGTAATTGCCACTGCTGGCTGTCTTGGCAGGGGGACTGAGCACTGAGCTCTGGAAGAGGCCTCTTTAGTTAAGGGCCAGGGCACACAAGCAGCAGCAAAGGGAGTGTGATTATTTGTGGACGGACAGCTGACAGCATGCTACAAGGCTGTTATTTCAGCATATTTCACTGTCATTTAAAATCAGGGTATATATTTAATGCTAAAAAAAAAAAAAAAAGCTGGAAGAAGGCAGCAGGATGAGGGTCTGAAATGGAATGTTGCAAGAAATCAAAAGGGCAGTTTCCAAGAGCTACGTGACTGGGTATTGCTCCGGGTGGGAGGCAGCTTGTTTTCCCATATAAGCTCTCACCTTATGCCCCGCTAGTGAGACCTGGACCGACTCTAGCCAAAGTCCACCTTCACCTGCTCTTGACTGCGACCACTAACACATACCTGGGGGAAGTATAAGAGAGGAACCGTAGGTAGCATGGTCCTTCCCTTGGCATAACCTCCTGTGCATCCACCCAACATCTGGCATCAGCATCTCGGTGAATTTTAGTGGACCTGGTAAGTGCAGTGGTTCCGGCTCTTGGCTGTGAATGCTTTAATCACCTTACTACTATTTGTGTCGCTGCAGACCTCTGTCACCTCCCCCTGCCATCTCTTTTCTTAGCTGAGGCATCCTCCCACATGGAGACACAAGCTGTGCAGTATGCAGAACCACTGGTTAATCTGTTCTTCTCTGCATATTGCCTGTGCTTTCCAAGAGAGGGTGATGAGACCCCCCACAGGCATCGTGACGTAGGTGCATCTTTTAGTGGTGGCAAAGCTTCACCATCTTTTCCTCTAGCCAGCCTCTCTGTAATATTTTCAGGGATCCTGTGTGCCTTCATCCTGAGCCTTGAGCTGGCATTTTAAAAGCACATCCTGCAGTGGCTACAGGTGAAATGACAGATAACTGTGAGAGCAGAAAGAAGCATGGTGTACTCACAAAGTAGAGAAATGCACGTGTGGGTAGACATTTCTGTGAGTTCTCATTTTATGCTTGCCAGTGTATTATCTGTACTTGCAGAGCATGCCCAGTGTCCCTGTGGTGCACATTCATTTGGTCTGCCTTGGAAGTGACCTGACTGCAGTGAGCAAGAAAAGATCAGCAGAGCAGAGCATTTCCAAATTCTTGGTTGTATCTGAGACCTCTCTGAATTACTGTTTTACATGAATACTTTCTAGAAAGAAAGAGGAAGCATTGGTCTGGATTGTTGATTACAGGTGTTTCACAATGACCTTGGTGTTGCCTGCAAGCAGAGTCAAACCATGTATCAGACACCAAGGTTAAGCAACAGCAATGCAATCTGGCCTTGGGGTTATTCCGTGTACATCCCCTGCTCGCTTTGTGGTTTTGAATTTCCCTAAAACAGTATTTTCATAAACCTAAGCAGTGAAAACAAAATCTCCCTTCTCAGCATTTTTATTCCTTTTTGTAGCTGTTGCTGTCTCTCTGAGAAGATGAATTTGATCATGAAATGCCATGTTCCCAGTTCTTGACTCCTCTGCTCCCTGTCTGGAGACCTCTGTCCCCTTTGTGGATGTTTGAATGGAAAACTCTTATTGGTAGCTCAAGCAGGTGTTGTACAGTACGTGTGTATGTACATGTATAGGTTCATACTACCTGTAGATGGGATGGCTGCTTCTTCTGCATCACGGAGAGCAGAATTTCTGCCAGTTGATCACAGCTGTCATGGGGACTGGATCTCCAGTTCTTCATTTTTTTTTACTATGTTGTTCTTACCAATCCAAGTACTGCCCCCCTCCTGCTCTTGGAAATTTCCACTGGCTCCACTCATGTAGGACCTCAGGATTTGACTTCATCTGTTCAACCTGCTGTGCTTGTCAGGTTTACTCTATCAATTTTTATTCAATAAAAGAGTTAAGCTGGTAACCCTGGACTGCACTCAGTAGGAAGCTGAGTCACAGCTCCGCTGGCTCAGACATGAAAATAACACGCTGCAAGGGTGAGGTTTTAAGGTCTATCACTTGGATTTATGTCTCTCTCTTCTATGGAGGTGAGCTAGTCTTTGTCAGAAAACAAAAAAAAAAAAGAAAAAGAAAAAGAAAAAAGGAAAGGAGTGTAAATAGAAATGCATTAATTTAGGTGTCTAGACAATAGCTGTAGAATTAAAATGATTGAAAACTTAGAGTGAAATGGAATTAGGGGGAGGGCAGCAGAACTCTCCTGGGCTTTATGCAAGAGGGGCTGTTCTGCTTCCGTGGAGAAGATAAGAAAGTTCTGAGATCTTTAGCTTACTGCTCTGTTTTGCTTTGTCATGGGAAGAGGGATGATATAAAGGGAAGGCAGGGGGCAGAACAGCTTTGATGTTTGGGCATGGGCTGGGAGAAATAACATGCTGTAAATATTGCAGCTGACACAGCAGAGGCCCATTTGGCCTGGAATATAGGGCAATAAATGCAGTCAGGTGATTCAAGGGTGTTGTGCGTAAGTCTGCCAGGTAGTTAGGCAAAAGCAGATCAGGAAATAATTATGGCTGATAAGGGGAGCTTGTAAGGAAGCCAGCACCTTCTGTGACCATGAAAGGCTTTAATGATTAACTATGATGGAAAAGCTAGAAGCACATTCTCCCCTTTCACAGCAGTTACGCCCAGCTGCTCTTCTGCATCATTAACTTCCGAGTGGCCTGGACATTGTTGCTGAGCATGAACCAGCTTTAATTCAGGGCAGCCTCTGGGGTATGAATGGAGAAGCTGATTGCTTCTGAGAAGGGCACTGGTTTTGGCGTGCCGTGCCTGCCCAGCTCTTGTGGGTTTATTTCTGGTGCAACCCAGACCTTGTGGAAACTGGCCCAGGTTGCTGTCCCATGGGTAGGGGACTGCAAATGACAGCAGAATATGGCCCAGGTATTCAGAGCCTGCACACCCCCTGACAGCAAGTGTAGCTTTCCAGGACCTGACCTGGATCCTGTTTTCGAACATCTCCTCCTTTCTGTTTCCTTATGCATGAAAATGATGAAAACAGCAGATGTCAATAAAAACAGCTCTTGCCAATGCAACACAGAATCGACAGTCTGTGGGTATTCCCCTGCCGCAGCATTTACAGCTCAATATGGCCCTAATACTTTTCCTAACTTGCACTGCCGGCTCCAGCTTCCTCGGCTTGTGCAAGAGGAGTGAGCTACCACCATCAAAACTTCCATTCCCCAGAACTGGGAACTCACCTTCTAAGCCACTTTGGCTACATTTTCAAGGTGCTGTGAGCACAAGCTTGCACCTTGTGAGACGAAGAAACCACAGACCCTTTTAGGAGCAGCTGGTGGTGCTCAGGATAAATGAGATGGGATCTGAATATTTGGGCTGTCAGCACTTGCCAGGGTTGGGCAGGGATGTGGACCACACGGCGAAGTACCGCAAAGTACCACGTCTTATGCTTGTAGCTGCGTCTTCTGTCGGCAGCTGGGCATAACAGCAAGGGCTGAGCTGTGCCCCAGTGCTTGGCAGGCGCTGAACCGGCACTCCGGCTTTGCCCCGCGTAGGGAGCGGGCCCTGAACATCGAGATGGGGCGGTGCTAAATGCAGATACTGGGAATGGCACTGGAGCACTAGTCTGGGTCTTGAATAGTCGATCCTTTGCAATCCTACCGTACAGCTGTTGTTATAGCATTTGCTAATTGATTTTACTTGATTAACGCTTGCTAATTAATTTCTATTAATTAATTAATTTCTATTAATTACCTCTCATTTAGAGACCTGTGTGATTAGGCACAGCTATAAACCTCCGCACAGCACACCTCCTGAATGACAGCCCGTGTGCAATTAGCAGCAATTTTCACTGCTCAGAATTGCCTCTGGCAGGACAGGGTGCTGGCCAGCCCATGGACTCGTGCAGCACGTAAAGGTGTGCAAGTAGTCCTGGGGAGCGGGGGGAGTCGTGCTGCTGGTGTGACCATCCCCAGGCTGCTGTAACTCCCGTGGCAGTCTGCACTGCTGTACTTGCTGGATATGCTTGGCCTACGTGTAGGCTCAATCATCATTTCTGAGAAAATTGCATTGTTAATACATTGTCTGTAATCAATAGGCCGTGGCCTTAATTCAGCAAGACACTTAGGAACATGGCTAACATCCATTATGCAGTCTGGTACCTTGGTGTTTTTGTTTGTTTGTTTTTTTGTTTTTGTTTGTTTGTTTTTTGTTTTTTAAGGGCCTGCTTTTGCATTCAAAATCATTTGTGCTAAACTGAAGCTTTTGTGCCTAAAAGGGCATCAGAAAAGGGCATCAGCTGTGGCCTGGCTACGAGGTGCCGTGTGCTCCCAGAATGAATAGGACCTCAAAGCTGGGAGATAGCAGCACGTGGAGAACAAAAAGCTAATGCAAGCCCTCAAAGGGCAGAGAGCACTACCAACTAGTGCGTTTTGCCTCCTGTGGCCTCTTTGCCCACACAAAAGGTTGGTGCACATATCACAGATTATGGAGAAGAATGTGTAAATTTGGTTAAAAGCAATTGTTCATTAGGCTTGTAGCTGAGTTTCATCTATTTTTAATTCTGTTCTGCTTGCATAGCTTTTAATCAGTTTAATACTTATCCTCCCACTTTGCTTATTGTTACATATCCTATTCAATTATGCATCTTATAAACATTAATTTCCCCTTCCAGATCTCCTGTGATGACTGCTAGAAAGCTGAAGAAAGGGATGCAGAGTTGAAACCGCCTTGAGAGAATTTTCTAGTGACTGCCTTAGCCTGAGCTCTGGAGAGCGGCAGGAAGACTGGTACGCTCCAGCCACTGAGAAGTTTTTGAGAAATTACCTCTAAACTTTATTCACTGCAGTGGAGCAAGTGCTTAAGCAGCAGCTTTACCTCGAAGCATACAACCAGTCTCCCCGGCTTGACAAACCTGACACGGGCAGTTCACTTTGTGGCACCGGTTTGCCTGCCGGGAAGCTTTGCCCTGGGCTGCCACCAGCACGGAGGGAGAGTCCGAGCTTCATTCTGTGGCTGGCATCAGCTGGGATTGCTCTCTCGACTTGGAGAGAAGTGATGTGATTTGTACATCCACCAGAGGACCTCAGCAATGGCTGGGTTTTGTTACCGCAGCACCGAGTGGAGAACTGCAGGGGCCCAGGGCAGCTCCCTGCATGCAGGTTGTCACGTCTGGCGGTGAGCCTCATCCCTGTGCAAGATGGCAGGGAGACAGAAATGTCCCTGTGCCGTGGGGCTTAGCAAGCATTGCGGATGGCTGCCGGATGGGCCTCCGTCCCACCATGGCGCCGGTCTCCCTGGTTACATGACAGCCAGCGAGGACAGGCCGCAGCGGCAACTTCGGCAACTTCGCCTTGGGTTCATTGATCCTGTCTTAGTGCTCAGTGTTTATCATGACAAAAGGCTGTTTGCAAAGTCACTGCAATTAAGTTTGCTAATTGTTTTAGAGGAGCTGAGTCTCTGTGTGTAAGTGGGTCACAGAAGCGGTCTAGTTAGCGCCGCTCCTTTGTTAAAGCAGAGGACTTGTTGCAGGGGGAGATTCACGAGATCCTTGGCAGGGTGGCCCCACAGACCCTCACTGAACAGGGCTGGCCTACATGGACGTGGCCAGGTTGCACTTCTCTTTGAAACAGCAGAGAGAACTCATGTTAAGGAATGGATCTGAGGGCGCTGGCTCACAGTCAGTCAGGAGGTGCTCCCATACTCCTACCCCACCGCTGCCTGCATGTGCTGCTGAAAAGCCATACGTGGCTCTGACAGACTGCTCCACCTCGGCACGGCTCGTCTTCAGTGCCCTTCCCGTGTCCTTGGCCACTTGAAATAATTTCCCTTCTGCTCACAGCCCTAACCATCACTGCTTGCTGTGCTTGTAATGACTAGAGAAAACAGGAGATCAGTGGGAGATGGAGGTGGAGCTGTCAGGGGATAGGTTGCTCGTGCAGCACCCCGCTTCTCCCCGCCGCGCCACGCAATGCCCGGGGTGCTCTCGGTTCCTCTTTTGAGGTGGTTTTGCATTTCCCTGGGGGAGCTACACACAGGGAGTTACAGTCATGTTGCTTTCAGCTGGAGCTGCTGGCTGAGCTGAAACCGAAATGATTCAGATTCTGGGGAGTGATTCAGAGTCAGGCTCTGTGAACAGCTTCCCTCGCTCAGTGTTCAGCTAAATCGAGGGGCTTTTTGGCACTGCTCTGGCTTGAGAATTGAGTTAGTGGTTTTATCTCCGTTAGTTCAACTCTTGAAGTGGTCAGAAGTGATGTGATGTGTCCTGGGATTGGTGGTTTAGTTTGAAGGTAGCCTAATTTGCTAGTGTAGCCGTACCTTGTATTCAGTACGCTGTCCTCCTGTAATTTCAGCAGCTTTGGGGTATTCACATGATGTTGGCAGATGAGAGGTCCTTCCTCTGCTTAACATGATTCCAGAAATAAGCCTTAGCTGATGACTGAATTTAGAAGGCTGAAATCAATCCCCTGATGCTTTTTATTTAGTCAAGTGTCCCAGTGGAAGGATGAAAACATTGAAGAAAAGTAAAGCTCCATGGGCTATCGGAGGTTAGGCCCCTGGGGTGAAGTTTGAACAATACTGGAGGGAATAAATGTGAAGGGCTCAGAAGCTTGTGCCATAGTTGGAGATGGCTTACATTGTCCCTGCTGAGAGCAGTGTGGGGCTGCGTGCTGGGGGACACTGTCTTTGTCGTAGCTGGCACCAGCTGCCAGGCAATTATAATGCAAAAGTCAAAGCTAGAAAAGCACTGTGGAGCCAGGAGGGTTCTCAGCCCTCAGAGGGACCACTCCTGCAAAGTGTGGAGGCACCAGCTGAGATCAGGCAGGAAGGGCTAATGCTGTAGTAGAGGAAAGGCTTTGTCTTTGAGTCTGACAGCCTTCAAAGCTCTCACAGTGCTGGAATTTGACTTAAAAATGGAGAAAAAGAGGGTTTCCCTGCATTACTATTTCCCCAAACTTAAGCACACTTTAGGTCTGGTTGGTTTTATTTTGTCAAGAAGCTAGGAGAGCAGGGCACAGCTGGACGTGAAGTCATGTATTCTTGGCAGTTTATGAATTCTCTTGTGAATGTATGGAAAACATGTATCATTATTTCAACTCCCAGTGCTGGAAATAGTGCAAATAAATGACTATGAGTCAGAATAAGGTGAATCAGTGCAAGTTCGTTCTACTGCCAATCGTTTAAGAGCACAGATGTGACATGGGCAATCATTTGGCTAATTAGAGCAGACCTTTGAGTGTTGAAATGCAGGGCTTTCAAAGGAGCTTAGCAGAATTAGGTGCCTAAGTCCTTCTGCTGTCAGCGGGAGGTGGGTACATCCTACCTTCCTTTCAGTGCTCGCCTTAGCAGAATACACAAGGCATTTTATTTGGATGCTGAGGAGCAGCGTTTCCAGCGGGTGCCTGGGCAGCATGCTCCTTCAGAAGGGACAGAGCGCCTCCAGACCAAGACCTGTGGCCTGAAGCAGGGCCTGCTATAGCCCTCTTCATCAGGGGACGTGAGTCGGAAGAGGTGGCAGCTCTGTTCCAGAGCCTTTGCCAACACCGCTTGGAGAGGACATCTGCATGTGTGAGAAATGGCACTGCCCAGCTTAAGATGCTGGGCAGACAATTAGTCCCATGCAAGGGTTCAGACAGAATTAGGACGGCTTCCCTTTGCTCCACTGGCATGCCAATTTTCTCTTGTTTAGCTTGCAGTAAAGTTGCCCAAAGTTTCTCAAAGGCAGGCTGCGTGTCGGAGGTGCTCACCCAGACACTGATGTTTCCAGCACCTCTCTGCAGAACACGATGCTGTGTCCCTGACTGCAGCAGCCACTGCACATCTTTGCAGCCCACTGAATTTCCCCCCTGCTCCTTTCTTCCCCGTGGAGAACACATGGACTGGTGCTGTGGATGTCAGCTGGGCAAGAGTTAAACACTGCTGTGGAGCTGTTGGCTCACCTTTGAAAGCATGGTGGGAGACGTGTACGTCTGATCTCATAAAGGATCCTGTTTTCTTGCTGGCAGCACAGCCTGCTCCAATTAGAAAACAAGATTTGAAACACGGCCTGGAGTCAGTCTGTCCCCTGCTGCGGCAGTGGCACTGTCACTGCTTTTGTGGTAAGTAGGGCAATTTCATTGCCAGTCACCTCTCTGAATACAGCCTTGCAAAGACATGCGCAAAGTCATTGATTTTCTTTAGACCCAGCATGTTTTCCTTCTGTGGGATCATGGAGCTGGCAGGACTGTCCTGCCTGCAGAGGATTTGCTTCCACTTGGGCTCTGGCCAGGCAAGACAGGAATTCTAAGTGCTCACTGCTTTATGGCTCATCTACAGCAGTGAAACTTGGTGCTTTCTCCAGCAGAGATGGCCCAGGGGAGTTATTTGCTGGTGGTTTGTTTGTTTGTTTCCTATGGGTTTACCCAGGGAAGATGAAAGAAGAATGGAGGCATCCTCACCAAACCTGCGATGGTTGTTGCTGCAGTTGTGTCCTGAGGCACTGTGGGCACACGAGCGCCAGAGATGGTAGTGTTACCCGGGATGCCATAGCCTCAGCTACCAGAGTGCCTTCATGTGTTGGACAAAGACTCAAGGTGAGGGGACAGAAATGACATAAGGCCACAGTGGAAGTCAGCAGCATGCTTGGGAACTCTGAACTGTCCCCAAACAGCAAGGCTTTATGGTGTTGCCTGGTCTTGTTGTGTTGCTTCTGTGCTCTGGAACTTTCCAGGCCAGTAGTAGCATCAGTGCATGCAGCAGCCCTTGATGAAGACTCTCTCTGGCAGACTTGTTAAGGCCATACATACGATTCTAGCAACCACACCATCCTTTGGCAAGAAATGACACAGTGGGAAGTTGTGTTGTGGGAGAACCAACTCCAGAGGCTGTCGTAGGGGGCCAGGAGCTTGTGGAGAGAAGAGAAGAACCCCAGCCTGGCCTGAGGCACAGGAATCACTCATTAACGTCCTGCCTCATGCAGGGTTCATACAGAAGCTCATCCAACCCCTCTTCTGAAGCACAGGCTCAAAAGAGTTGCTGCCATAGTTGCAGCCCCAGTCTCTCTGGCACTGTTAGTTTCCCGTTGCGAGACTGTGCCCAGATGTGCCATCAGACTGGTACATGGCTTACAGGTCCTGGCTTGGGACTGCGGTGGCTAGAATGGAACAAGTGAGTTATTTGAAATCCCTGTGCACTGCTCCATAATTAAGAACAAAAGAGAGGTTTGCTATTAATTAGCTTCATTGACCTAATTTTGACCCTCCAAATGTTGTTGCAGTGCACTGGGTCTCTGAGAAGGCATGTCATCCTCTCCGGGGAGAGATTAATCTTCATTACTGCTTCTGTATTAGCCTGGCACTCTTTGTTAGTTTCTCATTAATGTTCTGGCAGATTGGAGCTGCCAGCTGAGGAAGTAACGTTTCACAGAGAACATTATGAGGAAAATAGAGCACTTTCATATGGTACAGTAGGGGTACACTGCAGATAGGCTGGCAGCGGTGATTGTTGGTCATGGATAGCACTGGGTACGCAGCAGGTTGTGATAAACCATGCTGCGGTTTGTTCTGTTCCTTCCTTCATCCAGTCCGGCTTCTCCCTGTGTTCGTCTCACCCATGTGTTGCTTCAAGCCACTGGAGTTCCTGGGTCCTGCTTTGGTGAGTTCCCTCCATCCTCTGTCGCAGAACAGCCCCTGCCTCGCTCCGTGGAAGGATGCGGTTCTGTCACTGGGGACTAATTAAGACACGAGCCCAGTTTTCCTAAGTCCTGTTAATCAGGATACAGCCCAGTGGTTTTTAACCCAGGATGAGAGGGAAGGAATTCAACAGAGGCTGCCGCACGGAAATTTTTCCAAAGAACTGAGAAGGTGGAGATCCTCCAACAGGCCTTAAAATCAATTCCAACTGGTCTATGTTGAAAGGAAGACAAGCACCAAGAAACCACAATGTTTTGCTGCTTTGTGAGCTCCCTGGGACATCTAAATGAGGAGGGGGGCTTCAGCTGGTTTCCCCCAACTCTGTGGGAGTTTGCTGGTGTCTGTGCCGTGAACCTGATGTGAGAACAGAGCTGCTCATCAGGAGCGCTGGCGTGGTGTTTGGTGCTAGTCTCAGCCGTGGGTCAGAGAGCTGCTGCACCGAAAGGGCAACCTTCAGAGCCATTCTGCAGCGGCAAAATGAATTGTTTCTGGTGACTTAACAGGACCCAGTGAATGAGTCAGTGAAGGAGTCAAGCAGCTGGGTCTCCTGGCACTCAGGACTGGTGGATGTGCTCTGCTCCGGACTTCAGAGAGCACAGCATGCTGCTGCAGCCGCCTGAAGTGCTGTGACAGGCATGGAAGTTCAGCCTGCTGTTCTCTAGCAGCTACTTCAGGGGCCTGTGAATCGTTATGGAGAAGTGATTCATTTCTTCACACATGCTGCAAATGCACTGTGCATCAGGGTTACAGCAGTCTGTTGCGATGTAACACCGGGTTTCATTGAAAGGTCCTGGATCAAGGGATTGTCTTTTTTTTTTTTTCAAAGTACAATGCGGTTGCTGAAAGATACTGCTAAATGTAGTCCTTGAAGGCTCCAAATTTCAAAGGGAAATAACGAGAAACAAAAGCATATTTACAAAAATTAAATATATATTTTTTCAGGTCTCTTGCATATGTATTTTGAATGTTTGGCACCATTAGTAATATTGCTGGTGGAGGCTGCTGTGAATCTGTAAATGGGTTGCAAGTGTCAGTGGCTGGCTAGATCAGGAAGCACAGGGTAGGTCTGACACACCGCATGGCCTTGGGCTACGAGAACCCCATCCCCTAAAGTGGACCAGACGAGAGCAACCCCCTGCTTTCTGCAGGGCCAGGCACAGCTGTGCAAGGCTAGCTGAGGTGCAGCGGAGGTGGGAGTGGGATGTATTGTCTGTGAGCCTGGATGCAACTGAACCCAGTTTCAAGCTATTTCCTCCTTTCTGGAGTGCCCCAGGGCTTTGTGGTTGCTTTGTGATATGCAGGTACTTGGGACACTCAGGGTGTGTAAACACAATCTTCAGCTCCGTTGCTTGGATTCAGAGTTTCGGTGTTTGGACACATCAGCTGCTTGGTATGTTTCTAATCTCCAAGTGGATGAGGGCAGTTCTGATGATCAGGCTGGAGAGGTAAATACTCACCCTTACATACTTCAATGCTACTTTGTACAAAGGCCTAAAAATGTGATTTATTTTCTCAGCAAACATTCATGCCAGGGAACATATTTGCTAGGTGGCTGGCAAAATGCTAGAGCTGAAGGGATGCGATCCCATTCCAAGGTAACTTTGTTTGCACTTCTCCAATACACGATGGCAAGTAATTTTGTGTTCTGCTCTCTCTGCCCTTGTGCGTGAACTAGGGGAGAGGAGATTCCTGCTGCCTCAAGCAGTACTTACCCTCTGCCTCAGCATTATCTGAGTGACTGGACTCATTCAGACCTGGGCTGGGAAGACAGAGCTTTTTGCTGACAGAAAACAGAGCATTTCCAGCAGTAGCATGCTGTCCAGGCCTCTGATGGGACCTTGAAACACTGCTGCAGTGCTCAGTGGGAATCTGGGGGGAACCTTTGGCCAGAAAGCATGGTGCTGTATTGTCTCCACCCTTCCCATGGTGGAGAGGCTCCAGTTGTGCTGTATCGACAGGGGATGTAGGCTGGTGAGAGAGGTAATGGAAAGGCAAGGCAGGCAAACCACAATTTCCGAGAAATATCACAGCCATCTTTCCATGTACAAAGACTTTTTGGATGGAAACACTGTCATTTGTTCTTAAAATAGAAATAAAGGTGGCAGTCCTACTTTTCCTGTTAAATCCTACTGCAGTGGAAAAATTCTGATCATGCCTACCTATTGACAGCAATTTCTGTAGCATTCAGAGCCACCGACTGTCAAACACGGCCCATTTTGGTCATTGTGGGTATTCTCCCGTTAAGAGAGAGCCTTCACCCTAATGGGGTAACAGTCCCAGTGTTAAACATAAGAAACAAAGATCCCTTTGTTGAGATGAAAGATGTGGCTGGAAGAGGGAGGAGTATCTGTGGCCTCAATGGGGCCAGTGCTGGCAGAGGAGACCCTGGAATGAGGACTTGGGTGCTGCTGAGATGCTGGATCTAGGTGTGGAAAGAGCAGAGCTGCTGCAGCTGCTGGAGATGAAGAAATGCATGTCAGAAATGTCTAGACAAGGTGGAAAACCTATTAGAATTATTGGGGGGAAAAAAACGAAGAGAAGCAAAGAACCAGTAGATTGCATGATTATATGCTGCCTAAGGAAGACAGGTTGAGATCATATAATTCCCTGGGGAAACTTTACATGAAACAATTGTGTTCAGTTGGGTGCACTCCATTAGTTTTTTTTTAATTTTTTTTTTTTTAAAAAGGGGTGAGTGCTCAAAAAGTGTGGAGGAGGGTAGTGAAGTGCCAAGCTGAAAACCTTTTTTTATATCTCTGCATGTACCGTGTAGTGGGGGAGAAAGAACAGAGAAAAGGATGCATTTGACACGTGTCAGAGATACCAACCGCTCCAGTAACAATTTTCAGGAAATCAAAGGAAAGCATTTTAGAGCCCATTTTTAAGTCTCAAAAGCACTTAAAAATATAGAACATGAGAAAACCTGAGCATGTCAGCTCCTTTCATATCCAGCATGTTAGGCTCAGAGAGCCAAGCCTACATCAGTACAGAGATACCTGTTACTTGATGTAAAGTTCATCAGAAGCTGTACCAGAGCACGGGAGAACCTCTGTGCAGAACAGCTCCTTCCAACAGGCCGAAGTTCTGCAGTCCCAGAGTAAGCCGGGGATAAAGGGAGAGGACTGGGGCTCCTGGATCCTGATGTATTTATCAGCTTACTGCAGGTACAACCCCTCACGCTGTGGCTTCCTTAATCCTTCAGTTCAGTGGGACAGAGGAGTTCCCATCATTGCATGGGGTTTGCCTCCCCACTGCCCGTCCTTTTTGGCATCCTGCTGCCGTGGCTCTGGCCACAGCCATGCTCTTTACCCTCACCTCAGAGCAGCTTGGAGGAGGTCAGGCTTCTTGCAGCTCTTATCAGCCCTTGGTGCATGTTGAGCCACCTGGAAAGCGGGGCACCATGAGGAAGCGTGTTGAGAAGTGACTGGAACCAAGGCTTCGCAAGCACAGCTCAACTTCCTCAGTTTGGTTTCTCATGGTCTTGCAAGGCCACGTAATGCACAGCGCAGGGTGTGCCCAGTGCTCTTCCACTGCAAATCAAACAGCACTTGGCTGTCGTCGCTTCGCTGTAACAGCACAGGGGTGGTTTTTCATCAGGACCACCTTCTCTTTCATTTCTCTCCTTCTCCCTCATTTCAGTCTCTGCCCATCTCGTGGGTATTCTCATCCTTCTCGGCTGTGACATACCGAAGGTGGAAGCAGCTGTGATAAGACAGCAATGTTACCTTTTGGAGTTCCTTTGTCTTGCCTGCATAATACTGAAGATCGGGCAGCATGTATAGCCTGATGCAGAGAGGAGCCACAGGGACAGACGCCAGTGTCTAAGCAGGAGAACAGGAAGAGTTGTGTAAGAAAGCAAGAGAAAAGAAGACACTAGCATGTTTTCATTTCCTCAGGAACACATCCCCCCAAAAAAACAAACAAGAGGATGAGTCATCCACAGAGGATATTGGCCTCTCTGAGTTGCAGCTGCTAGTTTTTAATTCTATAGCTTTAATTTGCCAGACAAATAAAATAAGGAAGGAATGACTGGATAGGATGCATATCACTGTCACTGTGTAGAATTCTCCCTTTTCAAGCATGGATTCACGAGCCTGGGCGTTGGATATCAGACCTTTGAGCTGAGTTGGTCGTGCACAGGTGAAGTTGGTGCATGCACATCTCTAAGCTTCAGGCACAGCTTTGTCAGAGCGCATAAGATCATATCATGGGTGAAAATGGCAAACATAAATTTTAATATTATCCCTCCTTTTAGAGTACTTTGACATTAATCAGTATCCTTCAGATGAAGCCCTACATTAAAAAAATGAAGCAATACAGATCTTGGAGGAATGGCTAATACTCCAGAGGGCCATGCTGCCATCCAGAGGGACATCAACAGAGGGACAAATAGGCTGACAGGAACCTCCTGCAGTTCAGCCAAAGGAAATGCTGAGTCCTGAACCTGGGGAGGAGCAACCCTAGGCACTACAACAGGCTGGAGAACAACCAGCTGGAAAGCAGCTGGGAGAGGAAAGGCCTTGGGGGATCCTGGTGGACACCACATTGAACAGGAGCCAGCATGAACTGGAGCCTCGTGGCAAAGACCAGCAGGGGTGATGGCAGCGGGCAGAGGGGGATGATCCTTCCCCTCCTCTCAACACTGGTGAGATACAGCTTTCCAGTGAAAGAGAGACATGGACATAATGGCATGAGTCAAATGAATGGTCAAGATGATGATTAAGAGCTTGGATAATCTGGCGTATGCAGAGGGGCTGAGAGAGCTGGAGCTGTGTTGTCTAGAGACAGGAAGGCTCAGGGTAGTGGGAAACCTATCAATGGGAACGAACTGAAATACCAAAAATTCCATTTAAACATAAGAAAAAGCTCACTGGGAGGGTGGTGAGACACTGGAATTGGTTGCTCTGGGAGGCTGTGGAGTCTCTGCCCTTGGAGATATACAAAACCCTACTGGATGTGATCCTGAGCAACATTCTCAGTGTGACCCTGCTCTGAGCAGAAGTTGGGTGATCTACCAAGCACCCTCCTGACCTCAGTGGTTCTGTGATTTTCTTCCCAGTTGTTACCACTATGTAAATCATTGAGCTGTCAACGAGTTCAAGTGATCTGGTGAAGAACTAGAGAGGTTCTGTGTTTAGCATGAAGGTCCACTGGTCTGGAGTGGATTAGCTGAGTCAGACAGCCAGTCTGTCAAGTGGATAAACAGCCCTCTGCTGCTTCCTCCGAGGTCCTCCTTTGGCACACTGAGCAATAGGAAGTTGCATGCCGTAGTGCAGAGCAAACCCAGAGAGAGCTTATAATCTCCAGGTCTAGGAACTGGTTTTGTTATATGAAAAACAAATTGAAGAGCAAGGCTGTAGCGAGATCTTTTCCATATGTCAGGTGAGAACCTCTTCAGTTATCAAGTAGGCTCCTGTTCTCTGCCTTTAGCTGGAGTGAGCACAGAAGGTGGTTTTTCAGAGTTGGTTGCAGACACAACACGGGACATTTGGCAAAGGTACTAATCTGTAAGTTATTTATAGCTATTAGGATATTTCATTTTAGAAGAAAGAAGTGTGGGAAGAAAGGCAAAGCCAGTATTGTGAATATTCAATTTGGTTATAGCTTGTGCTATTGATCTAAGAGGAATCCTGCTTGTTTTTCCAGTGACTGTTACAGCTTGGATGCTGGGATTTCAAGGTGTTACTCTATTAGCAATAGTGGGAGAACGGAAATGAAATCCTGTCGCTTTTTCAGGACACCATCAGAAGTAGTTTCAAGATGGGACCACAGCCCAGGGGTCTGAGGAAGAAGGCACAGAAGTCTTGAAGGTCAGCTGTAATCATGAAAACAAAAGTCTGGGAGATTTCCCCGGGGTACAGCATGTCAAGGGCTCTGCAAAACTAACCCAAATTTGGGCTGCTTGGGGATAAACTGATACCTTAGAAAATGAACGGGAATGGAAACCACCCAGCCTCTGTCTTGGAAGGTCTCGTACTTCCTGGCTAAGCCAGCCTTGAATGAACTGAAAGTGGCTGAGAAAATGTTCCTTGCGCGTCTGTTGTCCTAGGCTTTTCCACTGTTGTGTTTCCTTTAAGGCTGTCTCTGCTTGTTTTGCTCTGTGCTGAGGTACCCAAGCGGGTGACACAGGGATACCCGTGACAGGGGGTGGGTTTGGCAATTTAGCTCCTAAAAACCTCCAGCAAAGATTTGTGAAAACACGGGGATTCTCAGTAAAATAATTTTTTGTTTGTTTGTTGTTGAAAAGTCAAGAAAGTCATCAACCATAAGGTAACAGGAAAGAGCTCTGCAGCAATTTGTTTATTTGTTTAATGTGGCAAACAGACAATCCCTCCCTGGCCTCCCTGGCCTCATGGCCTCATATCCTCCTCATGGATAAGAGGATATGGCTCTCCAGAGCCAATTTAAGGGTGGAATGCAATGTCCCCGTTGCCCCGACTTACTAAAGACTTCTAACTGAGATAAAATACAAACTACTCACACTAATGCTTGAGAGCCAAAAACTGCCTTGTGGTTAAGACAGATTTGGCCAAGGGTCTGTTTTTGAGTCCCAGCTCTGCCAGCAGCAGTCTGTGACATTGGCAAGTACACTTCCCTGGTATGGGAAAGTACTTTTCTATGAATTTCCCTGTATTATACTCTTCTTCCATTAAAGCTAATCCTGCCCTTTGAATATGTTACTGGTTCAGGTTCTGTTTTGTCTCCTGTTGACCATACATATCAAATGAGGATGGGAGCCTCTCACCCCATATGGCTGTTCTTTGTAGGTTCGAACTTTTAGTTTCCAGCTGAAGAGGCTAAATATTCCTGAGGCTGCAGCGCTAGGAAAAGCTGGTGTACTCGCACTTGTGACAACCAGGGAGGGAAGAGATGCCGGTAGGACACTGCTGTCTCACCCACCGATGGCTGTTATATCTGGTAGCGCTAACTGTGCTGTCAGAGAAGACCAGAGCAAAAGGAAAGGAGTATTTGGTCTAGGAAGAAAATCGTGATGGTCAGAGATGAAGGAAAAAGAACGACTGAAATCTGTCCTGTCAAACATCTCTGAGTCTGCTCCGTGGTCTCATCTGCAGCTCCGATGGGGTGTCAGGCAGGACCTGGATGTTAATGAACACAAGGAGACTCAAATGTGGCAACTGCTAAGCACAGGCAACTGTGGGAGTGATGATGCCAAGATTATCACTGTAACGCCAAAAGAATCTGACTGGAATGCTTAAAATTCAATCACGTAAGATTGTTTTTAGAGCCTGTTCTCACCTCTAATGGTGTCTACACAAATCCTGCTTGACTTATCATCACTTTTCAAAAGTAGGCATGTTTTTGAAGTTCAGAGAATTCAGGTGGAATTTTTCCCCACCCAAACCACTGGTTATACCTGGCTGGCCCTTCCATGTGCTGGTGTCCCATCTCACATGTGAGGATGTTGAAGATCCTGTGCTGAATTGCCTTGCAGATATTGCATTGTCTCTCTCTAGCCAGGGAGGTGCGGGGAGCTGGTGGCTGGAAGTTTCTGCCAGCAGGTACGGCTGGGAAAGGGCTGCCATGTCTTTGTTTCGCTTAGAAATATGAGCTCAGGACACCACTGATGCCAGAAAATGCTGTTCCCTTGGATGGGAATAAATCAATATACAAAAATCCCACCCTACTGAGTAAAGCTTAATATATCACATTTATGCATTTCTACTGGCCTTAGTGTTATATACAATTCCTGCATAATTTCTGTATAAGGTAGAATTGCACCAATGCTTCTTCCCTCAAAATGTTATCGTGCTTCTGCAGGCGCAGGGCAGTGGAAGACAGTTGATAGACCAGGCTGAAATCTGATCTGGTGATTTCATCAGCCTCACACCAAGTTAATCCTCCGGGAACTCGCTGGAACCCGTGAAGTCATGCCAAGACTTAAAGTTGGCGCGAAGCTGGAGGGATGAGTCCGGCCGCCACCTGAATCGAGTCGTGGCGCATACGACAAACTGGCTGCTGCCTGGGCACAGACTCCGGCTCCTGCAGTCCACCCTCTGGTAATCTGAGTGAGAGAATGAGCCCTGGTACTTTGAACATTGCACAAGAAGGGGCAGTGCCCCCAGAGGCATGTGCCCCGTACACGCACGTATCCGGTGGGGTGGATGGAAATGCACGCAGACCGCTTTGGTCTACTCCTGCAGTAACCCAAGGCCTTTGCAGGTGCCCTTGTTCTTGCTCAGCATGTGCATTGTCACCATTGGACGATTGCTACATGCTTCCGACAGTTAAAAGTTGAGTGGAAATCAGACCTGGACCCCATCTTCCCTTGACCTAAAGCACTGTATTTGGGAATGTCAAACCTCCCGGTCAAGTATTGCATCAGGTACAAAGTGGGTGGTTTTTCCTGTTGATTTAGCCAGCCTGACCCCTGACTTTCCATAAAGGTTATGTTACAAAGGAGGCTGCAGCTGTCTGCAGCCACAACCTGCACATACCACCTGCAGACAAGCCTTTGTTTTCTCCGGGGTTGGTGGGGAATTTCTCTGTAAAATATTCATTTTTTTGGTGGTGCTCACTGATAGGAACTGATGTGCAAGAGCCCTGTCCTGGCATAGCTCTGCCCTTCAGATGCTGAAGTTATCTTTTAAGGGGGGTGAAGCCACATTTCATGGGGAATTATGAGAGTTTGGATTTAAAAATAAATAAATAAATAAAGTAAATGTAACTGAACAAAAATGCAAGCAGGAGTCCCTAACAGGTGGTTTCAGCTTCATTTTCCAGCTGAAAATATAGATCATCCTTCTGCAAAACAGGTGTTTTGGATGACTCACTGTTGTCCTACCCAGCTGGAGATTATAAGGTATCCCAAAACCCAGAGCATGCCCACTAGCTGGCTTGGGAGCAACAGCTGTGCTCCACCAAGAGCTTCTCTTCCCCTCTGCTCGTGGGTCTGTTCCTGAGTGGAGCTGCACTGTGCTTGGTGTGGGCTGGGGACAGCACGAAGAAATGATGTTCGCCGCCAGCTGATGGTATGGGTGTTCTGCATACCCATAGGGGATGAAGGAAGCGACAAGGTTGGTCTCCGTGCTGCAAGTGGTCTGGCTTGTCCATGGGTAGGGGGAATGCTGCCTTCACCCTAATTTTGGTCTCTGCTGCAGAGCCATGGGAGGGGGAGAGCTGTTGACTTGGTCACGCTCAGTTTCTGACAGTGCTGTGCAAGCTACTTTGGTCTGGCAGAACTCTGAGCTTCTGTGTTTCCTCTAACATGTGTTCAGTCTGAGAACACAGCTACAGGGAAGCAAAGGAACCTGGCACCGAGTGGTGTTGTCTCTTAGGTACTTGAAGTGCTCTATCTGTGTTTGTGCTGAAGGTGTGAGGTGGTCTCCAAGATCCTACAAAGAGTGAAAGAGATCTAAGGTTATCTAGGGCTCTTGAATGTAGGTGCTCTCACCTGCAGCTGAGTTTCCTCTCACAGGAGCTTAGGGTGATGATTGGTGTGAGGAACAAGCCTAGGCGATGCATGTTTCTGCTGTGACTGTGTCTGCTCTGTGCGCTTGGTGTGGCGTGTTTTGCTCCTTTACCAGCCTGGGTACAGGCAGGTCTGCTTCCAGGCTCCAGCCTGCTCCCAGCTGCGCGTCCCACTGGTTTTAATCGTGCTTGCTTGGCTGCTGCATCTAAATAATCAGGTAAAAGGGATGGTTAAACACCTCCAGCCTTGCTGTAGGTGCATGTATGTTGGTAGCCAGCTTCCTACATTAATCTCCTGAAGGTGTAGAAAAGGTGGGGACTAGCTTGCAGGTCAAGGAAACATTAAAAAAAAAACTTCCAGCAACTGTTCCTTGGCTCACGTGTAAGTGTTCGTTTGCTGGGCTGCCACATGTTGCGTGGTCAGAGGGATGTTGAAACTTTAAAAAACCTGCAGTGCTTGTGGACTGAACTTGAGGATAATATGTATGCACATGCCAAGTCAAACCTCTCTATGTGTCTAGGGGACCTGAACTGGAGGATTCATTGCATAATTTGAATTGTTTCCCCAAAATAGACATTTCTGAGTTTGGCATTGGAAAAGATCTCCTGTGTGAATACATGAGAGTCCAGTGTGGTTGGCCTGGAAAGGAAATGGGGTGTATAAGGTTGCCTTAAGTAACAATAGTGCTCTGCTTGTGCTCTGTCTTCTGAGGTAAAAGGAGGGTGATATTTTAATCTCCAGTGCAAATTTGATGCTTAAAGAGTTGAACTTTTAAGTAATTGGCTAACCTGGAAGTATTAAGACAGCAGTATAGCACAGAGATGGCAGCTGAGGATGAAGGTCAGTTTGACCTGCCTCTCTTCTCCCAGGTAAATCTTTCTGAAAAAACAGACTTGTAGGTCAGCAGTTCTTCATCCCTCATGGCTGGCCTTGCACGTCACAAAGTACGCTAGCTTTGTGTTGGGCTGTCTGCTTCATGCTGGTTTCTCATGGAGAATGAAGTCATTCTAAAATTTAAAATACCAGTCTTGGTGGTTGGCCAAGGAGCTGAAACTAAGTGTTAAACAAGGCAATTTTTTGTTGTCTTGTGTTTTTTCCTCAGTGCTGTCTTTGTCTGGGACAAAACTGCTCAGGTTTGAATTTGGGAACAGGTTTAGTCAAAAAGTAACGAACTATCAGCCAAAATAATCTGATTTCCTGACTCCTTGTTTTCAAAGCACCCATTTTGCTTCTAAACTTGTGGCTGAACTGAAGTCACTCTCCCTGCTTCCATTTTGGACTGCAGCAGGAGTCCTCGGTAGCTGGACTGCAGAGGCAGCAAATGCCCCTGGGGTGCCAAGGGGGCTGTAGAGAGAAAACCCTAGAGTTATGTGACAAAACTTGAATGGCTTTCTCAGACCAGGCAGGGACAAATCAAACAGCTCACTGTTTCTGATTAGGAGGAACTTTGAGCTCAAAGGAAACGTGAATAGCAAGTCTAATTTTCCAGCTTCTTGTTTCTCCCTGAGACTTCTGAAATTAAGACTAGGCCACAGGAAGGCACTAAAGCTAGCTGCTTCAGCGTGTGAATTATTTATTCTGCTTACAGAAAAGCTGATTCTCTCCAGCAAGTTGCTTGTCCTATTTTTAAGTCACAGGGGCTATCTGAACTGTGTGCTGCTCCGAGTCTGGCGTCAGAGGTCCCTGAGGAGCAAACGCTGCATGGCGCATGGGCCTGGTGTGACCACAGTGCCTCGGGCTGCGCTGCGCAGTGCTGGGGAGGTGCCAGCAGTGGCATCTGTCATGGAGCATTTCTGTGCCGTCTGCTCTGGCACCAGCATTCATTGGAACAAGTGCATGCTCAGCCTGCATAAATGTTGGCCTTTAACCTCAGAGATCTGACCCAAACTCACCAGAAGCTGCTAAGTTTCCCAGGGTTTTCTGTGGGTGGTAGAGCTGGCTCTCATTAGCCGCAGGCTGGGACAAATGTTGGCTGAAGCCACCCTGGTGGTGAAAGCAGGACGGCCCTGTGTATCTGGGCTTTGCAAGGGTCTCTTGCCGTGCAGAGCAGTCTCTTCTGCAGCTGGGGACACCTTGCAGCCTGTATTGGATGACAAACTTATCCCATCTAAACAATTTTGACACCCTGTGCCAGCAGTTTTTGTCAGATGGCTTTTGTTCTTGGTGCCTCTGTTGAGGAGGATTTGGTGCAAATTGAACAGAAAGATGGAAGTCCAAGGGGCTATGAACTGTGCAGTCCCATCTCCTCTTCCAGGTACCTGTGGGCTCCTTCCCCTGCATTCATCTGCCTGGACTTCTGGTGGGTCCCAGAGCCATAACCCATTTCTGACTGAGTGCTGAATAACCAACGGAGGCATGGGGGATGGATTTATTTACGCAGATGCCTTTCTTCCTGCTTTTTACTGCAGTCAGTCTTGGTCTCCTGTGAAAGCTTAGGTTTAAACATCTGGTGCTGAGAGTTAAGATGAAATGTGAGTCTTCCATCCAGGCAGCCAGCTTTACTGTGCTTGCATAAACGTCCATATAATGTGTTCTGTTTAAGCCCAAAATAATACCTCGAATTACTCAACATATTTTGTTCGTACACAGCCTTTTAATTGAAAACCTGATTAGTATTATAGCCCAGGTCTTTGTATCTTGATGACTGATCTCCATCCTCATGAGCTGGTGGCTCTCCAAGAGCTGGAGCTGCGTGATCAGCAGCTACCCTGATCCAAGCGCTTGCATTTGGCAGAGGCACAGCCTGTTTCTAAAATTGTCTCAGAGATCCTTTTGCATGGGTTTGCGTCTCCCAGGCGGACTAGCCGGGTGGTATTTTATATGGTGTGATTGTTTGTTTAGCTAATGAAGTAGGAAAAAACAGAGAGCTGAGATCCTTGGCTCTATACACCAGCTGTCAACAGGCAGCCCTGGGAGCAGAGTAGCAAGGACCTAGCAGCCAGGGCACTGAACTGGGGCTCCAAGGGATGGTTTTGATTCCTGACTCAACAAAGTTGTGGATGAAATGCCGAAAAGGATGCCTCAGCACAAAAAGAGGAGGGAGATGCTGGGAGCTGCATGCTTTCCCTGGTTATCTCACAGGGAGGAAGCGCCGTGATGGTTTGTGCTGGAGCCCGGCTTTTGTCTGCTGCTGCCTGGCTGGAGCGAGCGTGACCTACTTCTGCAAACATTTCCAGAGACTCCCTTCTGGAAGAACATGCCCAGAGAAGTGTGGTTTCCCTCCCTCGTGGCTTGTGCCCTACCGCGTAATTCAAGGCTGCTCCTTTAGTGGTTTTTATCTGTTGGTGAGGGAGCTAGTGAGAAACTCCTGCCTGGAGGAGCTCTGCTGGAGAGCAGAAAGCACAAGGAAAACAATAAAATGTCTTCCTGCATCCCCCTCTTAGTTTGCTGGTTTGACTTCAAGTGCAAGCTGCCATCATTGCCACATGGAGCAGCCACATGAAAAGCACCACTAAACAGTTCTGAGTTTCTCAACAAGAAACACAGCAGCTAAATATATTTAATCTGTGGGTATTGTTCATCTTGGCTTTAATTTCCTGTTCTGAAAAGGTTTAGGAATTTAAACCCATGAGTCATTACTGAAGCTGTTAATGCTTGGAGCCTTTTTCAGAAATGGAGATAAAGGAACTGATATTAATACCAGTTTAGTATTAATTCAGCCAGAACAGTTCTGTGAGAAGTTCACTGCCATCCCAGAGACATCACTTGGTCTCTGACCATCTTGAAAGCTGCCAAGAAGCAGGTAGGTGGATGAGATCATTCTCCCTGAGGTGAATAGGATGCTTCCCACATAAATATTAAAAAAAAAAAAAAAGTCTCTGGCAAGTTATGGGCTGCATCATCCCCATCTGGAGACTTCTAGAGCACAGTACTGTTCCTTTGTTTCTAAAAATTGCAGCATCTATTCAAGCAGTGATTTCTCAGCATGTAGTCATGAGATTTCTCCGGGGCTGGAGGTCATGCACTCGCTCCTAGTGAATAAAAGATGGGAAGAAAACTTTACTTGGTTCAGACTTGTTGGACTTCCAGGTTCCTGCTTGTATATTTGCAGGTCCTGATACATTCTCCTAAAGTTCTGAGGCTAACAAGCTCCCAGATACCTCAGAGCCAAGGGTCTGGCCATGACCTGTTTCAGTGGAGGACGTGGCTTCCGTTGCTTTGGAAACTGAACAGGATTTAGGATAGATCAAGTCATTAATCTTTCGAGAGCCTGGTTTAGCTGCAAGAGTACAAGAAGCTGCCTTTGACTCTTCTAGGATTGAACTAAAGGCCAAAACAAAGTCCAGGAAAACTTCAGAAAGATTCTAACTAATGACTCGTAATCAAAAGTGAAATAAAATCTGTGTTGTAGGGAATGGTATTGGTTTTCCTGCTGATTTGATTTTAATTCTAGAATGTCACAGAAACAGAAAAATCCAGGTTAGAAGTGGCTTCTGGAGGTCTTCAATCCTAATCCTCACAACAAAGTCGACAGCCTTCTTGGGGATGTTGACAGACATGATTACACAGGAGGGAGAAGCTGCCTCCTCTCTTCTAGTTTGGGTCACACCTTTGGGTGGCACAGAGACCTACAAAGCAGCTGCAGGACCTAGGAGCTCCAGAGAGATGGAAGACACTTTGAAAGAACAAGCTTGGTCCTCTTAGCAGACTTGATCTAATGACTTGTGCCCTCTTGTGTGAGACTACATCGATGTAAGTTAATCTCATTAACTTCATTAGGCAAACACAAAGCAGCAGCAACCCAGTGAAATAAGAGCAAGGAAGGGGGTATTGCAGTTGGAATAGATTCATCAGCTGCATCCCAGGCAGTGTTGAAAAGTTTAGCTGGCTGGTCTTCCACTTGAGGTGGGTAGCAGGAGTCAGAAGCAGACAAGAGGCTGAGGGAAGGACAGAGCTCAGTGCCCCTGGGCTGCAGTTCCAGTGATGCTGAGAACTGGGGATGAGGGGTTGCAAGGAGATGCCATCCTGTGTGTGTTTGTGCTCTGAGTTCTTGCTGTCGAACGAGCGTGTGGTGGAAGGAAGGGGGGCAGCAGCGTGTTGTGGGAGCTCGGGATGTGCTCCATCAGAAATTTCCCATCAGATTTCCCATGCAGCCATTTCCCATCAGATTTCATGTCAGGTGTTGTGGGGGGAGAGCTCGCAGCAAGGAGCTGTTACCTAAGGCCTTGCAAGCCCATTCGGGGCAGTTTGGCTTTGCTCTGAACCTGCAAAGCATTGAAGCGTGCTTGTTCCCTTCCTGCCTCTGTTCTCCATCGTCAGCTCAAGTCTCTGAGGCTGCAGCCCATGACTGCATCTCCTCCTTCCTCAGAGTACTCTGGAGCCACTCCTGCTCCTGGAACAAGCTTTCACAGAGCCGGCAAGCGTCAGGCTGTGTCTGAGCCTCTGGGGCTGTCTCTCCATTTGTTTAATGATGCGCAGCAGCCTCATCTCTGACTTTGCACCCTCAGGACAGTAATCCACTCTGATGTTCAGGCCAGCCAGCTATTCTTCCGAGATGAGACTGCGGCTGGTGCACTATAGGTTGGAGACAGTTTTAAAATTATCCTTCTGTCTTGCATTATGGCTCAAAGTGCTGCTCTGAGATCTACAAGAGGCAGAAAGCTTGCATGAGTGTCCTTGCTTGTTATTCTCTGAAGTAATAGGCAGGCCTCAAAATCTGGATACCTTGGCGTGATCTGGTGGGGAGGGGATACCAGCTTGAAGGTTGGGAGCAGAGGACCTTTACCAAGCTGTGCTGCTTGTTTCACAGGCAGCAGCCTCAGCCAAGTACCTTTGCTTTCCTGTTCCTTCCCCCCTGTTGGCACAGCAGGAACTGTTCAGATCCTTTGTGGTAAGAGGGCGCGAACACTCATGGTGCTGCTGTTCTGTAAAGCTGAATTCAGTTCACGGTGATGGCAGCAGCATTTGTTTTTAAAAGCTTTCTAGGCAGTTTCATGAAGCAGCAAGTGGTGAATGGCTTGCTGCGTTTGCTAAGCTGTCCAGAAGCACCAGTTTCAGTAAATACCTGTGGCAAAACAGACCACCTGGGGCAGCTCTGGAGCTTTCACGCACCCTCTGAATGCAATGTGGATAATAGAGAAAGGGAAAAAAAAAAACCTGCTTTAGGGAAGACAGACCTCAGGAGCGTGCTGGCTTCAAAATCCTTCTTTGCTCCCTGCCTGGTTCCCTGCCTTTCCTGGGACAGAGCTGCGTGGTGGCTGGGTGCGCAGGCCAGGTTGCCCAAGGGATGACAGCAGGGACCATGTTGCTGATGAGTGAAACACTTCCCAGGAAAGGAGGGATGTCCCAAGGGTATGCTTTGGTATTAGTGCCCTATTGAATACAGGGAAGCGTTCACCTCCTGGAATGGTATGAGGAAAACTTGTGTTTTTCCCGATTCCTTTCTGTTCTGGTTGTGGAGGTCACAGGTAGCAACTCCAGCGCGTTGTGCCTCACGTTGCATTTTATACGTAGATGAAGAGGTTGCCCAAATAGCTTGTTTCTGAGCCTGAGTCCTTACCCAGAATGAGGTCATGCTGTGCCATGGGCAGTCCAGGCCTGGGGTGCTGTGAGCAGGACTTGGTGGAGCAGACGGTGCGTGGCCCCACGGCGTGCTGCCCTGTGTCTGCTGTCTTCAAGCCTCTGGGGAGAGGCTTCGGTACAAAATGTTCTCCTGGTTTGCTCGAGCCTGAATTCAGGCAAGGAGCTGGATTCCAAGGAGACAAGGCTAAAACCTGCTGAAACCGGGTGAATGGTGAGAGTGGTTTTTGCATGCTTTAGTGGGTTCCGCAGAGTGGGAGCTGATTTAATTTTTTAAATGGAAGTGGGTGGGTGTTCAATACAAACGTGACCATTTTTAAGTTGCTTCCTGTTGGGCACCCTTTAAGAAATGGCAAGCTAACTGATGATAGAAGTCTGGGCTGTTGTGGTCCGTACCTGCCGTACCCCTGTGAATGGGGAGAGCGCTCAGTCCTGCCTTCTGCAGCTCTGTGTTTGCGGCAGTGCCTTGGAGGGGGAAGGGTTGCAGATGCGTGGGGGTCCTTCCACTTCCATAGCACAGCATCTTCTGGAGCTTATCTATAGGCAGACTATGCAATAAGCCTTTTCAAATTCCACCATTTGTATCGCAGTGGTAGCAGAACAAGGCAATTATCCCTGTTATAAAGATCTCCCCCTGCTCTGCCTTATTCAGGGGTGTTCAGGAAATCTGGCTCTCCCCCGCTCCCCCTTTCTCCTAAAGCAGCATGTAGCATCTTTCTCTTGCCCGAGCAGATGGATTTGGGTTATTGTTTGCCCAGGGTTATTGCTGCTACCTGCTCTTTCAGCAGGAACCGCCCCCCACACACAGGAGAACAAAGCCCGCGGATTCCCAAGGTCTCCATTGATGCAGAAGGCACTGAGCAGAATGTGAAAGGGATGACAAGTGCAGCGCGATCCTCCTCCTTCCCTCCCCTTCCCTCATCCTCCGATTCAAGGAGCAGGGGCTGGTTTGTGAATGAGGAGCTGAAACTCATTCAGACAGAACGAAAAACTGATAAAGGCTGCTTGCAAGCCAAAGTCAGCCACGAAAAGGTAGCGGTTCTCAGGAGGGGGCTTAATTCCAAATGATTCATCGGTGCGTGACGGATGGAAGGGACTAATAAAATATTACAGACTTGCAGAGCTTTGATCTTCCTGCTCTTTTTCTTTTTCCCAAGGGTGCAGGCTGTGCTGTTGAAATGAATAGGGCGGAAATCTCATGTGGAAAAGGCTACTCTGGTGGCAGGGCTTGTGGAGAGGAGGTCAGGAGTCCCAGGCCAGCAGTGTTCTTTGGTGCTTGCTGGATTTTAGCCCTGGTGCATTTCTGTAGCCTTTGCAGCACCTGCCACCCTTCCCATTGCACCAATGACAGCCTGCTTGTAAGTCATCTGGAGCAGGGCTGGGGTGAGGACGGGCATTTCACAGCATTGCGTTTCTTTCTGGAGGCTTGGGACTATGTGCAAGAAAGAGTAAAACGTATTTCTAGGTCAAATGCGTGCCTTCCTAATTTTTGCTCCAACTGCAGCAGCTCTCAGGGACATAGCAGCCTTGAGTTGGGGGGTCTCAGCAGCCACCAGCTTTGAATTTATTTTTGTCTTACTGTGACTAATCTTTAGGATGAATACACTGAAGTTTTGTCTCCGTGGCTGTGATGAAAAGCAATTCCTTTTCTTTTAGAGAAGTTGCTACTGTAAAAGCCCCAGCCCCGGGGCTTTAATGGAAAGAGCACAAGCATTGGTAGTATGCTGAGTGGCCTCCCTGGTTTCAGGTCATCTGTCTGCTGTTGTCTGTCAGTCTGGTTGTCACTGAACAAACAGAGGAAAGCTAGCAATTCACATTATTTCTGCAAAAGGTTGAACTGCGATTTATATGTATGTATATGTTTCCTTAACAAGACACGTTTGTGAGTGCCCCTCTCTTGCAAGAGAATTTCCTTGCTAAATCATCGGTCTGGCATCTTTCCTAAGCCTCCTGCCATCCCCATGAGCCATCTCTAAGCAGCTGTCACCTGCCGCACCTTACCCTGCTCACCTACTGATCTCCCAGGCTTTGCAGCACCAGCTTCTGTCTTGGCCACTCCTGCCAGCCTCTGCATGCATCCTGCTGTTTGCTGCTCGTTGCCTCCTTTTGCTAGTTACTGCCTGCAGAAGTGAGTGTTCTTCCCTTGCAGTGATGGAGTCATGCTGCCCCACGTGTGTTGGGGCATGGGGCTCGGCTCTGCAGGTCTCCCTCCTCTCCAGCTGCTGGTCATCGTCCTTGACCCATCTTGTGTTCAGATTTTGGTGTGTCTTTGGCAGTGCAGTGCAAGAGGGCTATTTCTCTCCTTTGAAGAAACACATAATGCTTCCATACGTATTTATTTAATGGAAATAAAGGTGGCTCTTCTCACTGAGGTTGATTGACCTGGAGCTATAGAAGAAATAGCCTGAGTCTGTTAGTGGAAATGGGAGTTGTATGAAAATGATGTGAGTGCTGTTGCCTTCATACAAAGATTGTCAGAAGCTTGCAGAAATGTGGCATGGGAAAGAGGTAAGGGTGAGGGATTTGTTTAATGTCAGCAGCTCAGGACCTCCCCGGAGCCTGTCTGCTCCACACAGCGTTTCACTTGTTTGGCCATGAATTCATTAAGCTCCTCACCTGGTCCCATAGGCACTCACTCGCCATAGCTGGGGGCCTCTGGATTAGGGTGCAGCAGCAAAGCTGCAAATATGCAGCTATGGGGTAATTTTTGGCTGCATCACAGATCCTACGTGTCTGGCTTTGTTTTAGCAGAAAGCCCATGGTTCCTGTGTGTTTATCATGTGAGTGGTTTTTCAAGCTGGTTATTCCCTCGCTGAGCAGCAGGGAAGGAAAGACTGACTGCCAAAAGCTGGTACAGAAGTGATGGCTGTGACCCTCGAGGGAAGCGAGTGGGGAGCCGGGCAGGGAGATGCCTGCGGGAGTCAGGACTGGTCGGCCTTCTGTCTTTGTGGTGCTTAATGCTTAGAAAAATGGAAAACTGCAACTTAAAAAAAATGGCTCTTCTGTCCTTTAAATTTAAAAGCAAACTAGGGAGGGGAAGGAGGACTGGCAGAGACATCCGTGCAGATTGAATCCGTAAACTAAAACTTTTTTTTAAACTTGTTTTGCCAAAAACTCTTAGACTTTTTTCACTGATCTTGGACAGGAGAACATTGCAAAATACCACGTTCTCCTCAGATGATAACATTGTTTCCTGCCCTACTCTAACGCCAGCCATGCAGTCCTTTTGCCTCAATTCCTGGGACTGCTTTACTCAGATGTTTGCCTTCTCCACTGGGCTGGACTCTGACACTTCCTACTGGTTTGGGGGATTGGCTGAAACCGCTCCAAGCCTGGAGACAGCACAGCCCAAATGCTTGCTTGCTGCTCTGGAGCTAAATCTGTATTCCCAGCTGACACTCCTCACAATATCCCACCCGTTCACCTCCAGAGAGCCAGCTGACAGATAATAATCCAGCCAACTGGATTTATAATCGCCACATGGAAGCAGCAAGATAAGCCGTATCCTTCAGTTATTCCCCCGAAAGCATGGCTGGGTGCTGGAGTTCAGCTTGTCACAGATAATGAGGTTACTTCTGCAGACAGATTGGCTTTGACTACCATAAATTGGTGTTGGTTTCTGTACACCATTCAGAGACCCCCAGCCTGAGAAAGGCAGTTGGCTGTGTTCAGAGCAGATGTACTTGCTCAGAGACCTGTGGTGCCCATCTGACGGTTGGGGTGAGCAGCTATCTGCTAATGAGCAGCCATTTGCGCAGCCATTGTGCACCTGCTAGGCCTACAGGATACAAAATCCATCAGGCAGGTTGGGCCTTGGTTTTGCATTAAAAAAAGCCCATGACAGATCAAAGCACGGTGAGCCTCCCTGAGCATGCTGTGGTGACCCTGGTGCCCAGCTGGCCATCTTCACTGGGTGGTGGTGGGGAGCCTGCTTGGGCTCTCCTAGTCCTGGCCACTTGGACAGCTTCTTGTCGATGGTTTCAGGCTGACGTGGCCTGTGAAGGAAAGAAGATGAAGGACAAGTGTAGCTGATGCCTTCACAGCAGGATGGATACATTCCCCTCTCCCAGCCCTGCAACTCCTGTCAGTCACAAAGGAGAACTGAACTTTGCAGGACCAAACTGGGGGCCCATCCTGCCCACTCTGCTGTGTCTGTGGCCCTGCAGGCTGAAGCTGGGGGAGCACTCTCCTCACAAGTTTCTGTCATATGGTGCACATCAGCCTGGTATGCTGTTTACTGGCTCGTCTGCTCCAAAAATGTTACACGGGGGGAAAGCTTTTGGCCAGGCTAATGTTGAACTTTCCAGACTCTGTTCCATTGGGGTTTTGTTGCTTGTAACTGTTAGCATGTGTTTTTGTGTGTGTGTGTGTTTTTCCTTAAATCCAGGCCTCTGCAGCCTTAACTTTGCTGACTGGGAATGTAAGCTTGCTTGATACATGACAGTTTTGATGGGGAAATGCAAGCAATGGATGTGGTGACTGGGGATGCTCAGGAAAAGTATTTTCTGTCTGTGGAAAATTTCAAGAGTTGATGTCTCTCTTGTTTTGAGACTGTATCCAGGTTCAGGAAAAACTTCCCCCAAAAACCACCCAACAACAACAAAACAAGAAATCTCAGCTCCTTTCCTCTATCTTCACTTTATATAAAAACCTAAACTCTATTTATACCCCTTCATTTAAACACAGATTTTATAAATACCCCAAAGTATTCCTGGTGACTCATTTCAGAAATGTCAAAACAAGCATTTTGGAACTTTTTTTTTTTTTGTGAATGTTTAAGAAAAGTGTTTTGGTACATTCATTGGATGACGGTTTTGTTTAAAATAGGAAGTTTCCTTGCCTGTCTGTCTGGTAGACCTGCAGCAGGTTCTGGGGACAGCTGAGTGCAGGGGCCACAGCAGCCCACATGGTGGCTGTGAGGCTTGTGGTGGCCATGGGGCTCCCAGGAGGCGATGGAGAAGGGGACTGAAAGCTTTGTCTGTAGCCTAGACCTTGGTCTGGGCTTGGAGGAATGAACTTGCTCTGATGTTACTGCTGCAGAAACACCTCCCATCCTTTCTGCACCTACCCAAACCTAGCAGCAACCATCCCCAGCAGCAGGCATCTCACCGGCCTCACGTGGGGCAGCACTGGGTGCCACCCGGCCCTGTGCTGATTGGGGCTCCTGCCTGTAATCTACCCAAGGAAATAGAGATAATGGCAGGCTTGCGAGAAACATAAGTCAGTTTGGGTCTAAAGGGAAGACTATAAGAGGTGATTTGTCTGGGCAGGTGTTCCCCCTGGGCTGTGCAGTAGGCCTGTGGTGTAGCCACATTCACTGCCTCTAATTTTAGGCACCCAACCCAAGCTCAGTGGATCCTCCAGCCTGGGTTCATCAACTGCAGTCATACTCAGCTTGCAGCCCTGTGGCTCAAGGGGCATACAGAAAGAATGCAGGCCCCTGGCAGTCCCTGCCACGGTGAGAGCTGCCTTCTCTTGGTTCAGAGGGGGATCCCTCACCACAAATGTTGAGATGCATTGGCAATGTGTGCGGTGAGCCGCTGTGAAATAATGGCACTCAGGATGGTCTGGAGGCTGTTTTCCAAAAGATAAAGTGCGACCTTTTATTTTAAGGGGACCCAATCCCATGGGCTTGCATGTCTTAGCTCAAGTAAAACAGAAGGTGCAGTCCTCAGTAGCTATAGGCTGGCTAAGGGCTTATTGCCTAACACCACCCTTCGTTGCTTTCCCATCCCTTTTTCTGCCACTTTTTTCTTTCTTGCCTTGGACAAGTGCTCTGGAGTAGGACTGCAGGGTTGGCCCCCCAGGAAGTAGGGGGGGACTGTTTGTTGGTGTGTGTGGTGCCTGTCACAGTATTCTAGAGAAGCTGGCAGTCCATGGCTTGGACAGGTACACTCTGTGCTGGGTTAAAAACTGGCTGGATGGCCAGGCCCCGTCAAGTCCTGTGAGGAGCAGGCTGGGGGTCCTGGAGTTGTTTAGTTTGGAGAAGAGGAGGCTCAGGGCAGACCTCATTGCTCTCTACAGCTACCTGAAAGGAAGGTGTGGGGAGCTGGGGGTCAGCCTCTTCTCACAGGTAACTAGTGATAGGACTAGAGGGAATGGCCTCAAGTTGTGCCGGGGGAGGTTCAGGAGATGAGGAGACATTTCTTCTCAGAAGGAGCAGTCAGGCATTGGAATGGGTTGCCCATGGAGGTGGTGGAGTCACCATCCCTGGGGGTGTTTAAGGAAAGTCTGGACATGCCTGGGGACATGGCTTAGTGGGTGACATTGGTAGTAGGGTGATGGTTGGACCAGATGATCCTGGAGGTCTTTTCCAACCTTAATGATTCTATGATTCTTCAAGAGTGGAGGCAGTCATCCTTGTGCAGCAGGATGCTCCAGAGGTGTGCAGTAGTCAGCTGAAGAGGGAGAAGCTAATGCCAGCTGGTGTACAGCATGTATGATATTTTGTCGTTCAGTCCTTGTGTGCTTACATACATACATTCAGATATATACAATATTTGGTTGGGTGGAAAGGTTATCATTCTTTTTCTATCTTTACACCTAAAAAATAGGCTGAACCCATACATAGTTACATACATAGTTGTATCCAAAAACCTAAAAATACGTGAATGAAGATGCAACATGCTGACTTTTTTTAACCACCTCTTTCATAGCAGATCATGAGAGTAATTACAGGATGGCTGAGCCATCCTGCTTGGTTTTTATCATGGACCAAAATAATTTTGAGAGCCAACGTGAGGTGTCCATGGAAAACTATTTCCTGCAATCAGCTAACTGTATCCCATATTTTTGGCTGAGTACAGGAGCCTGCTATGTGGTGTTGGTCTCTCTCATCTTTTAATCGTGGCTGTAAAATGTGAAAGTGCAAAATTAGACTTGTTTCAGAATAATTGGTTGTGATTAAATAGCTGCTTCCTCTCAGTAGAAAATAACTGTGGTCATGACACTCTGGTGCTGCTTCTGCCTTCTGATGAGGGCCAGGTCCCCATCCCATCCTTAAAAAGTATCAAATTGAGGGGTTTTGGTTTTTATATCAGCCCTCATATTAGAATCTGGTCCATCCCCAGGGGTGGTCAGCAATGGCACTGACGCTCTTCAGAGCGTCTTCAGAGCTCTTCAGGAGAAGCTGTAGCGTGTATTAAAATCTCTGCTTTAACCATACCACCACCAAAAGGACAAGCTTTATTTGCCACAGTGAGCTGCTGGCCGAGTGGATTAATTAAAGTTTCACCAGTGTTTAGAAATATTTATACCATTAACCTGATCCTTATACCACTCTGTAAATAGCTGTTACTTCTTTATGTCAGGCTGCAGATGGACCCTTGTGGTGACAGCCAAAGGGGCTTTTGATGCTTTATTCCCATTAGAAATTGGGTGCATGCATTCCCTGGGTGCTTCTGAAAGCTTCTGCCATCAGATCATCAGCAGTACAAGGGGAGATGAGGAGAAGTTGCCTTTCATGGTGTCATATCCTGTTTCTCAGAGAAGCTGGATGAGAGGAAGCAAAGCGCCATGCCATCTGGATAGGGGGTTCTGAGCTTCTGTCTCTGTTCGCTTTCTTCCAGCATCTTTAGGACCACTTGCCTCTTCCCAAGAAAAAGCCTCCTGGATGAGGCAAAAACCTTTTCCTTTGCATTTTGACCTTGTTCCAGGTGAGGTGGAAGAAATTGAGCTATGTACGGAGCTCATGCTGAAAACGAGCAGCAGAGAAGTTGTTTTGCTGAGACTAAAACCAAGGGAGAAGCCGGGACATGGGAGGGAGAGAAGCAGTGGTGATATGTGTTTGGCAGCTCTACCTGGGCATCCCTATGAGACCAGTTTAGCTTTACCGAGATTAAATCCAGTGGGTGAAGTGGAAGGAGGCACTAGAACTTTGAAGTCCCATATTTTTGCTTGATGGCTGAGCAAGCTGTGATCTGGGCTGGGGTGATTTTGCTGGGGCATATCTGTGAAAGAGGAAACCATTACTGTGTTTGGGTTTAAAATGCTCTTAACTTGTCCCGGTGGAAAGCAGGCAGGCAAGCTACCTGCTCGAGCTGCTCTCAGATGAGCCAAGACGCAGCCTCAGGAGCTGTGGTCCTGAGTCTGCTGTTCTCTGCCCCCCAAGAAAGAGGCTTTCAGCTTCAGTATGTTCAAATAATGCAAAACCACACATGACAATACAGGGACTGTCTTGTTTTTTTCTCAGGTATGAGCATTTCTTTCTGCATTTGTTTTTTCTTTCCCTACCTTCTTTCTTCTAACTCTTGTCATCCTAAAATATATCAAATACCTCCTGGATGGCACATTTCTGAGCGTGATTCTTACCTTTCTTGTACAGGATTTTCTTCCAGGCTTTGTGAAGTACTCTTTGTTAGCATGAAATGCAGAAGAACCAGATGGTTTGGATGGAGTCCAGTTACCTAAGAAACGTAGCGCCAGGACCCTATCAGAAGCTGTTTCCTCTAAAGATCACACTCGACATGCCTTGTTCTAATAACCGGCTTAGAGTCAACATCCAGCTGTCAATACCTATTTTTCCCCCATAATTAATCTACAAGGTTCAGCCTGGAATCAATATAAATGACCTCATGGCTCTTTTATTTTTTTCCTTTCAAATAATGTTTCTCCACATGACTCTTCCTTCAGAGAGGTGTTGAATTGTGTAAGCTCTTTTTTTTTTTTTTTTCCCCAGTAATTCTGTAGTGGAAATTGTGGTGGTTTTTCTCTCTCCCTGGTGTGAAGTGTCTGGGTTGTCTGTGCACCTGGGAAAGCTGGAGATGCTCGGATATTTTCCTGGTGGCCTCAGAGCTGCTGTAGCTCCTACAGTTGTTCTGCCTGTTGGGGACAGATGAGGATCAGGTGTGTGCAGCTGTGCACAGGTACTCTGGTGTTTGCCTGAGCTGACTTGGTTGTGACATTTATGCTTAGTTTCAAATGCTTTCTATTTTCTCCGTCTTCCAGGTTGGAGCATTCTGCATTTTGAACTAGAATTTTTTATTTAGAAAATGTTAATATTCCCTTAAAATCAAATATAAAGTGGGAAACAAACAAACAAAGGAAAACAAGGACATCAGTCCCCATCACAGAGAAGGACTGCAGAGGGACAAGGAAACACATGTTTGTGACCCCAGGTGACAGGTAGAAATGTATCCCAGTGAGGCAGTACCCATCAGCATCCCTCAGATGTGGAGGGTGTGACTTAGCAACTGCCCAGCATCGTGCTCTGAGTGGCTGTTGATTTTTTGGTACTGAGATAAGAGCTGCCTTTTCTTTCTGAACAAGGCTCTGGATGTGAGCTGCAAGGCTCAGTAAGAATCTGGCCCCTTTGACTTCTGCAGTGTGGCCTGATGGCTGGCAGAGCTGGATCTCATGGGTCTCTGTCGATGCCTTACCTCTAAGACATCCTTCTGTCTTCAGAGCTCTTAATTTCTTTCTGTCTGTGATTGCTCTTGCATAATCGTTCCACTAAAGTAGTGTATCAAAATAATGGAGTGAAATTGGACGCTCCCACAGCAGATGTAAAATTTATTGTCTGCTCGTGCCTTTATGCTGAAGTTAGGATCTTGGGTTTTAAAAGTCCTCCTTCTCCTGGCTATGTGGGAGTTTCCCCTAAAGATGTGGAATGTTTACTGCATACCAAAGGCAAGACATTATGCAGACATGAGGCTCCTAACACCTACAATTTCTAAACTGCATGTGGCCTGTGTGGATTTCCTTGTGCTGAATTCACATGGAAACACAAACACATGTGGCATTTTTGTTGCTTTTCTAGGAAATCACTGAGCACAGCCCTGCAAAATAATACTTCCTACTGTTAGCTCCACGATATGTGGGGGAAGGTGCTGCCTTTGTGTCCCGGGCTGCGGGAGCTGCATGCCAAGGCTCATGAGTCACTCACCCTGAGTGTCTGGCTTTCCAGGAAGGCAAATCCCAATTTTAGAACCTATCGGAGACCGAAGAGCGCCGTAGGGAAATAATAAGGGAAAGGTCATCGAACGTTATCAGAACTGGAGGTTTCCAGTGGGGATAATGCCAGGAAATGTGTGATTAGAAATAGGAGAAGCTGTGTTGTGTCAAGACAGCTGGAATAAAGCCAGCAGGATATTAAATGGTTTCAGCCTGCTAAGGGTGAAGCAAGCTGGCAAGGCGTGAGTAGAGGAGATTGGGGAAAAAACGTGAGAAATTAGTAGCTGTCTTGCTGCGTGTGTCTGATAGCACTGTACAGCTATCAGCTGCCCGGCCACCTCCTGGCAGATGTGAAGGGGAAGGGCATCTCTCTTGCCTCGGCGGCTGCCAGCTGGATATTAGCAGGTGTTGACGTTCCTCAGAGCTCCCTGCTCCGCAGTCATGGTCCCTTGCCATGCAGTCCATGAGGGAGAGGAGCACAAGTGAAGCACGGGATGGGCACCACAGGTTGCTGATGGAGAGCTTCCCTCTGCACAGGTGTCACCAGCCTGCTGCCTGTCCTCCTCCTTCCCGCTGGCAGCCAGTATGGCTGGAAAAATACCGCTTCTCAGGGACAGCAGAAGTCACTTGGTGTATGTAGCAAGAGCAAGAATGCTTCATGTCAGTGTCCTACCCTCATGCTGATGTATCCTCAGCTGTTTTGTTTGATTACTTGCATCATTCTTTCTGGATGTATTGAGCAAAATGTGTGCTACCAGCAGCTGCGGGACTCCACCCCAGGGATGGCTCCATTTCAGCAGTGAAATCACACTGGAATGTGCTTCTCATCCAACCATTAACCCCACTTAACCCAAAAAAAAAGTTGCTCTCTAAGTTTGTCTTGTCTGAGAGCAATTTATTAGACTGGTTTTCCGTAACAGAGGGACCTCTGTCCTGTTTACGTCCCTGGCGATGCACCTCAGCTGTTAGAAGGAGAGCTAGGAGACTTAACCATATTGGTTTGGGGGAGAAGATGGTAAAGTGGAAGAGAGAGCCAATGTACTTAACAGAAAGTTCACAGCTAGTGGAAGATGAACACTTCTTAAGATTGACCTCTAGGTCACGCAAGTAGTCTAGTGTCTGTCATGGCCTTTTCTGTGCCTTGCAAGTTTATCAGAGCTCTTCCATTTGGGCCTCTTCTCTTGCTGTGCTCTAAGCCTCCTTCGTTGAAATGTTCTATTTTAGTTCAACTATTGTGCCTCACTTAGGTGGCCTCCGGTGTTGCATTCATAGGAACACTTTCTCACAAGAAACCTTACAAAGTCTGGCTCCTACTCAAATTTTACTACTCAAACCCTGAGCAAGTGTCTGCAGAGGCATTGCAAGTGTCACCCAAAGTGACCTCAGTGTGTTATCAACTTGTACTGTGAGACTGTGGTAGTATTTCTTGTTATGAAATATTTCTTATTTCTTATTGTGGCGCTGGCTACATGTGAGAAGTTGGTGTGTGGTTCGTGATAGCCCTAAAAAGCTCCTGGCAGGGAACTGCATCCCTCCAAGTCCCGCTGGGAAACAAATGCAATGTCACCAGACATGTCTCAAGGCTTGGGCACAACTGCATGTGATAATGCAGGGTATTTGGACATAAGTATTTCGCCAGTAGTGAAGTGGTACCAGTTACCAGGTGCGCTTGCTCCACAGATGTATTGCCAGGGCAGAACATGAGTGCTCCCAAGAGGCGCACCAGACCCAGAGGCCCCCTGGTTGTTTCAGTCCAGGTTATCACCTCTCCTGTGGTTGCTTTCTACACTTTGGCCTCCTTCTTTCTAAAAGGACTGAAAACTAAATCACTGGTTCAGCACATAACTGTTTTTAAACAGTAAATGAAGAGTCTTTCAGCAAGTGGCTGTTTTCCTGCAGCTGGTTTGTCTTGAGCTGTCTTTTCTGTCACCTGCAGTAGTGACAAAGCAGTGGCGCTGCTGACAGCTCTGGGACCTATCAGGACAACTTAAGTCCTTTCTAGTGAACAACTTCAGAAATTATCATTATTTCTGAAAGGAGGTTGTGGTGAGGCGGGGGTCAGCCTCTTCTCCCAGGTAATTAGTAGCAGGACAAGAGGGAACGGCCTCAAGTTGCACCAGGGGAAGTTTGTGTTGGAAATTAGGAGAAGTTTCTTCTCAGAATGGTTAGGCACTGGAACAGGTTGCCCAGAGAGGTGGTAGAGTCGCTGTCCCTGGGGTGTTTGAGGAAAGGTTGGATGTAGTGCTTGGGGACATGGTTTTGTGGGTGATATTGGTGGTAGGGCGATGGTTGGACCAGATGATCCTTGAGGTTTTTCTCCAGCCTTAATGATTCTGTGATTCTTTTGCTCATTGTATTTGTTTTCTTTTCATGAAACCATTTTTCTGGAAACTCTTATTAGCTCTTAGTCAAGTTTCTGCAGCTTTCATTCAGTGTGTGTTTGATTTGGGAAAGGGCTTGAGACAAAGCCAAGGAACACCAAGCTTTTTGATATGTTCAAGAGCAGTTGATAGTCTCCAAAAAGACATAAGGAATGTTGGTGACATGCTAAATTTTCAGTTTTCTCAAAAGTAAGAAAATTGGGAAGATCCTAGTGAAATATTGAGTAATGATGGTTCTGCCTGACAAGCACTTGCACCGTGAGGCTGTTATTTGGCCTGTAATTACACCATCAAGACACCACAAATTTCCCTGCAGACAGAGCAGGAACCTAGTACGCTGTCAAGCAGCAGAAAGATTCTAGCAAATTCCATAACTCCACTTGGTGATAGTGGACATCCTGGTTCTTGGAATTGGGGTTTCTGAGGATTTGTGGAAAGGAATATTGAGTACCTGGCTTTCAGGGACCCATGGCTTTATCTGCTAGCAAAGATGAAACAGCAGTAGCTGCTGGGGAGTTCAGCTGATACAAGCATTCATGAATGTGGGATGTGGCTCATACGTGGCTAGAGGTAAATGGTGTGTAATAAGGAGTGGGCTGTCACGGCCGGAGCCTGCAAGTCAGTAACAGCCTGTGCTGTGCTGACCCAGCTAGCTCAGCAAGCCTGGGCTGCATCTGTGCTCTCACCGTGCACCTAGCTGCTGCAGATGGAGACGGCCATGGTGCCACCACCTTGGTACCAGCTGCAGCAGAGCCTGCTCAAAGTCTGCGGTGGCAGCGTGGGTGCTTGAGTGAGCATCTCCGCTGCCTCTCTGAGCTGTTCAGCTAAAGGCAGTCCCGGCAACATCAGCTACCATCAATGTGTGCTTCAGGAAAAGACTTAGTGCTAGCAGCAGACTGGAGGGAAGGAGCAGCAAATCCTGGCTTGCAGCATGGCCCAGCCCCAGGCAGCGCAGCACCATAAGGCTGCCTCTGAAGCTGTTACCAAATCTGTAATGTGTAATTTAAAATCCTTCCGATGAAGGCTTATGTTCCCGGCCGCACAAAATGCAGCGTGAATTACATCGCCAGGTACCATTGTCTCATACAGGTTACTCAGGGCACGTTGGCTTAGGTTTCTGAGAAACGCTGTGCTTTGTGCAGCATGGGAGGATATGGAGGGAGCAGTGAACAATCCTGAAGCAGGTCCTTGAGCTGGAGGTGTAAGTTTTTCCACTGAGTTGCTAACTTTTGTTAGCAGACTAGACTGATGAGTACTAAACAGGATAAATAGTCTGACCAAAATGCTGTGGGAATCACATACATCAACACCAGAAAGCCAACGCTTATTAAAATACGCCATCTGATTAGGTGACAGCTACAGGTTATTCCCAGGGAAATCCATTTAATTATTTGGAAGGAGTTGGGACTTTCGATCTTCCAAAATAGAGACTTCTGAGGGCTGGTAAATATGAATTCAGGAGAGAAATTTTGTGAGGTATTCGCAGTGTCCCCTTCTCATTCAAACTGGTAAAAATCATCACAGCCTTCAACTCTCTTGCTTCTCCTTGAACATGATGAATGCTCATTCCAGCAAGTGCTTCAGGTTCATGTTTCATCTGCAATCAGCCCATTTTTTCCTATGCAGCTTCTTTTGTTGCCAGCAAACTCAGGCAACCTGAAAATCAGGTCAAGTCTATCACAGCTCAGTAGAGAAGCTGCACATCAGATGTTGTCCACAGTAAGCTGGTAAAACCACGATCGTGATTTCTGTGCTGTGTGGTGTCAGGAAAGGAGGGTTCCCTCTTCCAGTAATGGTGCTGTTGGTTTTGGAGATCCATTATCCCAGCTGCAGCTGGCGTTTGGTTCCTTGTGGATGCAGTGTATCTGACACTTTTTTTCCAAATTCTTCTCTTTTCTGTGCACAGTGCTTCTCTATGCATATTGCCAGAGCAGCCAGCCCTCGCTTGGTATTGCAGACAGTGTTCTGCATTTTGTGAAAGCAGGGGGTTGATCCACAGGAGGATACTTCCAGCTCAAAGGATGTATGCAATTTCCACGTTCACATAAATGTACAAATGTGTCACAAAAATTGTTTTCAAGAAGCCTGGGGCAAGGATTGTACTTGGAAAGGTTTTGCTGTTCATAAGCGACAGTCTTTTGGCCGTTTCTCCTGCCTCCCTGCAGTGCCTTAATGAGCATGATACAGAAATGGCTACTCCTTTACCTTGCATAATTAAATTTGGATCCAAATTCAGTGCTTCTTTTGTTAATTCAACCTTTGAAGAGGGTAAACTCTCCCACTACCTGCTTCGTGGGCACAGGATAATGGATTTTATTGTGACTGGGTCATAACAAAAACAAAACCCATCGCTGTAGTATATCTACAACACTGTTATGTGCAGAGGCTGTGGCATGAGTAGGCAGAGGTTTGAGACAATTTTGGGGTAGATGGTGCCTTCCCAGTCTGCCTGTCACCAAGTGATGTGAAATGTCCCTGCTTTCCTCTTCCTTACAGAACCCTCACCCACCTCTTCCTGATGTTAAATATTCCTCCTTTGGTTGGAAAGTATCTCTGTAAGGATTTCTAGGAGGAAGGAGTGGAACAGCTAATAACAGTGTTAAACCTGACCTTCTGTGTACGCTTTCCCTGAAGTGGTGCATAAATTAACATTCTGGCAATAATACCGAGCCTGTTTAATTTTCTGTTTGACTAGAAACATTGAGAAAATGTCATGGTATTTGATTCCATCTTTGTCTATTTTTGCTCCTGCTGAATGAAGCTTATTGGGCTCTTGAGACTCGAGCGCATGCAGCATGGCTGGGAGCAGGCTGGGTATAAAGGGGCACTGTCCCTCAGGCATGCACTCCGCAGCCACGCAGGAAGTATTTGGTTTTAAGTTGAAGGCTGGCTGAGGTTCCCTAATGGCTGTTAATCCACTGGTTTGACTTCGTCCCGAGCCAGACCCAGTGCAACCTCAGAAGTCTTGGGGTTTCTGTTTGCTTTGCATAAGCGTTCAAAAATGTGTAGGAGCAGGAGCCTGTGCACCAGGCTGAGTGTGTGGGAGCAGGAGGGGTTGAAGGAGGGGCTACAACAGCTAGGTATTTCTTCCTTCAATAATAAAAAGTGAAATGTCCTTTCCAACATTGGAAGGGGCAAGCTGCCTTGAAGGATGAGGAGCCCAGCCCAAAGGGACTCTAGTGTAAGAGGCAGCAGAGGATGTTGAGACAAACATGAGAGTGGGCTGAGAAGCTCTGGTGCTGTCAGCATCATTCTGGTGCAGCACGGAACAGGCTGCGGGCCCAAAAGCTGTCTGTGTGTGTCCCAGGGAGCAGGAGGACCCATCCTTGTAAACCAGGAGACAAGAAAGTAGCAATGTCTCCAAGAAGATGTGTTGTAAATTGGGCCTCCTTTTGACATTTTATTAACACAACTTCATCACACTGTTTCCATCTTGGGGGGGGAAGAGAATGAAATGTGTCCCTTTCTGTGTCTCTGTGTCTCTGCCTGCACATACATGCTATTCAGTGGCCACTGCTCATCAGAATCTGTGTTTGGAGCCCCTGGCCGATGGTGACCATCCAGGCTATGCAGAGCACATGGGAAGATAGTCATGCTGCAAAGGGCTTACACTCTGACCAAGATGATCAGCAAAATGTGATTTTTTTTTTTTTTTCCTTTTCTCTTCAACAGAAGCACTAATTGTGCAGCTGGCTGAGAGCATGCAAGAATGGCAGCACTAGCGGTGGAAGGGAAACCCAGATCTCCCAAGTACCACACCAGCAGCTCCTTCAAGGAGTACCCTTCTGGTTGCTGTGTGATGCTCAGCTCTTCTGTCCCTGAAGTAGAGCCTGTGCTGGGGCCAATGCTTGCTGCAGCTGATGGAGAAAGCCCCAGTGTTCTGGAGGTGAGCAGGCTTTTCTTTTTCAATGTTTCCTTCTGGGTAACTGGAAATTTGGGACTTCTGGTCTGTGAGATTGAATTTCAGCTTTAGAAGATTGTTTGAAGTTACCTGTTTGTTCATACAAATTAACTGTGAAACTGCTTTTGCAATTAGGCACCAGAAATTTCTGTTAGGAATCACCTGCTACTACAAATAACATCCAGAAAATGAGTGAAATTCTGGCATTTTCTATATCTCTTTGTGCAAAGTCAGTGGCAGAGTTAGGCTGTCAGTTGAGACACGTCAACCTAGGAAACAAACCTGAGTTCAACTTGATAATTTTATTTCTGATGGGGTTTCTTTTTTGTCTGAATTGAGCTTTGCTGGAATTAGCACTGTTGCTGTCCTGGTGCAGCAGAACTGGTAGCAAGTGACCTCTGGATGCAGACAGGTCTCCTTGTTGGATGTGACTGCAGGAAAGGTTTCAACCAGCTTGTGCAGCCAAGGGTGCTCCTTTCCCAGGGATGCTACTAGCTACTCTGGCACTGCTTCTCTTGCTTTCTCCATTTCGTGTGGTTTTGGTTAAAAAAAAAATGAAACTTTTTTTTCCACTGCTGGCTCAGAGTACTTTTGCTCATGGCAATTTTCATATTGTTGGAATATTCACCCACTGCGTAAATATCTGTATGTTTGAGTCAAGATTGGAGCCTCTAGTAAGGAAAAAAGAGAGAAACCAAACCGCAATCAACACTGATCTTTGTTATTGGTGGTAACGGTCTTTATATGACACGGTATCGCGTAATTCTAAGCAGCTTTTGTTCTACAGGGGTGTCTCTGCCCCATATTAATGCCCCCCTTGCCACACAAAATCAATGTCTTATAGTGAAAAACAGATGGGGATGTAAATGTATTTTTGAGCGTGACGTAAAAACCCACAGGCATGAAGTAAAATTTTCCCCTCCAGCACATGCTACCAGCAGCTCCTGCCACTGGGAGCTCCTGAAGGCCGGCTCTGTTCTGCGTGCTGAGGAAGAAGATGGCTCAGCTTCGTGGGCTGCATGCACCGGGAGGGACAGTGGCACGGTCCCTCTGTGAGGCTTGGTCACTTATGATGCTTAGTCCCTTGAGGTAGATTTTCAGTAGTGTCACTAAGAATATATTTCTGGTAGTTGTTGTGAAAATGCTAAACAAGCTCTTGGGTGTTGAACAAACCAAGGGCTTTGAAGCCGCAAAACCCCAGGGCTCTGTTTTGCCATGGCCAAGCCCAAGCTGATGTACTTCTGCTAGCCCTCACTGCAAGGTGAGGGGATGTATGTGGGCTATGTACTGTGTACAACAGGTGGGTGCGATGAATCGTGAGGGTCCGGCAAGGTATCAAGGGGTGAGAACCCCCATGTTTGGCAGTGCAACGTTGAAGGCCTTCTGTGGTTGGTGAGGGTTCAGTAACAGTGTAAAATGCTGATCATCTTTATGTCAAGTACTCAGCCTTGTGACTGGGAACCAAGGCGCCCTCACCAGCCCCAGAACAAGCTCACCGATGCTCTCCATCACCTGCAGGTAAAGCAGGTGGCAGGGGAGTTGCAGGAGGAGATGCTAGTAGGAATTCCACCTCAGGGCCATGTCCCAGGTCCATATTGGCTATCACTGTCAGTGACGTGACTGATGACCTGCTATCCTGCTTTGGATAGCGCCTGGCATCGCGGAGACGTGAGCTGCATCCGGACCTCCTACAGCAATGCACATAAATAACAGCGATCTAATGGTGAGTTCCTGCACCGGTGCTCCAGAGCCCCCTTATCACTGCAGATCAGTGGAGTCTTATGGGTGACAGTTTGTAAATCCTGATTTATTTACTGTGCACCACCTGTCTCAAGTAGTAAATCTTACTTTTGTTTGCCCAAAGCTAACCTCTTTTTAGAGGGAATAGTGTTGCCCGTGAGCCTTTTGGAAGATGTACTGATTACAAGTTCACAAAACTCAAGGCTAATGGGCAGTTTGGGTGGGTTCCAGGACGTCAGGAAATCAGTTGTGCCCCTTCTGGCTGATCTTGAAGGTGTCAGGGCTCAGTAACGCTATCCAGAGGCAAGCAGAAAAATGAAGCAAGAAGAAAACGCTCTCTCCTGCTGTACATTGCTTGTTTCTGATCTGGGCTTACGTGATCAGTCTGGAGTGGTGCTGTGCTGGAAGTTGGAGGGGTAATTACACAGGGCAGGACACCTCCCAGTGGGGTGTGGTGAATTAGGAAAGCAACTCAGGCAAACCCGTATAATGTTTTGATGCCACACGTTAGGAAGGGGGGAAAGACTTCAGGCTCAAGGATCCGAAGTATATTTTGCAAGCGTGATGTATCTGTAGAAAAACATTTTTGTTGACTACCAGATTGCTTCACTTCTGTTAAAACTAAGGGCAGCATTCACGCGGACTGCGTTAGTAAGGGAGAAGGATTTCCACAAGCAAATATTTTTATCTGGAAACCAGATCTGCCAGGATCTCTTAGATCTCTTGCACCAATAAATTTCTGTGAAAGAAAAACAAGGCTGCTGCCTATACTTGTGCTGCCTACAGATTGCAGGCAAGTACTTTCTTTAAACTCTGTTTTCTGAAATAATACTTTGCAAGATCCGTTTCATTCAAAACGGGAAATGAAATTTGTTGCAGGCACAGCCACTTTGCTTTATGGAGCTAAATGGATTGAACGTAGTTATCTGCCTGATGTACTCCCTGGGCATAATGGAGTCTTCTGACCATGTCAGAAGGGGAAGAAAGGCAAGCCACTTGCATTTTGTGCCTCTGCGGATAAAGCAGAACATGATGAACCCATTTCATTTGCAACATGAAAGCAGACTTGAAGCATACTGGTTGGTGTGTGTTGTGTTGTTTTCTTATTTTTTTTCCTGGAAGCCAGTGGCTTGGGTATTCTTTCTGTGCTTGGCAAATGCATGTCACAGACAAGTGATCCCACCAGATAATGTTGTCACTAGCACTTAATGTCAAACGGGGCTCTTGTAAGTCATCCTTGCGGCTTTGCATGGTGACTAATGAAATGCCGAGTGAACTGATAAGTGTCCCTTTCACAGCCAGCCTGACAATATGTGGAAAAAGCTACATTTGAGCAGAAGCCTGGCTTCTGTACCCTTCCATCACTCCAGGAGCTGGGATGGGATTTGCGCTCTCAGTTCTAGCTGGAAACAACGGGCACATAATGGGTTGAAGGTGGACTTACTTGTTTATTCAGTATTTCAGCATGGCTTCATTCAGAATATTAAATTGTTAGTCTTTTTCCTTTCATTCCCAGAAAGGATTTAAGTTTGAACTTATTTTTGCTTCATATTTGTGGGGCTTTGGAGTAGCAGACCCCAAGAACACTTCATTCCATGAGATCTAGTGACCTCATCTGTCTGTATCCCTGCTCTCTTTCCCATTCTTTGCATACCATGTCTACACAAGCTTCAGGTGTTTCAAACCATCAGTGGTTTGCTGATCTAGTCTTTATAGTCTTATTTTCCATAATCATTTTAGTAGTTGCTTTGAAACCTCTGTTCTAAGCTTCACCAGATGTGAATTACAAGCCAGAAGCTCTTGAATAGAGCCTGTATCTAGAAAGGCAATTTTCCGTACACCACGAACAACAAAATAGACTTGCATCAGTGGAGTTTCTTGTAATACAAGTACTAATGGTCTCTGTACAGATCTAATTCAGTCTGATCCATTTAGGTAGTGATGAAGATCTTAACAGAGATATCAAGGGTACAGTAAGCACAAAATATAAATGATCTCCCCCAGTCCTACCTGGAAACCCTGCCAGCTTGGGCTGTTGTACCGTGCCCCGTGTGGTGGAATTTCTTGTCTGGAGACATATCTCAAAAGAAGAACCTGATCGAGTGTCACTATTTGAACTAACACAGCCTCAATCCTACCTTGAGAAAAAGAGGTTTTGTTCCAGAGGAAGTCATGAACTTTTGAGTCTGCGCCTGTGCGTCTCGGTGTGTCCTACCAGCCCAGAGGCAGGTCCTGCTGGGGAGAGAGCTGCAGCAGGGCAGCCTTGTCTCAGTGGCTTCCCTGTGTCAAACGGTGGGATGAGTGCATTTCCCACAACTGACAGCTTCTGAGAATTCATCAGCGTGGGGCTTTTGCCCCTGCATGTGTGGTTCTTTAGTAATTGCTGCAAATGAGCTCAGCTCTGAGTCATTTAGGATCTTGTCAGAGCATTTGTGCCTAAACGGCCCTGGTGAGGCAGGTGGGTGTTTTTCCTGAAGACGGTGAGATGAAGCTCTCCCAATGCTGTGTGTGCCAAAGCTGTGCCCTCAAGCCCAAAACTCGGTCAAGAGCCACCACGTTACAGGCACTGACCAGGTAAATGGTACAGTAGAGTTTTTCCAGAAGTGATTATAGTAAGGAAACAGAAGGCAAAGAGGAAAGTGTCCTTTCAACATTATAGATGCTGTTGGGAGGAGAATACCCATTTTAGTGGAAATAATCCATTTACTAACAGCATGGGTTACTCCAGTAGAAAAAGGTTTGTCCTGCTTTCACTTGGCTTCTTTCCACTGTGAGTAAAGGTGTATCGCAGACTCAGCAACTCTTTCATCTGGAGAGAAGACTCAAAATGCCTTTTCCAACCCACTGGAGAAGGTGAGGGCTGAAGACTCCTTCCCTGCTGGCTGACAAATTTCATTGGGCTCAGCCTTCACACAAAAGTAAATTAAAGCTAAAGAAAACACAACAGGGAAAAGTCCCATCATCTCACAGCACAGCTCACCTGCAGAGAAGTCTTTTTTTTTTTGACAATTCTTTCGCTTTGTTTTGTTTTTAATTTCCTAATTAGAAGCAATGATGTGTTTCCTGGGTCAAGAAGACCTCCTTGCTGTGAAATATTAGACCACTTTTGACAATGTAACTAAAAATAGGCAGACACGCACACATGTGTATGTGCACACACTGACAAGAATGGACATGTAATGCTCTTTGCTTAATTACGAACATACTTCAGAAGAAAAACGCCTTTGCCTCTGGTTAGTTGTTTTTCAAGTAAATAGTGAGAGGGAATTTTCTGAAGAACAGATGGACTGGAATGAGGAATAGAAATATTTTCAGTCAAAGAGGGGCTGGATGATGTAATAAGCCACAGGAACAAAGTTCAGTTATTTTGTGCTCTCATCTAGACCTCAGAGCTGAAAATGCCCCTGTTGTTAATTTCAGATTCATCTGCTTTTGAAGGCTGGTTCTGTCTTCAAATGCTATTATAATACATATAGAGTTAAACTGAGAAAACAGTGATGGAAGAATATATTTGTCAGCTCTGGAAGCACATGGGTGGTGTTTGCACTGCAGATGACAGGCCAGATATGTGTGTGATCGTGCTGGAGGCAAAAGGATGTACCTTGAGTAACCTTAATGGAGGTCCTCGAGACCCCGCTGCCTGGCTGAAGTGAAGCTGGATTTTGAGGTCTGGCCTTTGAGGACTCCATGGCTGCTCACAAATGCTTCTAGGTGCATGGCTACCTCCTGTGCTGGTGACTGACCTCCTCCCTGCTCCGCTCACCCTGGGGGCTCTGCTGTGAGGGCCTGGAGGTGTGCACCTGTCCCGCGGGGAGAGAGGAGCTCGTGTGAGGCCGAGGCAGAAGGAAGGGGATGAAAGAGTGATGGGGGACCCTGCTCAAGAGCTTGGTGCAACTTGGTACACGTCTGTGGGGTGAGAGTTAAAATGACGGCAGTTGGAGCTGTTTGGTGAGCCTTTTGCAGCCTGGCTGGACGAGGCTGCAGCTTCTGAGGGAGCCCGAGCAGACTTCACCTGTCTTAGCTCAGAGCCACGGGGCTGTGACATTGCTCTGTGGCGCTGCTGTCCTAGAGCATGGTGGTGATACCGCAGTGGGAAGGTTCTGTGGGAGCTGCAGCAACTCTTGCAGAGGGCCCAAGTGCCAACATTTTGCTAAGCACTGATATATGCAGAGAAAGTTGGGGGAAGGATGTGTGGCAGTAACCTGGCAGCTCTGACAAAGCTGGTGGGGAAACAGAGGGTAAGAAATGCCATGAAGGATAGTGAAGACTCCTTGACCTTTTCAAAGGGTTTGAGTTGATCTTTCCCAGTCTGTCTTCCTGAAGATGAGGTGTGAGAGAGGAATTAGGGCAGGGGTGCTTGAAGTGCAGGGTTTGGGGTAGCTGCACTCTCTCTGCCTTCGCAAAGCTACTCCTTGGGACTCACTTAACTTACATTTCAGTCAGAATGGAATCCATGCTCCAAACATGGGCTACTATGGTTTTTACTATCCCCAGGTTTCTACTGCTGAGCATACAGCTGTGTGGCTTGGAATATCTGTGTGGTGCCACCCGTGTCCCCTTCCAACCCTGTGCCCACCTCTAGCCTTCCACAGCACTTGTGCTGCACCACTTGTCTCCCCAGTCAAAGAGGTGCCATCAGACAACAAGGAAATAATGCTTTCTAAGAAAAGAAAGCCTGGAGTTTCCTAAGGTCCTGCAAATCAGCTATTTCCAGTTTCAGCTGGGAGGGTTGGCGTTGTGTGAGCACATTGGCTAGCGAGGCCACGTGTATATGGTTCCTTCATGTGCTGCTCTGTTACTGGAGGTGGTGCCGGGAATGCCAAGAGAGCTTGAGAATTCTCTTGGTTAAAGGACAGGGAATCTCTCCTGTGTCTGCTCGGTGTCATAACCATCAGTCTGTGAGATAGTGCTGCCCACCAGGCAGTCTGGTGGGCAGCACTATCTTTTGTCTTGGAGATCATAATTAGGCATTTCTTAGTGGTCATTTATCCTTACCCTGTTCTGTTAGAAAAATGCCAAATGATTACAAGGTGCTCCCAAAGGAGAATACAGCTGTGACGGTTGTGTGACATTGCAGTAGGCCAATGTAATCAAGTGGAGAAATCTTTATTATTTTAAGAGCTCCTTGGTAAGTAAAATCATGTTTTCCAGTCCATCCTTTGGCTATAGACAGAGAAGACTATCATGTGCTAAGCACGAATTCCATGGAAGGAGACAGCACTGGCAGAAGCATTCCTAAACAGAAAATATATGCAGGAGGAAGGGCAGGTATGTGGTATGGAGTCTTGAATATTTGCCAAGGAGCTGGTCTATGTATTTTATGTCTTTGAGGAATCCCAGAGTCTGTGTGGTACAGTGAGGGTCCTCTGAGATGGAGCGTTTCTGGCTATAAGTAATATTCCTGTTTACTCCCACTGACGCTTTATGTAACACTCCTGCTCTACTCCTGACTGCTTGTCAGATCAAAAATAGCTTTCCTTCTGACAGATGTCTTCATGCTGAAGGGGAACTGTGGGGATTTTCTTGTGTTACAATATCTGTTCTTGCTGTTGGTCATATTTGTGCTGTCTTCTGAAGGAGCGTGGAGGCTTGAAAATGGATGATGAAGGTCCAGGTGCTGAGTGCCCATATTTTTTATTTTTCCTGGATGTTTCCTTACCAGAAATGAGGATTTATAAGAACAAGGTTCTTTCTGGGGGAAAGAGAGACTATGATCAGACAGGTGCTTTGAGGAGTTTTCCCATTAAAACACAAAATAAAAATCCTAATATCATGATCTCAATGTTACGTTGGCTTTCTGACTTTGCCATGTAGTATTTTCATTTACCTTCATTGTGGAAGGTAAGGTTGCTTGTGCTAGGAAAATGAGGCAAAGACAAACATCCAAGCATGTCCACAGTACTCAAAACTGATGGTTACATTCCAGCCGCCTATGACCTGATCCTAAATCAACTGCTCATATGGCAGCTCCAACTGGAGGGATGTTTAAGTTGCCTTGAAACATTTCAAAAAAAATTAATAATAATAATTTAAAAAAAAAAATAGTCCCTGTGTGCAGAGTAGTGCTGTTTCTTTTTCCCCTTCTGTGAGAAGTGGAAGGGACAGCACTGCTGGTGAAATGCCATGGTTCAGTGCTCCAGGGGACCCATCACAGTGTGAGGCAGGACATGAAAACCGCAGCAGCATCTTAAAGCAATTCAAGGTGTCAACAACCAAGTTCCTGTCAGGAAAGCTGCTTTGAGGATGCACCAAGCTAATCTTCCAGGACTCACTGAGGTCATGGCTCAGCTCATGTTCAATGAACAGCAAAGCTTGTGGTGATGAGTTGGGCTCTGATTCTTTCCAAATCTTCTACCTCACTTGGAGGTTTACCAGGACAGAAGTTCCCACTGAATCATTTTGAGCCATCTTCCCTCTCTGTTAAAGAGAGGAAAAGAGGCAGCAGCTAAAACTTGATCTTGTTTAGAAGAGCTCTAATTATTTATGTCCTTTTTATGGACTGCTGCTTCCAGCAGCTTTCTCTCACATTGCGGTTGTGGGTCACACTGGCTGCTACTGCTGTGTGTTCAGCTGGGCAAATATTACCTGCCATGTTCCATGAATGTCCCTCCTTGATCAAAAAACTAGAGTTTCTTTCAGCTGTGTTTATTTCTCTCTTTGTCTGCTTTCTTTCCATCTCCACCCATCCCCATACCCCCACCAGTAAGACGTGCTGCATGCTTTTTCTTGACACTAACACAACCAGAAAATACAGTTGCTTTTAATTTTGTGTTAGTTTTTGGACTAGACATCCAAAAAATCATGCACTCACCTCTCTTCGTCATATCTGCTCTGTAAGCTGTTTTGAGCTATTTCAAGGGATAAATGTCATGTTCATGTATTCCAAAACTCCAAGGCCTTGGCTACGCAGGGAATGCCTGCCCAGAATAAGACAACAGAGGCTGTTACACCCACCAAATGCTTCCTCATCTGGACACAGCCCTGCTTGGTACTCTCAAAATGTACAGGAAAGAATACACCTGAACATGGGTGCAGGCATGTGGCACAACATGTTAAAAAAAAAAAAAAAAGTTTTGCTGATATAACCATATCTGCACATGGGATTGTTGCCAATGCAGCTCCAGTGGTGAGCATCACACCTCTCTGTGTCCCTGACCAGCAGAACTGTGCTGGGAGAAATGCCTGTGCACCCATCACCAGTCATTGCTTTATTTTTCTCTTTAAAAGGATTCTGCTGATGGGAAGCAGGGAAGAGCAAGAGACCTGGAGTGAATTCCTCTGCTTCACCCACAAAATAGCTCCCATGGGAGAGGAGGGGCTGATAAATGGGGTGTGAGTTTGAGATACTGATCCCCTGACAGAAATGTGTGTTGGCTGAAATGGTGTGAATCCAGGCTGCCGTTGTCTCTTTGGTATTATTCCAGGAACATTACTCTTGTTACAGCTGGAGAAGAGCCAGGCAAGTTTGGTCCTCGGTGGGAGAGGATAAGCATTGTGTGGTCCCAGCTTTCTGCAGCGATCCTGAAATTCATCTATGCTGCAAGACTGCAGTGGCTCTTTCAAGCCTGCCAGTGGTCAGTTGACCTTCTTCCATTTAGCAGAATCAAAAGAATCATTTGCAAAAGTGTTACCAAAGTCTCTCTAATCCTATTTGGCATTTTACCTCTGATGTGAGCTTATTGCTGTGTAGTCTGTGTGCTGGGAGGTAGCTGTCTGTGCCATCTTCAAAGGAGACATTTCTGTGCTGGCATCTCCTGGGTTTAGCCCTGGAGCACCAGTATTCTGCACCGGTTCTTCCTAAGCGGATATTCCCATTATCCATACCCATACCTAAGTTGGGTGTTTGAGACTCTACTGCTTTGGTGCAGTGGTTTTTGTAGGTAGATAATGCAATTTGTGCAAAGGTCCTTGTCCCTGGTTTCTTTGATAAACCAAAGTGTTTCCCAGATCCTCCTATTCTAGCACTTGAGGCCTGGTCAGCTGCTGTGTAAGGTCAGTGTGTTCAACTTGTGCTTCAGGTTTCATGATGTGGGCTTTGTATATGTTGAGCTCTGATTTGGATGCCTGTAAATATTTCCAATATGCAAATATCCTAAATTTGGCAAAATTAAGCTAGAAATCTCTTCAGAGCAGGCTTTCAGATGCCATGTCCCCAGCTTCCCTTCCAAATAAGCTGTCTTCAAATACTTTATGCTACTTCTCTTGGGATTTTGGCTTTTCTACTCTTGCCTCTCCCCAGAACAGGAAGGAGAGAGAGATGCTGGAAAATGACAAATGCAAAAATAACTTGTATATATGTACTTTTTTTTTCCAACCCTCTGAACAGGATTGCTTCAGATCAAAGTTCAGGTCATTGCCCAGTGCCTGAGGTTTGTTATTTTTCATCCTTGCAGCCCAGAGGATGATGGAACTAATACAAGCATTGCCAGCTTCTGTATGGACATTACTTGGATCTATGAAAATGTGCTCAGTGTTTTCCGAGTGTAAAGAGCCAAAAGAAACCACCTTGGGGTACCATGTGATGTTTTTGCTTTGACCTGGGATAACTAAAATGAAAGGTCTCTCTGAACGCAGGCTGTTCAAAACCATCCAAATTTTTTTACATGTACATGTGAAGAAGGAAATGTGGTGTTTACAGGGGCACTCTGAGCTTTGGCTTGTGTATTCGTCTGTGTTTGTGTGTCCAGACAGAGTTTCCCAAATGAAATTGATTTTGGTTGTTTTAGCCCAGCTTTTAAAGGTGGGCAAACAGAGAGCTCATCTCACGAAGTACACAAATTGAGCCTTCTGGTGGAAATGTCAGGGGAGGAGGCTCCATCCAGCCAGTCCTGATTGTCAAGTGAAGTCTTCTGAGTTACATCTGGGGAAAGTTCTTGGAGCCCTGGGAGGTGCTGCTGTTCAGCCACAGTGTGCATCAGATGAACACAAATGCTGTGGAGCCGCTGCTGTTCCTGGCCTTCAGGTAGGACCCCTGTCTGCAGGGCCCCAAGGGCTGCTGCTGTCTGGGGCTGAGGAAGCCAGGATGGTTAGAGTCTGGATCATGTGTACAGTCACTGAGAAGTGCTCAGTTGGATCAAAACTTCAGCATCGCTTCTCTGGTTCTTTGTTTCCAGCCTCAGCTTTGTACTTTGTACTTACAGAGATGTGCTGTGTAAGGCTAAGGCAGCTGGAGCGCTGCCCGACTAGGATGGGTGCGTCTCTGCCGTGCTGTTTCAAACCCTCTGGTACCAAACCTGGTCCTGCAAAGGGCTGCGCACTGCCAGCATCCCTGGGGCTGAGCCTGAAGCACTGCCTAGCTGTCATGTCAGGCAAAGCTGCAATAGAAACCCATTTCCTAGAAGGGCTGGGCCGAAACACTTCTGTCCCAGTAGTTCCAGCTGTTCGGTCTAGTTTCTTTTCTTGCTACTCTTTCTTCTTTCCCTGGTCCATTGTGCCTCGACTTGCAAAAAACCCAGCAACTGCTGGCTAAGACCCTTACACCTCTTACCTGGAGGGAGCTGTGCTGGCTTCCCTGTGCCGCTGCCAGCTCGCTGGTGCTGCATTGCACCTGCAGCGCTGCGTCTCTCTGCAGTAGGAGAAGTTCTTTTCACTCTGTGCTTGCACTTCATCCTACTAGGAATAACTATAGTAGGAATAACTGTTTTGTTTTTGTTTTTGTTTTTTTGCCTTCATGTTTTCCTCAGGATGGTGCTGTGATAGGCGCTGGGGAGCTATTAGCTGGTCAGAAGGCAGCTGCCCATTTTTTACAGCCTCGTACACAGGCGGATGGTGTCTGTCTGTCTTAGCGTGCAGTAGCTGTTTGTTGAGGGTGATGAGAGAAGTGGAGGGTGAAATGCTGAGAGTAACACTGCCTATTAAGCACAGTCTCAGTGTCAGCTGCCTGGAGACCAACGTAGTGGCTAATAGGGCACAAAGGCATGAAGTGGCCTCAGTACCTGCCTCACCGTGGCCGTGAGTCGCTCCAATTTGAGCTGGCAGAACGACGGGACATGGTGACAGTACCTGAGTGCTGAAGGCAAGAGAATTGAGGGACGCAGAGCTGTGACGTTAGGGGAGAGGATGTCTCCAGGAGCAAAATGTGCATGGGTCAGAGCGGTGCGGTTATACATGGGAATTTGTTGGCCTTCTGTGAATCAGCTCCAAAGGTGATGTGCATTGAAACAACAACAACAACAACAAAAAACAGAGCATGTTGCATGCACCAGGACTGCATAGCAAAGTGGGTGCACTCCTAGGTTGGATGTTCTCTCTGTCAGCTCCTGAAGGACTTCTAAGTGGCAGTTGCTGGCAATGAAGTTGGTCTTGCTCACCTTGGTCCTGCATTAACACAGCAAGCATCTGCTAAAGCACGGTATGTTTGTGGGTGGACACCTGAGCACAGGGAGGAGCATCCATGTCTGTCCACGTTGTCCAAGTCCCAGTCATCTGTGCTCTGCCTGCCTTGACATTGCCTCTCCCCTGCGTCCCCTCATGATGAAATGAAGCAGGGAGGATTAAAAGCAGGAGGAGCATGGCTGCAGTGGTGAGGTCCAGTTAGATTTATTTTTTTTTGGTGCAGAAGCTGTTAATTAGTGATTAGCACCTCATTGACCTAAACTCAAGGGTTTGCCTTCCTGGTTTAGTTCACCCTAAATGGCTCAGATGTCTTGGTATGCAGTGGAAGGATATACGTGGGCACCACACCTCTCCCCCCCCCTTTTTTTTTAAATAATCTCAGACTATAGGAGCTTTGGTTATAGTCCTTGTGTTTGCAATTACTACTTGAGATGAAAAGACCAGTCTTCCAGCACACGCAGCCTGTGGGGGTTAATGAAGCAGCTAAATCCAAACAGTATCCTCTCCTGTCTGTGCACTATGGGGCACTCTCAACTGTTCGTAGCTTTATTTTACAACCACAATTTCTTCTAAACTTAGCAGAGCATACACTTTGTCAGGAACTGTTCCCATGCCAAGTTTCAGGTTTCAAAGGTTTGCCATTTTTGAGCTATTCCCTGCTCCTTTCCTTCTGTGCATCTCTCTCTCACTCACACACAGAACTTTCTTTTTAATGTAGAAAATTGTATTTTTTCCACACATTTGTAACTTAAAACATCTGAAGAGGTTTTGCTCCAAGTTTATATTTAAAAGAAATAACGAAAGCCAACACTGGCAGAGAAAGTAGTGTGAAAACTTGCTACTCAGAAAATTCTGGAACACTATGGGCATTTGCAGCAGGGGACTAAAATGGAAGTCCTTGCAGCCTTCCTTCATAGGAATCCGCTTGCAACATTCAATAGGAGTATACCTGCTGTACAGAGTTGTAGTCCTGTTTGGGCAACTTAATGCGTTCTGTAAAGAAATGAGAACCACTTGCTGGCAGTCCAGTTAGTTGTTGTGATCCAGAATCTTCAAAACCACTCACAAGGCTGAGAATTCATGTATCTGCAGATCTAGCTGGGAGGGCTGCGCTGGGATTTTCTGGCCCAAGAACACATGCAGACATCTGGCCTTTCTTCATAGCAGGATCATCAAGCCGGCAGCCTTGTAGAGCGCTCCATCCTGCCTGGCAGAATTTTCCACCATTCCCTGACGTCCTGGGGCTTCTCCACCAGCTGTGCCCCGAGGAACACCAGTGCAATACAGTCAGGGTCCCCTTGAGCCTGGTGGGCACATTTTGAGTCTCTGTAACCCACTTCTCAATGGAGTGTAGGTGTTCCCTTGTCTTGGCTTTAGCTGAAGGGTTTTGGTGGTGGGGTGGCTGCTGGTGAAGGCAAAGAGCTGGACTTTGGTTTTCATCAGAAACAGAAGTTTTTCCAGTTTAACAGCCCATGAGCCAGCTGCTGCCATCTCCTGCAGATTCCCCTCCCACCCAGTTCTCCAAAGCACCCCAGCACTTGTTTTACAAGGATGTCTTCTGTGGATTCACTGGGCTCCAGCACAGAGTTGCTCTTTCATCCGTGGCATGGTGAGCTCTGTGGTGGAAAGCATGAGCTCTGTAGGACAGGACTGGGAAACAGGTCATGGAATAAGACATGCATACATCTTCTGCTTGCTTTTTATGTAGCAGTAAGGTTTTTTGGCTGTAGTCCATGATGCTGGGACCCAAATGACAACTCTGCTCCACAGCAGGACCTGGAAGCTCACAGAGATGTTGCTTCTGCATGTATCTAGTTTGTGTTCGGCTCAAGATGTCAACCTTCCCAAGTTATTTTCTGTAGTGCTATTAGGACTGGTGCATCCAGAGTTATGGATTCATTGGTGTGTACAAGGATTTGAGGTGTTATACAGTTAATGCTTGCCATAATGCCAGCTACAATGAGATGTGGCTCTGAATCAAAGCTGCAAGTTGACCGGCCTCCTCTTTGGTGGTGATCTTGATTTTTTCCAGATCCAAATGAGTTACGTCTGGCTTGACTCTATGTAATCAGGTGAATTAAACTCGGGTTTGAACAGGGCATGTATTTGTAAAACTGTAAAACTGGAGTTGTATCTAAACTGGCCTAGTTTAAGCTTAATCTTGTTGTCTAAACAAGTTTCGTCTGGGAGAGAGGTGGACCTTTGGGGCCAAATTGTAGGTTTGCTGCCCTGAAAGGGATAATTTAACATTTCATCTTTAGGCCTGGCAAGTTTTGTTTGGGTGCAACCCACCTATTACACATGAGCATGAAAGATCCCATACACTTTCCATAAAAATCTTCCAACCCGTCCACTTGTGACACAGAGTCCCAGGGAACGTAAAAGCTGAAATTTACAAGTTTTTAGAGCCAGTGAGCTCAAATGTACCACTTCTCACCCTGTCTTAAAACGGGGACAGTCTTTAAATGGCAGGTCCACTCCCTGGTAGGTCAAAGCCCAGGCTGGCTCTCAAGCAAGGGCTGTCTGAAACCTGAGGTTGTTTCAGGCTTTTGGCTATTTAAGTATTTGTAATTTCAAAAATAATCTGCTGTTTTTCTTCAAACCAGCTTCGTTTGGTGCGTTTCTCAATTGCCTTCCCTTTGCTGTCATGTGTGGGCACTGCATACAGACAAACCCAGGGATGATATTGTTATCACTGGAGACAAACTCCTAGAAGTGGTGCCACGGTGTCGCAAAAGCCATGTAAACCCGGAGTGAGAAAATACCCTCATTTACCAACAACCACAACACAAAGATGCATTTTAAGGCCTAGGCACTGTTAGACACCATGCACAGTGTGCAGCTCCTGTTGGAACCCGAGGAATTTCTGCACGTTTTTTTGAGTTGTGCTGCTTTGGGACACGCCAGATTGGACACAGGAGGCTCCTTTATGGCTCAGTGTCCATAAGCAGCCTCATTTGATTTCTCTGCCGATTGACAGCTGCCTCTTCCTAATTGGGTGCTGATGAGTGGTCACCCAGCTGTGTATCAGTGCTGTGCAGGTGGCACGGCCAGGTGGAGTGTGCATAACACACCGGGAGCCTCTCGTCCTGCACCGGCCACCCTCGGTCACGGTGCCACCATGCAGCTCTATTCCTACTCATTAAATATGCTTAATAAATAAATAGTATGTTCTAAATGCGTAGGCGGGCTGTCTAGCACAGTGCCGGCCGTTCCAAGCACGCTCTGAAGTTGAAACTGTCTGTTCAGCTTGGCCAGGATTTATCATTAGAGCCGTATGGGCTAGAAAGCGTGTTTGTGGCCGGCGTGCCAGCTTGCCTGAATAGCCTGCAGTGTAATCTCCCTCTTTCCTTGGTGGGAGGAGCTGCCAAAAATAGCAAACCAAGAATTTGTCCATGTTATTTCTGGGATTGCACCAGGAGTTGACATCAGAGGAGAGAAAAAGCAAGCAGTGTAAGAAGTGTAGGGTCCATGGTGTTATTTTGGTTTGCAGGCTGCCTGGAAGGGTCCGGTCTCCACCTCGGGTGCGTGCGTGATGGGGAGGCTCTCCCCAGGTCCTGGGTGTTTGGAATGAGGTGACTGAAGCCTCTGCTCTCTGGTGGGGCACTTGCTTGGCCTTACACATCAGAGCGAGCCGGGGAGTCCGTCTCGTTGTCCCACAGAGCAGTAATGTCCCCTTAGCAGCAGCGGGGTGAGTGTGGAGTGCAGCCTCAGTGCCTGTGGCTGAGCAAATGCATGAATGAGCCCCGGCTGAATCGGCCTTCACAAGAGCCTATGAATCAAGCTCTGACTTCTGGAAAGGGCTGTTTGTGCTCTAGGAGACGTCACTGCCTTAGACAGCTGGGTGGGACCCCAGGGATGGGGACGCTGAGCACGCCACCACTGCCGCATGAGACCAGCCCGAGCACTACTCGCAGCAGAACCCTGCTTGGTGCTGGCTGGCAGCAGCAGGAGGGTGGAAGGCTACCCAGGGGGAGAAGCAGGGTGTTCCTAGGGGACGACAGAAGTGAAGCGAAGGACAGCTTGTGGCCAGGAGGGAGGGACTCAGGCAGTTCTGTTAAGGGCACAGGCTGCAAACAAGCGGGAAATGGGGCTTCATTAGCGCTGCAGCTGGAACGCATGCTTTGTTAGCCAGGATGGGTTCATGGGGGTATGTCATCTGCATCGCAGAGGAGATCAAAACCTCCTCTGTGTGCTGACGAAAGATCAGTTTCCCTCCACCACGGGCTGTGGGCCAGCTCTCTGGCCTGTGATGGAGCTAATTGGGCATCCGCGTCCTGGGCCCGGTGGCACTGGCCTCATAAGGGCCTATTTAGCAGCCTAGCGTAGCTCCAAATAGCCGTTTGTTTGCTGCCTGCAGTGGCATTCACCATTATCTGTCCTTAACAGCGCATCGTGCTACAATGAAGAGGCTGCTGAGTGTAAGTCCTAGGGAATGAATAAAATGCTGTGTTTTCTGTTATGGGGCAGCGTCAAAAGAAGGAGCTCGGTTGCAGCCCTGGTCATCATCGTCCCCCCCCACCCCCCTCGCCATGCTTCTCCAAAATTCATCGTGCTCTCACAGTTGGTCAACGGGCTGTGTCGGGTGGTCTCTTGAAAGTCTTGGTGGCTACCATGGTTTAGCAATATAGAGAAAATAAGAAACACATGTTCACATTTGACTGTGGTAATTGGCGAGGTTATACTGACATCCACTTTAGAAAAGCCCATGTGCAAGCCCATGTGCAGAGCTCGACACTGCCAGCACAGTGGTAGGAGACTCGTCCTGCTCTGCAAAGCCTAGAGCCTAATCCGAGGAGCCAGGTGTAGGACATTGGTGATGGAGAAAGGGGAAAATGGGGACAGGAGGGCTCCAAGAGATAAAGCCACCTTCTCCAGGTTCTGCCTAAGCCAGCAAGCAGGTCTGAGAGTAGAATGTGTGTGTCCTTGTTCTGAGTCCTAGGTTTTCTAGGCAAGAAATATCCTTAAGGTTCAGGTTCTGCAAAATGCCAGCTCTTCCAGAATCCTGTCTTTCACTGGTTAGTCCCACTAGAATCAGACAAAGCAGCTGCAGAGGGGAGCACTCCTCACTGTAATTATGGAGGTTGGCACCTGACAGGAATCCTGCAGAAGTTGGTCACAGCTGCAGCAGGAGCTGGGCACGGCGGTTCTCCTGCATCTTCTCCCCCAAATACTTGCTTTCACTCCCATCACCCCCATTTTCTTCCCTCCAAGAATCAGAAATCAGCAAAGCGATTTGTTTTGGCACTTGTAAAACAAAGCATCCAGTGTTTCTTACCTGAAGTAACGTTACAGTTCAAAATGTACTCCATCTTTTTTTCAAACTATCTAAAACAGCTCAAACAAAGTAGTTCATCCAAAAGGGAACGTGTTTTGAAGAGGACAGGTCTGGGTACCACTCTCCTGATTACTTGATCATCTTGTAGATCTTCTGGAAATTGCAGCCAGGTTTTTCCAGGTAAGAAATTGTGTTGAAGGCACCAACATATTCCAGGGGAATACTGTTTGTTTTTAACTCCTTTGGCCTGGTATTTGAAGGATCACACAGAGACATGCGGATCATTGCAGTGACTTGAAAACAATGCAGCAGGCTTTACGATTTCACATAATGGCTAATTGCAATGAAAAAAAAAATCATAAACCTGCAACTGTGCCATCTGCAAATTACAGGGATAAAAGAGTTGCAAGGCAGAATACGTCCTGCATATTATGGTCCACGGAATTACTTGATTAACCTATTGCAGGCACTCCCATTTATGACATGCAGCTGAAGCTTCTGCAGGTGACCCAACAAAATGTTTTCATAATTTTTAGGGCTATGGAAACTTATTCCTAAATTACACGATGGAGCAGCTGCACTGTGCAAAACACTGCATCGCTGCTGGGCATGGCCTTGAAAAGCCGCCCTGTTCTCCAGTGCAGCAAATACTAGACAGTATTTATTCTCCATAGTTTGAGAGCTGGGATTGACAGTCTCATTGGTTCACAGGATCCCAAACCATAAAGCTATGTGGAGAGGAGAGAAGAGAGGAGGTTGAGGGCAAGGAAGGAATTTGGATGCGTGTTTTTTGGGATGCTTGCATTCCTAATGAGACCTACCACCCAAATCAGAGAGATGCACTTCAGAACCACCTCTATCAGCAAAGGCATTTGAAGTCTGGGTTCAGTGGGATGGCAGGGTAGTTCTGAAAATGCTGATGGGAAATTGTAACTGATGATAAGTGATTTACAAATAGTTAAAGCAAGAGAATACCTTGTGGAACAAGCTGTAATGTGACCAAGTTGAACTTTTGTGTTTGTCGTGATGACTCCATTTATCCCTTCAGTTCAGTTTTGTTATATTGCCTTTGTGTAAAATCTCCACAAAAGTAAAATAGATAACAGCTCATAAAACTCCTAGTCTGCCTGCCATAAAGCTTTTCAACCATGGCCTGGAAAGGCAAATATTATTGTAGCTTATTTTCTCCAGTCCCAGATCCTTCTCCTAAAGGATGTCAGGGTGCTGACCAGTTGTAGCACTTGTGGAGTAGCAGACAGAGGTTTCTATTCAGGCCTTCATCAGAACTGGGATTCAGACCTCCTTTGCTGCTTGGTGCAGTTGAGATGTGAGCTTGTAACGTCTTTCTGCTGCAATCACACTGAACTCCCCAGAGATACACCAGTGAGTGTTTCTGTACACTGTTAGCCTCCTGCAGTGGAAGCACAACAGCTCTTTCATGGCAGCTCAGAAAGCCTTTGGCCCTTCAGAGGAGTGTCTTGCAACAGACATTTCGCACTAAGTGAACAGGAGTGGTTAGCGATAGCCAAATAAATACCTTCAGTACCTGCACTTGGGCTTGAAAGTGATGCTTGGGGGTAGTTTTTCTTATCAGAGCTCTGTTTTTCCAGCATGAACCAGAATCTGCTTCTCTGTCCAGGCAGCCTGGCTGGTAGGGAGAAGGGGGTATCCTTATTTTTCCATACTTGTAAGTCCAGATACCACACAGGGAACTCTCATGTTTGGAACTTGAGGTGGGTTGTTTGATCCACGAGCACAGAAAGAAAAGCCCAGTGTGTATTTTGTTCATCTGGGGCTGGTGAAGGCCTTTGTTTTAGGAGATGGCACATGCAGTTACCTGGTTGGGTAGCTGGTCGAGACAGCTTTTGTCCTGACAGGCCCGAGCTGATTTTGCTCTGCAGTGCTGAAATGGAGCCTCTGCAGAGGAAGATAAATCTGTGTGCTTAGGCAGGGAGCTGCCAGCAGATTTCCTGTATGAGGGCTCTCATCTTGCAACACACCTTCACCCAGGCAGGGCAGCCAGGAGCTCAAGGACCACACAAGCTGAAGATATCTCTGCAACTGATCCATTCCAGTTCCGGATGAGGGTGGCCACTTTGCTGTGTTGCAACTGCTGTAGCACGTCCTCTTTAAGGTCCCCATATTTTGTTCTTTCCCTGTGGGGCCAAGCCTATTCAGCTAAAAATAAATAAATTATCACATCCCTGGACTTTCCCTCCTTTGCGTACACCCAAGTGATGCTGGGTGTTTTAAACTGTTCCTTTCCTCCTGTCCCAAACACCTCACTTGAGGCAAAGTCTGACTCAGTGGGTGTTTCCCCAGAGCAAGAACCGATTCAGGATGTGAAGTAGTGACGATATAAGCCATAACCTGTTTATTTTAGCCAGTGTTTAGATTAGGACTGAAATGGGAAGCTGCTGTGTGCCAGCGCTCACGTTTCTCCCAGGGCACTGGCGATGGTGCTGTGTCGAGGTGGGGCCGGTGCTGGTGGAAGTGGCCAGAGCTGATGTCCAAGGAGAACGGATGCCTGGAGCATCACGTCACCCTGCCGTTGTATGGGAAGGCAGAATGAGGGACGGTGGATATTAACAATAATGACCACTGCTCATAGGAAGCAATGGGCCTGGCACACTCTCCTCTGTGTGGATAAAGGATGAGATAAAGACATTGTGCTAGACGTGGCATTTGTTGGAAGAAGAGCTTTTAGGCTGGTAAAGTTATTGAAATACATCAGACTGAAATGTTTGTCCACTTCCTTATCCCATAGCCATTCAGAACGACCTTACTTTGTATGATTCCCGTTACTGGAGTTGCTGGGGACAGTTTATGCACGCATTGCTTGCACCGATTTCCTTTTTGCTCTTACAGGAGGAGCACTGAAAGTCAAAAATGTTTAGCAGCAAGAATAGGAATGCAGAAGGCTTCTTAGGATAAGGAAGCATTTGTTTCAGTGAGATGATAAGTAATGAAAAAGTTTTTCCTCATTCCTCTATTTTAGTCTAAATTTAGCCTTTTTTATTTTGTCAGTTTTATTTTTAAAAATACAGCAAATTGTAAGCTAGAAGGGAATCATAAATATAAACCCATTTTTTTTTTCTCCATTCTCTGTTTTGGCAGTGAGACTCTTTACCTGTGTCCCTAAACATGTACCAGCTCTCGGGTTTGTGTTGCCCTGCCTACAGAGGCCCTTGTTCATCACTAACAGTGCAGCTGTGATATTGCAAACCATTTGGCTCTCAGCAGTTTGAGACCAAACTTGCTACGTCTTCCAGCAGAAGCAGCAAAGTGCTAGAGGGAGATAACAAAGGGGACAAATGATGTATTTGGTAGTAGCAAAGAGCATGCAGGAAGATGCCAGTCGTGCAGATCTCTTGCAATGTAAATGCTGCCTGCTCTCAGGTTAGCTTCAGTTTAATGTAAAAAGTGGCTCCAGAAGTAAAGCTTCAGATGTAAAGCAAGCACCTGGGAACAATAAAGCACCTAGGCCATGGCCCCTTTGGGTACTGCTCCTCCAGGCGTGGGATCTATGGGAACAGGCATTTTAGGACTCCTCTCTCTGGCCTTCCCCAGAGTTATGTTTATCTTCTTTCTAAACATTTCTGGTGTTAACAAGTGTATCTTTGATGAGTGTCCAAAGTTCATATCCGCTCTTGTGTTTAACCTTCGTATACAGCGGCTGAGGTCGGACAGCTAATTACGAGTGCACCAGCCTCCAAGCACGTAGGCAGCTCCCTTTCTTTTTACTAGGTAACTGATTAGCAGCAGTGAGCCAGCCCATAAAGACACAGGCAGCCGTTGATGCCAAGGAGTCAGAAGGTTTTTCGCCTGCACACTCAAAACACACTGGACAATTGGTGGGCAAGTGAGAGGATTTCTGTAGGCCGATGCACAGAAACCGTATGGTGTAGCTGATGGAAAATGTTTTCAATGTATTGTTAAGAGGCACAGTCCTGTGATTTATCTTGTGATCCGTCCCAACATTGCTACTCCTGTAGAAATAGGTTGGGAAGCTGTTGCTGGGGTTCCCTGCAGCACAGGGGGTTCCTAGGAAATGCTGCAGTGGTGAGCTGGGACCCTCAGAGGTATGATGTCCGAGGGTGTGAAGGAAGCACCTCGGCTTTCTGCCACTTGAGGTGTTTCAGCTGGAAAACGAGGTGAGCTGCCGCACTGGACAGGGTGGTTGCAGCGTCCCTGCTACCTTTGGTCTGTTTCTGTACACACTTTTAAGGCACGAGAGACCACAGCTTTGCAGCACTTTTAACTGGAAGGATCTGGGCTGTAAGGTGGGCAAACTGTCTTTGCCCTCCAATATGTGCAATATGTGGATAGAATACACAATGGTCTCCGTGTGGGGACATCCAGGCTGGCCAACGATGAAGGCTTCAGAGAAAGGAATGTCCAAAGCTTCCCCCTTCATTGAGGCTGAAGCATCTGATGCTTCATAGAGAAGTACTGGTGTCAGTGTGTAGATGTCTAACACAAAATATGGAGAGGGGAGGGCCTCCTCCTTTTAAAACTGCCTATAGTGATTACAGCTCTTGCATTGGGATTGCCTGGGTGGACCTATTTTGGACACCAAAACCAGAAGGATTTTTCCCAGAGTTTCCAGACCTACGTGGCCTTACAGTCCATTGAAACTTTGGTAAATGGAGCTTTACACACACATTTCAAACCTGCTGTCTGTACAAGGTTATTTTGCTTTGTGTTAATACCTCTCAGATGCTGTGTTCTGTGCTAATGAGCTCCAATACTTAAGATAAGGAGCAGAACGGAACTGAATAAAGTGTCAAAGGAATAATTATTTTCACACTTGAGCAGCAGACTGACACGGACAAGTTCGGTTCAACCTAGTAAGCCCCTGGAGCAGGAGGTATTTCTGCCCATGAGAAGGTGAGCTCCTAGAGGTTAGTAGTGGGTTTGGGAGCATCCCAGAGGCTGGTGCCTGCTCGAAGTGCAAACCGGAGGGGAGCAGGAAAGCATCAGCAAATCCAAATGTGTTCTTTGCTTGGGGTTGCTTCCGTCTTTGGGGTAGTGGACACCAGTTTGATCTAATAGATTTTTTTTTTTCTCTCCACAATTGGAAAAGAAAATAAAATCACGCCACAGTTGAGTAGAGAACTCTTGCCTGGTCCAAACAGAGAAACACCTTCTGCTGCTGGCACGTCACACTGTGAATATTTGCTTTGGCTCATAAACACAGAGAGGTTGTTAAATGATTTACCACCTCTGTGTACCCAGCATTTGTTGCTAAGCTTTTCAGTATTTAAGCATGCCCTTCTCCTGCACAAAGCTCGGAGAGGGGGTTGGAGCTTCCCTCACAGAATGGTTTTGGTGAAAGACAGGACCGGGTGCACAAAGCATCCCAGCAGCAAGGCTGAGCCCTTGGGCCCTCAGGGCTGCTCTGTAGGTGGCGGTGGGTGCTGCTTGGTGAGCTGCCTGGGGCACTGCTGCATTTGGCCATGGAGCCATGCACAGGGACCGTGGTGGCACCCAGGCAGTGCTGGCTGCAGGATGCACAGGGTGCCCTTGGAAGGGCAACTTGTTACGTTTGGAATCTATTTTTTTGTTTTGTTGATTGTTGTTTTAGCAGATGGCATTAGGCTACCAGTAAATTGCAGGTTTTGCCCTTGGATGTTAATAGCGACTTGTTGGAGGGATAAAACTATTTTAACATCTTTTATTTTCCTGAAGGAAGAACAAACAAGTGAATGAAAATCCAGCTGGCCATCTTCTGTGGTCTTTAAAGAGGATTCAAAATGCGAGTCTTGTCCTAGGATTTCAGTGATATATTAACCAAAGCTTTGGGGTTTTTCCATTGACTGGACCCCAGTTTCTGAAGCCACAGCCCGGTGGGTAGCCAGGGGCTGGACTTGTGAGACAAGCTTCTCTGAATTGCCCCCTCCGGTACTGGGTGACATATCGGAGTTGTTGCTGGTGTTTGACCCTCCTGCCATTCATACACCATCAGAGACACCTCTTGATGCTCTGTAGCAATGGGATTTTCCAAAATAATCAATTAATGGAACTGTATACAGCCAGGAACAGATTGCTAGTGGCCTCTTGCCACAGGTGATGCCCGTGCATTACTTGGCTGCCATTTTCTACAGCTTCAGGAAGGTGCTTTGGGTGCTTTGTTGTGGTCAGGCTTATTCTGCTCTGAGCTCCTCCAGGCACCCCAGCACCAGCCTGGGGACCAGGCCAGCTGCGTAAGCATAGCTGAGTCCTGTTCTAGGGCAAAAGCTGCCCTCTTGACATGGGCAGGTAAACAGAGAAATCTGTGCTAGCAGCAATCTGTCAATGAAAACCTCTAGGCTGCCATTCTTTACTTACTACAGAAGGAAATGTAGGCTCCTGAGAAAGCTGGTTGCTGGCTGGAGCTTAAAGCGTTATTTTATGTTTGTCCACTTGTTTTAGCCACACAGTGGCTCAGTAAATGGCCATCCCAGCCAAATACCTGCTGTTTCCATGCCCCACGGCACGTGAGCCCACTGCACCGGGTGCTGCACGGGATGGACTCACAGCCTGCATGTAGAACAGGTCGCAGCATCCCGGGGGCAAGCGACAGTGCACTGAATAAGACCGAGAAGGATTTAAATACTCCTGATGTTTGGAAACATTATGAGAGGGAAGGGTTTGATTTGGTGGTGATGTTCTAAGCACCTTCAGGATGATTGCTGTTACCCCAGTAAGGCTGTCCTTGTGAGCCGAGTTTACATTTGGCCTCCAAATCAAGCTGTTTATTGATGTCATGAAAATTATTCTCTAAGCTGTGTCAAACCCTCAAGAATGTAGCTAATTTCCTCTATTCCCACAACACCCCTCACTCAGTAAACTGCGGCTGGAAACCAAACAGCAAAGCGGCCTATGACTGTTTTCACTTCCTGTAGGAATTTTCTGCTTGAATTTCATTTTTTTACCTTCTTTGTAGCCTTTTATATCTTTCCGCAATCAGTCCAGCAGCGGTGGTACTGCCGTGTGACTTTTCTCTGAGGACGTGCAATGTGTGGGTTCAGATTGTCTCTGAACGGGAACTCGGCGCTGTGTACTTTATGGGATGCATTGGAAAACCGTGCCTAGCATATATTGAGAGCTGTCAGTCCACGGCTCCCAAAATATGGAACGTGCAGTAACAGGACTTCTGTAATTACTGAATATGGAATGGATTTCTGAAATTGACTGCGGACTACCTGAAAGTCGCTATTTGCATTCACTGAAATAGGCTCTTACTATGTAGAGGCATTTCAAGGAACAAGTTTATTCAAAGTTTTGTTGAGATGCTTTTGATCATTTCTTGGCAGGTGGAAATACAACACCTCTGGTAGTTTATAGGTAGTAAGTGATGCACGTTGTAGTTATTTTGGTGGCTGACTCCTCTGTATGTGAACATTGCACACCAATCTTACTCCTCTGGCAGTATGCAGAGCGCAGTTTTAGAGTGCTTTGAGATGAGCAGGTTTGCATGCCTTTTTACAAGGACCAGAAAGTGCTGTACAAATCCTGATAATATCTTACATTTTCCTTTCCACCAGAGAAAGGAAATGCTGCATATAAGCATTTATACCAAAAGGGTTGCAGTCACAGAGGGCATCGGACTGTTGATGTCGTGTGCAGTATCTGAAGGTCAGCCCAGACTCCAGGTATCCTGGCGTGCTCTCCCCTAATGTCATCCCCTGCTTCAGGCTTGTTTCATGTGCACCGGGAGAAGGAAATGTGTTGATGTATCCCATAGTTGCCTAGAAAGAGGGGCATCCACTGCCTGTGGAAACGCCTGATAGGAGTTATTCTGAGGGAGGTTTCAATGTGAGCTGTGTCTCTGATCTTACCGGTGTGTCAGCTGTTGGAACAGTTGAGAGCTCAGAGTGGAAAAGTTTGCAGACGTCTGATTGTCTTGTTTGTCCCCGAATCAGACCCCGAAACATCAAAAATACCACAAGAACTCAAAATACAAGAGCAAGAGGAAGAAAAGTGCAGATCGTGGGAGATAAGGTTGAAGTCCTTAAGCCCTGAATCCTGATTCAAGGCTCTGAGGAACGCTGAGGCTAGCCGCTGCTCTGTGCACGCTGGTTCACGCGCCCGTGGCTTCTCAGAGCAGTACCTGGCTGCTGAGCCCCATCGAGCCGTGGTGGCATCAGCGGGACCGGGGCTGGCCCCACTGCCACCCCTCCGAGCTTCAGAGGTCTCGAGGGTACTACAAACATCAGTACCACGGTGCTGTTTTGCAAGTAATCAGAATGACAGAGATGGCTCTGCAAGCCATGTTGGCTCCTTGGAGGATAATTATTCAGCTTCTCTGCTCGCCATAAGCTTGGCCTAATGCAGTAATTCTCAGAAGACCAAGAGAGGAATTTTAATGTGCAAAAGCTGGAAAAGAAGTGACCATCTCATGGCAGGGTTCACCTTTGCCCTTCAGCCTTTGGATGGCTCTCTGCTTCCCTTTGGGTTTTGAATGTGTTCCCAGAGCAACACGCTTCGCCCCCATCACACTTCAGTGTTTCCTTCTATGCATTATTAAGCTGCAAAAAGAGCTCTGCAGCTTTGAAATATGTTCTCATTAGCTGTAGTTAAATCTTTAAATTCTCCTTCAGGCTCAGATAAAGCACAAGCCCCACTCACACCCAAAGTTTTTCTTTTCAACTCTTTAAAAAAAAAATTATTAGCCTCACACTTTGCTAATTACTGAATGCAGTGATGTTTCCAAAGCAGCCACGAATAGAACTATTTACTATTCAGCAAGGCATGTGTTAATCTGGCAAACTATTATATTGGCTACACAGTCTCTTATTTAATATGAATCACTCCATAAAGTGCCTCAGCAGCACAGCTTCTTATTCATTATTGCTTAATTTCATGATATCCAAGATATGGGATTTCAGTTAATGGATAATTGAGATCATAAATCAAAATATTTTCAATGAGATTACATGAAACACAAGATGTTCAGGTTCACAGCCCAAATTACCCTTGTCCTTCTTGGCAGCTCTCAGCAAGGATGGGCGAGGTCTGTCAGCATGGCCCTCCTTCTGCCTTGACTCCATCATTGGGGTGGTGTGGAAGGAGAAGGCTTTTGGTGTTTTATTCCCTTTCTGTCTGTCGGATACACTTCCGTGGCTACTATCAGAGTAGGATTCACAAGTGATGTCTCCCTGCTCCTGACGTATCTGTTGAATGGGAAGCTTTGCTATGCCCAGGGAGGAAGCTGCAGCCAGTCGCAGCACATGGGACCAATTTCTGGCAGCATCGCAGCATCCAGTGATGCACAGGGAACTTGGCTGAGTTTTCAGGTTCTAGCTTGCCAAAAAGCCTCCTCCAAGCATCCTCATAGTCACACAGGAAACCCGGGAAAGAGCAGAGGTGTCCTAGGCAGGTGCTGTCAACCACTGACCCTCCTTTCCCTGACAGACACTGGAAACCAGTTTACTTGGGATGACGAATTCCTTCTAGATAGCCTAATTAGTGCTTTCATTACTGAAAAGGACTCATAGATACCATAGCAGCTGTTGACTGAGCGCAAATACTGTAGAAGTTACCAGATGTACTGACAGGCACATCTCTTCCCCATCTAGTCCTACTGATCTCAACGAGCCTTGGATCAGTCATGTTAGCAATTTACCAACAACAAATTAGCTGTTTGATTCCTTTGGAGAAAGTGGGTGAGCAAACTTAGCATAAAGATCAAGGAGGACACGAGTCCTACTCACATGAGAAAAAAGAGGGCTTGTCAAACAAGAACATCAAGTTCTAAATTTTTCTATCGGAGACCAAAACCTGCAGCATAGTTGATAGATTTTTTTTAAGGGAGAAATATTTTGGGGGCCAGCTTCCTTTTGTCTGGGGCAGTTTGTCTTTTCTTTCTTAGCTTCTTCGTAGCAGCCTTGAAAGCAGTGGTTTTGTATGGAAATGCTGATGCGGCACTCGGTACAGCAGCAGCCCATAGCGTCTCCTGCGTGTTTGGGGCTGCCAGCAGGGGCTGGGCTACTGCTGGCCACATCTTACGGGCAAAGTTACTGCTTTTTATAAGGTCAAATGTGTAGCTTATTCCTGCTGGAAAGCATGAGGAAGGACAATAAATGATTCATTGTAGGCACTCCAGAGACACAGACCCCTCGTGTGCTTGGTGGTGGGAATACATTAGTACACAGATTTCCTGTTCGTACAGTCTAAATTATGCAGAAATTCCTTTGAGAGGACAGAATGGGCCGTTTGTCACTCGCTTTCTCTTTGATTCCTATTCTTTTTGCTCTGCCCCTTCCAGGGTGTTGTTTGACATTGCTCCTCACCCGAGGGGTTGAGCTGGGAGGTGTACCCCAGTCGTGGGCCACGTGGGTTTAGGGCAGCTGAATCATTTCACCTCTGGGGACAGCTCACTGGGGCTGTTACGGGACCTCTGAGCCTTTGTCAGGTTTCTCCATCTGTCCAGATGCTCATACTTAGACTGGGCAAATTCACTCTTGTTGCTAATCCCATTTCCTAACTGCATGCCCTGTGCTCCCAGGGACCTGCACGAACAGCACGGGAAGGAAGGGAAGGCCATGGGGTGGGAGGATGTTCGGAGTGAGAACCTGGAGGGCAAATGCCACCTCATGTTCCTTGCACACACCAGGCACCTGTGGTGAGACTGGCCCATGGGGAGAAAGTTTTGGAGAGCAGCTGTGAGTTAAATCCTTCAGATTCAGCAGTGCTCACACCTTCGATGGGATGGGGATGCAATTCTTCCATTTTATTCTGGGGCACACAGTCATTTTTCCAAGTGCTTGAAAACGTTGCTTGAAGCCTTCGGATTGGCAGTGGTCAGGTTCCGGAGTTGTTCTGGAGGCGCAGATGTGCGTGGTTTTCCCCACCCTGTGGCCACAGGGGTGCACAGCCCGCAATTCGATGCGGTGCTCATTGGGCCTTGGGGGCCTGGGGCTCTGCGCCACTGTGCAAACCCTCTCCGTCTTCTGCCTGTGTTCAGAACCTAGATGTCCTTTTTCACTCCCCCAAACCTTCCAGGCTGTCTCAAAGCTGCTTTACTTCTGGTCTGCATCAGCCCAAGGCCTTGCTAAGCCATGTGTCCGTGCATTAGGGTGGATAAACAGTTTGGGCACTGAGGTGTCAGCCCCTGTCACTGCCTGGCCTGGATCACCCGGACGAGGGAGTTCCCTCTCACCACAGCGCTGCTTTGTCTTTCTTGGAGGGCCCTTCTTCCTTTCCTTCCTTTCTTTTCTTCCTTTCCTCCTTTCCCCTCCCTTCTTTCTTATTAAAATAGCCCCTAATATCGTCATTTGCTCAAAGTATGGAAACAGGCCAAAAACACATTCCCCAGCTGAACCAAAAACCATTCAGGTCTTGTCATTATTTTTTAACCAGGTCTGTATTAAAAGTTTTATGAGCTGCTCCAGTTTCGGAAGGTTTCCCGTAAATGAACTTTCCACCACTCTGTGACAGCAGTGCGTTGCCAACACACGGATAATATGGAAAAATGAAAGAAGAAGAAAAATAAAGGGCCCTTCCCTCCCCCCTTCCTCCATCTGTTACAACACAGGACTGTGGCAGGAAACAAAGTTTTTCATTTTTTTTTTTTTTTTTTTTTATGAGCAGAAGTGATTTTTTTGTTGTTGTTGTTGATTTTCTTTGTTTTGTTTTGGTTTGCTTTGGTTTTTTGAAGCTGTAGAATGTGTCATTTCAGAGCTCCCTCCTGAAATCTGGAAGCAACCAGCTCCGGCATGGAAAAGACATTATGTAATTGCAAAAGACAAAAACCTTCCCAATGCTGAGGCTCCGTGGCAGAAGCCAGTCTCTGACCTCACCCTTTTCAGGCTCTCTGGAGTACACTGTGTTCCTCTGGCCCCTTGCAAAAAATAGCCTGTTGCCAGATTTCAGCAAACAATTCCGGCATTTCCTTCCCCTGCCTCTGGTCTGTGGGTGTTTTGGAGGCTCTCGTGTGTGTGGGCAGGGATTCGTTAGCTAAAATAAAAACCGTACTACAGAGCTCTGTTAGAAAAAAATGTAAAATTTTATACATATATTAAAAAAAAAAAAGGCAAGTGTAATAAGCCCGCGGCATCAGCTAGTTTGGACTCAGTTCCAGTTTTGGAATTAATAAAGAATAACCCAGAAATAGTTGATCTGCTGTGATCCCCAGTGCCCATCGTGCCGGCGTGCAGCGGCCGCACCAGTCAGCTCTGCACCATCATGGACAAAGCTGAGTATGGCCAACTGTTTGAAAGATCAAGGTCTTCTCTTCTGTCGGCTTTTCCCAGTATAATCCCTACAGAAATGTAATCGTTTGGTGGTGTTTTTCCTCCGAATCCTCTTTAATTTCCTGACTGGGGACTTGGGGGTTTTGTGAGGTTTTGTGGTAGTGAAGAAATTTTGCTGTTTACAGTGGCTGTCCTACACGCTCTAAAAACAGCATCCCGTTTCTTCTGAGAAAAGCCATTGCACGTCCTAATTTAAATCGCCAGGTCATCCTTATTGCCACGGCGCTGCTCCCCAGGGAACCCAAATCCATACCCTGCTTTCGCTGTGGTCCTGGGCCTTCAGGGGCAGGAGAAACCCCTTCATCCTCCAGCTGCAGGTTGAAGCCCCCGCATCTCACAGGTGGCGTGTCCAACGGTAGGGAAAGCCACTCCGTTTCGCAACCGCAGAAGCCAGACGTGCTGCCCTCGACTTTCCCTGCAGACGTGTTTGTGTGGTTGGTTTCTGCCAGCTGGAGCTCAGTACCTTCTTTACAAGCTTCTGCTTTCTGCAAGCAGGCTGCCAGTGCAGCCCGTGGCAGGTTTTCAATGGCTGTGCTGTGCAGTTAGGAACGTCAAACCCCAAAATGCTGATGGAAGCAAACTGGAGCTTTCTGTGCCCTCATGGGGAACCCTCCACCTGTCTGCTTGGGTTCTGCCACCTCTGTTTTAGTGCGAGGAAACACGTGTTGCTCTGCGACCCTGAAGGTTGGCTGTGGTCAGGACGGTGCCTTGTACGTGTTCATGTTGCTCTTCTAGGCTTCAGAGCATGTCACTACTCTGGTATCCCCGCCCCAACGAGTGGCACAGCTTGGGAAGGGTTCCTCTGAGGACTTCTGTCTCCAGCTGATGCAGTGTAATATGGGCTGGGCAAGTGTGTGGGTCCTGGCTCAGCATCACTTCAACAGCCGCTCAGCTGGGAACAGCTCTAGGGAGCCCATGGGCTCCTTCCTGCAGTTGCTTCAGTGCTGCTTGGGAGGTCAGGAGGGTGACAAAGGGTGAGGAAAGGACTTTCTGCCTTTAAAGGGGTTTTTCAGTCAGCCGTGCCTCCAAGTGACTCTGTAATCATCAGGCTGCAGAGTGTCGGTGCTGCTTCTTGCCTCGCTACAGGGAGAAGCTGCTGCAATTTTATAGCTTCTTCTTTTTCCCCTGAGGAAGAAACCATAAATCATAGATGAGTCCTTTACCTAAATGACTCTGCCGCTCCTCCACCAAGGCAGCCAGACTGTAACACCTCTGAGCTTTGGGGAAGAGCAATTCCCATTCCCTTGTCCTCTGCAGCCAGTAGCAGAGCATGCAGAAGCCCTGGGGGCTTGGTGGATCAAACACGAGACCCCAGGAGTCTGTTTTCCAAGCCCTGACGGTGCCACCAGTTCGTGACCTTGCTTCTGCAGAAATACTGGACTTGGTATTTTGCTGAAGCCATCGCTGGCATGGTGTGGGACTGAGTTCATATGGCAGCATCTGAGACGGGCAGAGGCCAACACAGGAGGCAGTCGAGCTGCTTCTCAGCTGGAGCTGCACGCCTTGCTCTGTGGTTTTTGCTTCTCAGGGAATTTACAAGCCCCTGGAGACCCTTCCATTGGTGTGGGAGTCCTGTGCTTCACCTCCTTGCTCTGGTGCCAGTTTCCTGGTGAGACATTTATGATGTTGCAGGCCTTCTGCTCACCCCTAGGTCTAAGTTTGCTGGGGAATTTCAGTCACCGCTGGTGAGGAGCTCAGGGGAGGTGTTCATCTCCAAAGAGGGCAGAAAGTGGTGGCAGGAGAAGCAGTGGGGATGCAGCTGACAGCAGTAGCCCCTTTCGTGGGGGTACCATGTGGGCTCTGTAGCTCCTGCTGACACCACAGCTGTCTGTTGTAGGCTGCTGCGGTGACTGCTGGGGGTACAAGTCCAGAAGGATCACCCAGCCACCCAGCAGCATTTACCAACCTGATCTAAAGGGGACCATGCCTTGCCAGAGCTTCTCCTGGGAAGATGTAGGTTCTGGGCACCTAACTGCTGCTCCGAGGAGCCCAGGCCATCAGTAAAAGCCAGCCCATTTGCTGAGGTAATCTTCCATTTGTACAAAATAATTTCATTTTTGAGAGCGGACGTGGAAAACACTGTCAGTGGCATAGTGTGCCCTGACAAATCATGCCGTACGATCAGAGCCTTGAAATCCCAGCCTGCAGCCCTGGCTCCAAATGCGAGTGGCATTTAAGCTGTATCCCCAGGGAGACAACAGCATGAGCATCACATCTTCCTGTCCAGGAGGGCCTTTGCCTTGCTGTCTGATAATGCTCCTCATGATAATTTGCCAGCAATTACTTCAGAGCTTTGTCTCCTCCTGTAAACAGCCTCTTGACTTCAGCTTTATCATTCTGCTCCTGCGCTGAAATAGCACATGTGGGTCTGCATCGTCCCAGCAGCACCTGGGTTATGTGGAATAAAGCCTGTGTCTGGGGTGTATTTTCTGTTGGATCGATTCACTCGTGCAGCACCAACCCATGATCATCCATACAGGATGCAGATTAAGGCTAATTGCTGCAGGGATTGCACTGGGGTCTGCTGATTAAGGAGGGCTTGGAGCTGGCAGCTCTGAGCTGCAGCTGCTTTAGCTCCCGGCCTGCACCCCATTCCTTAAACCCATGCAGGGATGGTTTTGGGGGGCCAAATGGTGCCGTTCCTTCCTAATGCAGCTAATTCTTTGGCTTGTTCTGTCTCTGTTTCCTGTGCATGCCATCCATAATTTAGCTTTTACTCAAGAAAGATTTGAAGTATCTGGAGGATACCTTAGTGCTACTAGGGAAGGAGAGGAGGAAAGATTGTCAAGTTTTTCCTGCGCTTTCCTTCCCAGTGCCTTCGTGCTCGTGCTCACACAGCTGTAGCTCCGTCTGTGCTCTCCGTTTTTCCCTATGCCCGCCCCCGTTGTTGTGCAAAGCCGTTCTGCTTTGGTGTGATGGAGCACTTCATCCTCAATTGTGTGTTTCTGAAATCTGGGGGCACAGCCACAAGGTGACTGTGAACGTTAAGTGGCTACTGGGCAACTCCTAGGGTGTCCTCGAAATATTGGCCGGGCTGCAGCTAGGTCCTGAGGCAGCAGGTAGACTGCCAGTGCAAGTGCTTACAGCCCCCAACTACTTTTTCACTGTATTTTAATAGCTTTGAAATCTGGTTCGAAGGTCTGAACCCTGTTGTACTCCTTACCCTCTTCCCCATCTGTAACAGGACAAAAGCTTTTTAAAAGTGAGTTGTCCTCTCTTCTTCTGCATCTCCATCAGTGGAAAACAGGCACATGATGACTGAAGAAGAGAGCAAAGGATGTCCAGCTGGAACTGAATTGAATGCCATTGATTTTTTTAGAGGAAGCCATTAAAGAAATAATTTCCATCTTTCATTTATTGTTCTGCTGATAGAGAAACACAAAGATGTTCCCTCAGCAGTGGGTAAGCTCTCTGCAAGGAGGAGCAACTGATGTTTGCCTCTCAGGTCTCTGAATATTGCTGTGTAGCTATAGCACATCCAAATATTCTCTCCAAAACATTTTAGAGCAAAACATAGCTTTTGCCAAAAAGTAGATATTTTTGCTGGAAAGAGATCTCTATTTGTAAAGGAAAAAAAAATAATCTCAGGTAACAATAATTTAAAATATCAGTGGACAGTAAAAATCCTTTTGATTTTCTCTCCTTCCTTAGCATGTGTATCAGACACACCCCCTCAGTACCTTCCATGTTGTAGCTATGGCAGATCTGGAGTTATTCAAGGGAATTTCTTGCTTCTGAATTGCCAGTAACACTGAACAGAAGATGGTCTGGCTGGGGTGAAATGAGACTGAGACATTTTGGCTGGGGAAGAAAAATGGACTATTGTTTTAAGTTGGAGTACATGAAAGAGTTGAAGTTGCTCAAAATAATTTGCTGCTTTTGATAAGCAGTGTATTATGGTGGAAAGATTATTACTTATGCGTATTATCTTTTTATCACCAGTAAGTTTTTAATATATTGCATTTTATCTCTGGATTAGTTGAAAAGTTCACGGCTGTGCCCTTTTTCTCCCAATTAACATACATTAATTACTCTTCCTGGAAATGACTGCAAAGAGAATAAAAATGCCTTTTGGTAACCAATCAGTCTTGGACAAAACCCCAAAAGCGAGTGTAGCTTTAAACCCAGAAAGAAGAGACAAAGCAGCCACTGCTATTAGATGCCAAACAATAAAGCCTTTAACGTGTCTTTGGGATTTTGAGGGGACTGTACGCTGACCTCTCATTCCTGCATATTTTCCACCAGCAGCGTGGCAGCCTTTTCCCTGTATCCGCTCTTACAAAGCCTGTCCTAATAGTGCCAGGAAACGTCACCGGGAGGACAGCATTTCCCAGTGAAGTGCCAGGCACTGACATGATAGCCCTGCTTGGGGAGACCTGTAGGCTCTGAGACGGCCTTAGGCAGACCTTCTCCATCGCAGAGAGGCATCACTGAGTTGCGAAGCTTTTGGGGGCTACAGGTGCAGCCCTGGCTCAAACAAGGGCAATGCTGCAGCAGGATGCTGCTCCCTGAGCTAAACATGGCCCAAAACATCACTGCTGCTCACCAGGAGGGATTTCTACAGCTCTCCTGGCAGGGGGTCGTGCAGTCCTCAGTGCGGCTGCATCCCTCCCTGTAGGCTGGTTTGGCTGAGAGATGCAGCAGCCTTGGCGTAGCTGTGGCAGTGAACGCTTTGGGGGTAACAATGGCTTCACCTGGCCCCTGCTTGTAAAAGAAACCTCTATGCACAGCCCAGATCCACCAGCAAGTCAACAAATTGCTGCTGCGAGTAGCTCCTGGAGGCGCTGGGCTGTCTCTATAGAGAGAAGGTTTGGTGAGGTGACTCCCGAGTCCTGGTGGCACCTCGCAATGCGGATCCGTGCCCAGTGGCTCCTTGTCATTCCCCCTGGGGCAGTGCTTGTCACACAGACACAGCTGCCACCGTGCTGTTTCGGTATCACTGCCAAAGCATCACGCGTGTGTCTCTGGGGGACATCCCTGCTTCAGAGCCAAAAGAGCATCTCTGTCTCCTGACAGTCGCGTTGGTTTCACAGGGTCCTGACCACAGTGTGGATGTGTACAATGCACCCACAGGAGGAGGACGCCTCCAGAAGTGTGTGTCTGCTGGGGAAGGAGCACGTGGTGGAGCCAGGGCAGAGGACCCCCAGCATCCCAACTGCTGCCAGGGCACCCAGGCATCACCCATGGGTGGTGGGGGGCTGACTTTGCGTATTAACAAAAAGGACACCTGACTGGTAAAACAGTAATTACTCTTGGCTCGAAGAAGTGTAATTATCAAGTAATCCACAAGGGTATATAATGAGGTGGGAGTATTTTTAGCCCGGGAGTGAGTTCTCTGCAGTCCCCCGGCACTGTACCCAGAGTAGAGAGCACTTAAGCAGCACTGATGGCCTCTAGCTTTTAAGAAATTACTGTGATGCATCTTTAAAGCTGTCAGCTTTATTAAAAAGGGAGGTGGGGGATGCTATTACCTCATCATAGCTGAATATGCATTTAAGAAGGCCCTCTTGCATTGTGAGGCTTGCAAGCTTTATAATTTGAGGTACAACTAATAGCCAGAGGCGGTCCAAAATGTGTTTTGGCCATTTGGAGCTGAACACACTGCTGGTCCCAGGGCTGAGCACTTGCCAGACATCCTGTGTGCAGCAAGAGTAAGACAAGGATGCTCAGATGAATGCCTGGAGGATTCTGCAGCGCAGAGGCTGAGCGAGCTGGAAGAATGCTTTAGCCCCATGTTTGCTGCTTGGCTGATGGGGGAGAAAAGGGAGAGGAAATTAGCATTTTCTTGTCAAATAGTTTTTTAAAAAAAAAAAAGTCGTGTTTGCTGTGCGGTTGGGAATGTGTTTTCACACATAACCATTGAGGAGAAAGCAGCTCAGCATCACGTTCAGGTGCGATTTCAGAGCAGCTGCTCCCAGTGCCACCCAGTGCATGCAGCACCCGAGAGCTTGCCGAGGTCTGGGAACAGCAGAGCCTGCAGGGCCTGTTCCAGCACCAGCACCCCATTACCAGGCTTCCTTTTTGTACCTCTCTGTAACAGGCACCAGGGCAGTTAATGTTGTTTATGAGGGTGAATTAACTGGCACCTTGACTTGTGCTTGAGTGATTTCTGCTGCAGTTAGATGCTTATGTGACTAGCATTGGTTTTGCGCCTACATATTTTTTTCTCTGCTAGTTTTATGTTCTTCAGCCAAGGATTTGCACTCAGGAGACCGTTTTTCTAAGTTCAGGTGAGGATGTTCAGAGCCAAGTGGCTACAGTTCACCTGGGCCAGATCTGAGCCCTCCAGTGCCTTTGGTGACACAGAGAGGTGCTGGTGGGATGGGGGCATGCTCCCCATGCACCGGCAGAAAGCACATTGGGAAAGAAGGCTGTGAAAACTGCTTGCCAGGCTTCACTGCCATATTTGCCGAAGTTTCCGTGTGAATGCCTTTTGCAGCACTCAGCCTGCTCGTGCTCTGAATTAGCTGAGCCCTCCGCCTTCCCCCAGCCTGGAGAGAGTGATGCTGCGCTGCCTCTTTCTTTCTTTTTAGCTGCTGTTTCGAAAGGTTGGATCTTATTCTAGCCTCTCCAGCCTGGAGAGGGAACACAGACCTTGAAACACCTGCTTCCCACACCGGCAGAGCTGAATGGCAGAGGAGCACGCAGCCGCTGAGCCTTTGTTTTGGGGTTTTCTTTAAATGAGGAGGAGCAATCGGGGCTTGGCTATTAAATGAATGAGTTTGGTTGGAAGATAAGCCCGGACACCTGAGGTCTCGCATTCCTGGCAGGGCTGGCAAGCACCAAAAGGCTTTTCACAGGCATCTCTGGAAAGTCGCTATTGTGTATGAGCTTTACACTCAAACACCTTTGGACAATGACAGCACCAGAGGACACTGCTGCTCACAATTGTCGGGGGCAGAATAAATCCCCGCTTCCTGCGGCGTTTCCCTCTGTCAGGCACAGGGCTGGCACAGTGCACAGAGCTTTGCAGAGGCACAAAAGGTCTCTCCACAGAGCAGGGGTCAAACCACGGGTTCCTCCTTTCAAAGTCGCTCCTGATCCCTGATGCAGAGAGCCCCACAGACCCCATTTGGAAGCGGAGAAAGAGTGGCTTTGTGTTGCTGAAGCAAAGGGGAGAGGGAGGAGGAGGGAATCCCAAGCCCTGCTTATGAAATGAACCCGGGCTGATGTTTCCAGACCTCCTGGTGGTGGAGGGTCAGGTGCCCGAGGCCCAGTGGGACCGATGGGAGCTCTTTCTCGAAGTCCCTTTGCCCATACCGGCTGTGCAGGGGGACAAAGTATGGCATCTCCTGGTACCCAGGAGATGGGGTAGCAGGTCCTGCTATGTCCCACGTGGTGCCCTGCTTGTTGTGGGATTTTGCTGGCCCTGGAACTGTGGGGAGGTGCTGAAATGAATAGAAAGAGATGTGGAGAGTGAAGCGTTTGTGCTGAAGACTTGGTGTCTGTATTGTGTTTTTTGGGGTTGGTTTGCCTAGTTCTGAACAGACCTTGGAGCCATTGACTGTTAGGACATGTTTTGTGCTTGTATCGGAGAGGAATCCCATTCTTACAGCCAAAGTCTGCTTGATGACAGGAGTCAAAGAGCAGGAAGTGGAGGAGAGCAGGACTTGTGCTTTAAAACCACGTCTGCTGCAGACTCAGACACACACATGAACACTTCTTGGACTCCACCAGCAGCATCGCTGAGGGTACAGTGGGGCTCTGGCACCTTGCTCCTTCCAGTGTGCAGTGGGTGGCTGGTCTGAAGGCCTCACGGGACACACAGGCCTCCTTCTTTCCTCACAGAAAGGGCAGGCACCTGGGGCAGGTCTGCCAGCAGCAGCCAAAATGCTGCAGGCATCCAGCCTCCGCTGAACTTGAGGCTCACTGGGGGCTTTGCTCCCCATGCATGCTTTGAGCATCTCAGCCCTGGGGAAAGTCTCCGAGCCCCAGCAAGCCAAGAGCCCATGTTGGCTAATGTATAAATGGATAAGGGCAGAGCATTTGCGTTTTGAGGCTGTTGCTACCTTTCTTAAGGCAAACCTTTTCCCTAGAGGTTTTTGAACACTTTGGATAGCACAGCAATAGGGCTGTGCACGCCGTGCCTGTCCTCTCTAAGCCCTGAGAAGCCCCTTGCTGCACCGCCCAGGTCAGAGCAGGCCTCCCATCTGTGAATCCCATTCACACAATGGTATTTCAGTACGCATCTTTAAATGACAATTTCCTATTCCTAAACGGATGGGGGGACCCAACAGGAACGCACTGAAAATGGCCGTGCATCTGTGGCTTTTTTCCTGTGTGGTAAACTCTTCTGCTTTGTGGAAAACAGCATGTGGGAAATTCCTGTGCCAGCAATACTTCTTACTGGAAACCGGGATGTTTCTGTAATGAGGAAAGAAACATTCTTGAGCACCAAGTTATCAAATAAGTTGACAAATTCAGATGCGCTAAATCGCCAGGCATAAACATCTGCCTGGACTGCTTTCATGTGCCTGCAGCGAGGGCAGCGTTTCTGCTTCCTGACAAGATGTGATCTCTGTCCTCTTGAACTATTTTTAGCTTGTATTTATTTGGAGGAGGCTCTTACACCAACCTAACCAGTGCTTCTCTTGCCTTTAATTCTTCTTAAGGTGGTTTTTTTTTTTTTTTTGGTGAGCAGGGCAGTTAAAATGCTGCTGCGCCTTGGGCTTCAGCAGCGCGCTGTGATGTGTATGGGTCCCGTTTAACTTCTGAGCCCCTGGATCCTGGCTCTTTGGTACTTGTCTTAATCGCTTGCTTTAGGGTTTGGGGGCAACATCCCTGTGGGGTTTTTTTGGTTTGTTGTTTGTTTGGTTTTTGTCCTTACTAAGCTCTTCTGGGTCAAAATCGGCTGTTATTGAGCTTTCTGGTGCTGATGTGGGGCCCCCATCTCGGGGTGTACAGGAGGAGAGGAATGGCTGGAAGTATTAGACAGCGACTGTAATTCAAGCGTAATCCCGTTCAACTCGCTGAGACTGCTCACATGTTTAAAATTAAGAGTGTCCTTAAATTTTTTCAGGAATCAGAGCTGGGTTAGTTTAGCCTGAATGCATTAAGAAATGCGTATCCATTTGGGACCAGAAAGAAGCCTGACTGTTTTAAATCCATTTAATGTAAAAGAACAAGACCGTGCTTTGGCTAAAGAGCTGGGAAACCAGTTCTGAAGCCAGGATTGCGTCCTGCTGCAATGAGCCCGGCGCGGTGGCTGCACAGTAGCACGGGAAGGGAAAGGAGCTGCTGGGGAAAAGGCACCCACCTCCCTCCATCCACGCTTGGGGCAAAGCCGGGCACAAGGAGATGCTCCCTGCAAACACCTGCTGGCTTTGCATTTCCCCTCTCAGTGCAAGGGAGAACCGCTTGGGAAGGGAGTACCACCGGGGAACCACTCCTCCAAGGGGCTCTGCCCTGGCTCATGTGTTCCCAGAATCGTGCAAATATATTTGTAGCTTAGACTGAAGGAAAAGCTAAATAAGATTTTTCAGGAAGTTGCCCAAACCAGGAGTTTTCTCCTGAACCTTTTCCCATTCAGGAATTTGTTTTGTGAAGTGTACTTTATGTGGGGAAAAATCTTGAGCTATTTCTTTTGTTTGGCATCAAAGCCAACTTGGAGGACTTAAAGGAGCCTTTAAAAAAAAAAACAAAAACAAAAAACAAAAAAAAACAGCTGCATTAGCAGTCTTGAACCATGTTCTTCCTTCTGCTTTGAATATAAAGCCTACAGCAAGGGAACATTCATTTTTCTTCTTGGCAATAAACAGTGTCTTAAGTTGCCAGTAGTGGAGCTTGCCCATTTGCTTGGGAGAGAAAGTCAAAATAAGCACTAATGAAAAAAAGAAGCAAAGCCAGCATTTCAGGTCCATGCTGCCTGACTGTGCAATGCATAGGCACATACTGCTTGGAGCAGTTATGGTGATGGACTGGAAGTCTGCTGGGTTTTGCTTGTGCAGGTATAAATCCTGCTGGCTGTGAGCCACTTCTCCCTTATCAGTTTCTCTGCTGCAGTGAAACAGCTCAAAATTCACTGCTTGGTCCCAAGGCAATGCTCGTGCCCTTGCTCCATTTTGTGGCCATTACCCCTTGTCCTGTCCCCACAAACCACTGAAAAGAGGTTGGCCAAATCCCTTTGTCTCTCACACTTAATATATTTGTAAACAATGATGAGATCCCCTCTCAGTCTTCTCTTCTCCAGGCTGAACAGACCCAGGTCTCTCAGCCTTTCCTCATAGGGGAGATGCTCCAGGCCCCGTGTCATCTTTGTGGCCCTCCATTGGACTCTTTCCAGAAGATCCCAAAAGAAGAAAAGAAGAATAAAGAACATAAGGGCAGATGTGCAAAATAAATGCTCTGCAACCATGAAAGAGCCTATTCTGTCAATGGAGCTGATGCCCAAACTCCTCATGGGCTGACAAATTCTGTACAAGCTCTTCAGTGCCCGCGGCCACTGTTCCACAGCCCGGGCAGTCCCTTTCTCTCCAAGCCAGCAAATGCCATCAAGTGGGTGGCTCCCCTGGGGTCTGCTCTGTTTCAGGAGCTTGTTGTGGCCCTGGGCCACACATCCTAGCACGTGTGGGTTTGGCTGCTGCTTAAAGGAGGTCCCAGTCAGGCTGTGCAGACCCAGTCTGTGGTTTTTCTCTTTTCCTGAGTTCAAGTCCTGTAAAGTGGGATTGCGGGGAAGAAACAAGCCTTTGTAACCTTTTAGTTCACAGCTGCTGTTGGGGCTTGTATCTGTCCTCTCACCCCAGTGCCTGTCATCACACAGCTGCCGCAATCTCTGTTTATCTTGTTCCTCTTCTTTCTTCCTTAGTCCATTTTTTTCCTGTTCTCTGCCTTGCTGCTGCTTTCTACTCCTTTTTTCTCTCCCCCTTGCTCTCTCCTTATCTCTGTACTTGTTTTTGCTCTCCTGCACATTCGGTTGCCACCAGGCTGGTGGCAGGAGCAGCTCCCCGGTGTGTCCCAGGGCAGTCAGTGAGAGCGGGATGGAACGAGCCACCCTGGGGGGCAAAACTGATCTTCACCCCTGTGATTCAAGTGCGGCAAATTTACCGCTCGGAAAACAACCCTCCGTCTCATCTTTCCATGGAATTTCAGTTCAGCAAGGTGGGGTTCTGGCAGAGCTTGGGAGAAGTCCCTGGGGATCCCCAAGAAGCCACTCCTGGTAGGTCACAGCCCAGCAGACGAGTGCCGGTGGCACCAGCAGAGCCAAGCTGCTGAGCCAGGTGGCTGTTGTAGCTTCAGGGTGAGTTTTGGCACCCGGTCCAGCCCCCTTGGAACCTTGGAACGTAGGATTGGAGTAGCTGATCTCCTGCCCTTCATTTCAGAGGATCCCAAGCTATATTCCGGGCTGGGGTCAGCTGGCCAAGTGTCCTGCCCAACAGATGAGTGAACCCAAGTGGGGTTTGGCGTATCTGGCTCTGATGGGTTGTGCATCTGCCCAGTCAGGACTCACCCAAGAGGAACCCCATGTGTGTGCATGAAGGAATGAACACAAAACCACCTTCTTACCCGCTTTCTTGCATCCTCCCCTCTCTACTTCTCATTTAATGTGTCCAAAGTTATCTATGCATCTGCTTGCAAATGAGCTCGGGAGTCATTTTTGGAGATGAGCAGGCTTTGCTGCTTCTCCCTCCGTGTTAGTTTTCCCTGTGGCACACTGAATTTGTTTAAACTTAAAGTTCCAACAGTGAAAACCCAAGGCAGAAGGCTGTTGAAACATGTACAGATTGGCAAGCAAAATATGCTGGATCTTAGAGAGGGCCAGAGGCATCTTCAAATTAAGCGTCACTTATTTAAGGGTTTGAGTGCAAACACAGACTCCTAACTTTAGTAACCCATGTCTCTTAGCTCCTTTATTTATAAATAGTGAAAGATCTGATGTGTCCTGACAAATATTTTTTTAACTGGAAACCTACAATGTGAGGTGCATAATTGTGTCATAGTTACAGCAGTCCACTTGTGATTAAGATTTGAATTTTCCTAGATGTCAGAAATCAAAGCGCATTGTTGTTTTGCCAAAAGCAGAAAAAACATGTATCATACCATTGTTCTCAGTCTCGCATTGATTTTGGCCAATGGCTAGTCAAGAATGAGATGGCACGGAGAAAACTAGCTCCTGAACGCAAAGCCGTGGCCTTCCCAGCCCTGCTGGGAGTTCCCTGGGGATTCTTCCCATCGTGGCAGAGCAGCATGCGAGCCTGCAGCACTGCTGCTCTCAGGCAACAGAGATTTATCCTTTGGGAAAAAATCTTGATAGCTTACAGCTTCCGAGCTTTTCACAGAGCCCATGCCAAACCCTAGTTGGTTGTCTTAATCAAGTGCTCTTCTTTTTTGGCTTCATGCAGTTGCTTGTTGTATATAAGCAGCCATGGGTGATCTGACTTGGTCTTTGGAGATAAGAATATATATATATATATTATATATTATATATATATATATATATATGTATATCTGTAAACACATGTGCTTTGTGCTGTGCCTTTTTCTCAAAAGTCTTGCCCTGAGATGAGCAGCATAAAGAATCACTGACAATACCCAAGGGTGCTACCCCGTGCCTGGACGCGGTGCCACGAAGCGTGGGCGCAGCCATGCGGCTCTGTGTTGTTCGGGTGGCTGGAAGGGAGCTGCTGGAGTGCTCCTGTAGAAGAGGTTCAGAAGATGTAAATGCAGGAAGACTTAGTCCCAAGCTGTTTTTAATGATGATGGCTAGGGCTCTCTACCTAGTTCACCTTTTGAGAGAAAAATCTAGTTTCCACAAAGAAACAATTTCTCTCCAAGTATTTAATTTTAATGAAAACTGTGGGGAAAAAACTGTGAGGGGACTTCTGGGGCTGGAGCAAACGCTAATCCCTGCCTCTCCCAGAGTGCTCTTTGGAGCTGTATCACAAGTTGCACATCTTTGTCCATGGTCTGGGTGCTCCTCTTCCTGTCTGGAACCCTCCTTCCCGTGATGCCCTGCACTGTCTAGCTCAGGGCTTTGGTCCGTACAACCCTCCACTTGATTAATAATTGCCGTAATTTTCAAGCTAGATGAGTTCTTGATTACTTCAAAAGGGAGGCCTGTGCTCAACTGGATGTTAGCTGTTTTGCTTCCAAGGGTAATTAGTCATGGGTTTACACAGAAGGAAATAATTGATGTACACGTAAAGTGGAAGCACTTCTCTGCCATTATGGTCTGAAAACATATTCATTTGTTCGTTCTGTCTGAACTTGGAGTAGCTGTTCTGTTAGCACAGAAAAACAAGTAGGCTTTTTTACATAAGACTGTTCTATGTTGTAGTAGAGACTATGTTCTAATTTTTGGAAGTGTGAGTAAAAACAAGGAAAGAAAGGACAAAAAAGAAAAAAAAAAGTAATTTCCCAAAGACTCAGAATGTATCACTGACGTTGTGGTTTTGACATTGGTGTAAAGTGGCACATTTATACCTAGATACACATGCACATGTATGTATTTATCAGAAACCCATCATTGGAAAGATCCAGTGAAGGATTTCAGCATGGGAGGCGCAAGATGCTGGTACGTTCAGCCATCACACAAGCAGGATCTTTGCTTTGTCTTCATCAGGTACCTTCTCCTCCAACCGGCCTTCCAGTCCAGGTTCCCCATCTTTCCTTTTCTACTTCCAAGTGAGCAGCTGTGGTCAGCTGTGTGAGGACATCTCAGGCGGAACCGTCACACCTTGGGCACCTTGTGTCTCATCTCTTGTAGTGTGCTTCCTCCCTCAAGTTCCCCCAGTCCCTTGTGACACTTGCTAACTGCAGCCTCTGACAACTCGTGTCGATGTCTGTCCTCCAGGGAAGCCGTGGCTATTTTTCCAGTTCCACGTCCACCTCTTCACACAGATTTCCTGGTGAGTTTCTGCAGGAAAGAAGCACCTCACACACAGGATGCAGACCGGTGTCCTGTTAGTTGTTGGAGGATACGGTTTCTTGGCTTAAAGAACAAGTATCTGGAAAGCTGGGCTAGGATGCAGCTAACAAATCATTGCTTCTTGTCAACAGCAGCCCCAAGGGGCCAGTGATTTGGGATGCAGTTTCCTGGGACCAGCCCTGGCTGCATCTAGACAGTTATCGCTTGAGCCATTGGTTCTGTGGTAACAGGATTTGGGGCACAGACTGCTTAAATGCCTGTTTAAAGCAGGGAGATTCCCATAAATAACTTTTATTATTTTTGTTTGTTTGTTTTTGTTTCATAGTCAAGCTGTGGGGAAAAAAATAAATAAAAAGGACAGGGCGAGGGTTGTCTGAGATGTCTGTATGTAATTCTGAGATGTCCATATGTAATTCTGAAATGTCTGCAGATGGAACTGAGCAGCTAAAGAGGCACTTTCAGGGCTGGCCATTTCCTCACTCCCATCAAAGCAAGGAGTCCCGACTTCCTCTGTAATGAACATGGACATTTTCCACCCCAAAAGGAGCCAGAGAGCAGCTCGCCCCCCCCCCCCCCCCACGCCCAATGTTTTAGAGGGGGTGGGCAAGGCACGCTCCCTGCAAAAATCCCTCAAGGAAGGATGGGATGTGACCCCGGGCTCCGACATTCTGTGCCAGAGCCTGGGCCACCGGCCACTGAAGAATAGGAACCCCTTTTGTTTGCTGCTTCATGTCACCAAATTTTTACTCAGATCCGCGGATTTTTGGCAGACTTATAAAATTAATGTGAAAAAAAAATTGTGAGCAAGCTGATGGATGAAACGGCTATTATCTTTCATGTAGCTAGAAGTCATAGCATCAGTTCCTACCATGCTCTCAGTCTGACAGCGTTGTGTCTTGCTACTGTACGTACAAATTCCTGATGCTGCACATACAAATGTTTGTGTGCTACTTGAAAGCTCTCTTTCATGTATGTTACTGGGCTAGAGAAATGCCTTGTTGGAAACCTGTACTGTCAGCTAAGCTGACAAAGGTTTTATTTAACATGAGGCAGAACTAATATCCTTTAAAGAAAGCTGCCATGCTGTTAATTGTCACTCTGGTTTGTGTCAGATGCTCGCAAGAAGCACGCTTGGTTCCTCCACAAACACAACGGCATCTTTCACTCTTAGCCAGTAACACGCTCCAGATGTTCCACCCTGTGAGAATTTCTTGCGCATGCTGCAATGCCAAGAGAAAAATAAAGCAGTTCAACTTATTTAACCCAGATCTCAGACTGTCTGTCTGCATCATCTAACTCCATCAAGCTGATGGTGCACATGGAATGGATGGAAAACATGTGGTTCCTATAGCCTCCTGCATTTCATGTTGGTTAGCAAATGTAGCGTTAGTTTACCCAGGGCCGTAGCGGGCATGAGCTTAAATCCGGTGTCTCAGCGGCAGGTTCTCTTGCCTTCCCTGAATGCACTGCCAGTATTCACGTGTCATTACTGGGGCCTGGAGCCCTCAGAGCTTCCCCTTTGTGTGCAGATGGCATTTGGGACTTTGTGTGTTCTTGATCGGAGCTCAAACACTAGCTGTAGTGCTCCCAAAGGCTTACAGGCTTTTGTAGCCACTCAGTGTGGGCTGCGAGATGCTGTGCACAGCTGGGCCTGCTAAGTGGGCTGCCAGCACCAGAGTCCGCTGTGCTGCCACCTAAGAAGGAAGCTGCAGAAGATGCTGCATAGGGAGGAGGCAGTTGCCTGCCCCCATGCATGCGGTATCAGGGCGGTATCGGTGATGGACTTCGTTTGGGTCCTGTGGCATATCCATCTCTGCACCAGGGCTTTCTGAGGTTCCTTGAGGCTGGAGGACACTGACGTTCTCTAAGCCCTTTCAGAAAGGTCTTACTTCTTTTGGGCTGTGTGCAAGAGGCAGAACCAAAGCGGCATGCAGGAACAATTACTAAACCTAGTTAATTAGGTTGTGTGAAGATGGTCTCTTTCCCCTTTTGCTTTGAAGCATGAAAGCCCAGAGGGAGCCTTTATTAAAGTCAACAAAGAAATCTCAAAGGAGAAAATTCCCTTCTTTAATGTGGTCAGAGGCACCGTCTCCCTCCTGGTGTGACCTGACATGTGAATGTGATCACTGGCTGTGTCGCGCCGGGGCACAGGCGAGCCACGGTGGGCAGGGGAGAGGGTTGGCCTGACACCCCGCCACTTGGATCCTCCTGCTGCTGATGCCAGAAATGCAGCTCCTGGAGATTGCTTGGGTGGTGGATTGTGTGTTTTTTGTTGACTGCCTTTGATTTAACACTTTCTCTCTCTGAAGCAACCTCTAAAGCAAGCTTCGGCACCCAGGGTAGCAGCTTGATTTCCCTTCTGGATTTTCCTACTGGAGCAGTGGACATAGCAACTTCTTTAGTCACCAGATGAGCTTTGTTTGGCTTTAGACAATAGACTGGAATCCCACAGCAGACTATGGTGCTGCTGTCTGTTCAGGAAAGCCCACCGTGCTGAAGATCCCACTACTTCTTCCAGGAGTGAGGCAGGAGACCTGGAGATGTTACGTGGCTAGCAGGCACAATGTTTACCCCTCAGAATCTCAAGCAGCATCCTCATGGAGGCATAATTACTTCTCACCTTTTTATCCCAAATGAAAAAGACAAGATTCAAGAGGTGCCGCTTAAGGAATTTTTGCATTCTTCCCAAAGCTTGTCTGCAGGGACAGGTGGGGCATGGGTGAGCTCTGATCCATGTGTCAAAGACACAGGGGTCTTGTACAGAAGGCGTGCTTTCTGTTGCTGCAGGTGCTGAGGAGGGGGCTCAATATGTTGCACTACCCTTTTATTGTATGAGAGTATGAGAAGGTGCCTGGCCTTCGAGCAGCGTGTGACTCCCTGTCCCTTCTCTGAGCTGCTCTCTTGGCTGGTGAGAACAAACGCTTGATGTGGATCCCTGACTAAAGCTTGTCAAGGATCCTTGGGTAACCATGGAAATAAAACAGGGTAGACCCAGCATAACATCTACGGAGTAGAGACTGCATCTGCATGAACTCCAGGAATATTATTGGTGGCTCTTACCAGAAATGTGAAATTTAAAAGGCTCTGTGGCGTCCCTTTGCTTTGTTCTGACCATGTTGTTTATAGAACATTTTCAAAAAATACTAGGATTTGTTTTTTCCCCCCCTGTTTACTTAGAAATGGGGCAGCATCCTCACTGGGTGCTTCTATAGATGACAGATGACACTACCAACCACATGCCGCTAAATGTTGCAGCGATTGGTCGTGTGTTTGGATTTTTCCAACCAAAATACTCTGTCCCTTTCTTTTTTTTTTCTTTTTTTTTTTTTTTTCAAAACAGAAAGTATGAAAACAAAACAGCTTCCAAAGAGCAACATCTTTTTCTTCTGATACCCAGCTAGCCTGGCACATTCATCTAACCTTCTGCCTTTTACTGCTGGGCTGGCCGTGTCTGAAAGGACAGGGAGAAGCCAGCAGCCGGACCTGTATCTGCAAGCGATGTTGGTGGCAAGGAGACTCTGGCAGCGGGGTCCTCTCCCGGAGCCTCTTTTTCCCCAGCTGGAGGCTCCAATTGTTGGGTGATGGCACATGAACCTCCCCTGTGCTCGTGCCAGAGCCCTGCAGGAGCCGGCTCGCATTGTGAGCAGACAATGCAATTAGCTGGGTTTCACAATGTGCTGCTTTGGGTGACCTTTCCAGTGAAAATAATTAGAGGGAGACCACGTCTGCTGTTGATAATTGGCTTCATTAGCTCTGAGGTTAATTTCAGGGATGTGCCCAGGAAACAACAGAAGAGGCTCGGGGGAGGCTGCCCAGTTAATTACTTGTGAAATAATCAAGTCCATCGGCTTTGCTCCGTTGTCGACAAACTGGCAGTGGGGACAGCGCGTGTATTGTGTTGGGACCAACTGGGCTACGGATGGTCAGGTAGGACCCTTCTCCCCCGTCAGAGTGACGGTGGGGTGAAACAGCCTCCCAAAGAGGGGTGTTGCCAGCTCCGTACAGACCTGCCCGCGCTGCAGGGGATTTGCAGCCCAGGGTCTGGATCTGCCACGAGCCACTCGCTCAGCCAGGCTGTGAGCTGGGGCACAGAGCCAGCTTTGGCGTAGGCTCCCCTTTCTGAGTGCTCGAGGGATGGCCCTTTTGGGGACTTCCTGGTGGCCCTCAGGGCCAGGAGGATGGGAGCAGGACAAGCAGGAGGAGGAGCACCCTGGGTGGCAGAATGAGAGCAGATCTAGTGGAAAAGACGAGGGATTTGGGCGGCGAGCAGTGACACGAGGGTGGCAGCTCTTGATGCATGTCGTGGCAGCCACAAGCTGGCACCATGCACACAAGTGCCACCTTCTGTCTGTCACTGGGGCTGTCCCCATGGTCCCATGGGGCTGTTCCCCTCTCTGCAGGGACAGTTGGAGACCTCATGCTGTCCACTGTATTTCTGCCAGGAGTGAGGCAGGAGGCCTGGAGATGCAGCTCAATTATGTGGCAAGCTGTCCAAGATCTCTGCCTTCTTGGAGTCTTATTTCTTTGTCCATTTGCTTTGGTTTCACCTACATAGTTAGGCACTGGGTCCACTGACAGGGGTTTGTAGCCATGCTTTCTTCAAGCTGGGAGGGTGAGTAATTAACACAAAAAGGGAGCTTTGAGAAATGGCTTGGGATCCTCCTAAGTGTCCTCCTAACTGAGCTGGTCTTGGTGCACATCCACCAGACTCAGGGAGACTTCCTTTGGACCCTTTGTTGGAACAGACAGCTAAATTACCCCTCCTTCCACCATGTCTGCTCATCATGCCAATGAACAAACTTGTCTGTGGGCTCTTTTGGAGATTCTGGGGAACTTTCAAAGCTTTTCTTTCCAGCCTTGCCTTTTGTAACCAAATCTGCCCAAGCTTTGGCTCCCACTTAGCGGTGCTGAGCTCCTCCCAAACACCCACTGTTTGGTCACATCTTGGCACCTAAGGTGTCAGCCAGCACCACTGTGCCTGGCTTGCCAGGGCTTGCAGAAACTGGAGATGGGAGGCATGGCCTCGGTCCCTTCCCTCATTTTTGCCTGCAGATCTCATGCTAAAAAATGTGTTATTGTCTTGTGGGGGGAGCAGAGAGAGCATAAACACGAACCCAAGCCCCCACTCCTCTCCTGAGGCCCAAAGTGAAGCAGCTGGAGGGTGCCTTGGTTTGCACTTGAAGCATGTCACATTTATCAGGCACATCCTTCAGCTATGAAAAAAAAAAAAAAAAGAATGAGAGTATCACCCATGGGTGTTTCTAAACCTTTTTTGTTGAGAGCAACATCAGAGGAGAGCAAGCAGTCTGGATTTACTCAGCAGAGTCAAGCTACAAGAAAATGAGAGAGGAGTGCCTGGGAGCACATTCCCACGGGGAGCAGCTGAGCAGTAAAGAAGTGACCAGGTCAGAGGAAAAGCATACAGACAGCCTGGAGGGAGAATCTTCTTGGCTGCCAGTTTGTTTATATCTTGCAGGAAAGAGCTTGGCGAGCCTCAGGCATCTCCAGCTAGCTGAGAGGCAGAGTTCCGTCCTTTCAGATGATAACGCAGGGAGAGGGCTCGTGGAAGTCACGTCTCTATTTCCCGTCCCTGTTTCGGCCTAAGGAAGCACTGTAGGTTGTACCCTAATAAAGTGATCAAAGTGTTTTTGCTTGCTTGGTTTCCCAGTCCTTGAGTGCACAGTGCCCTGAGAAAGCTCTCCGCAGTGTCGTGTGGGCGACAGAAAGGTGGGACGTGCCTGGAGCCTGGGATATGCGTCAGGGAAGGATCCTTCCACTCGCCGTGCATGAACTGAGCTTGTGTGTGGACTCGGAGAGGCTTTGCAGGCTAGGGGGCAGAAATACAGCATCTGACAAAGACTCGAATATCCGAGGGAGCCAACAGGATCTGGGCATATGTGCACCAAGCCATCCCAGTGGGCACTGGGCATTTTATATTCTCAGGGTTGTTGGGAAAAATCCAACTCTTGTCTTCCGGCTTTAGGAGCTGTTGTTTTGTCCCTTGATTCCAAGTGCTAAAATGGGCTCTTGGTACTTCTCTCCTCCCTAGCCTGTCCTTCTGTACCAGAAAGTTCATCCAGTAAGTGATGGAGAGCCACGAGTCCCTGGATAGTAGAAACATACTTCGAGAGTACATTAGATCATCTCTTCAAATTCCTCATTTGTGTTTAGAGTCCAATTGTGCTGCCTTTATTAGTGATTATAATTAAGTGTAAGTGATGTATTTCTCTGGCCCTTTTGATGTACACGTTTTATGTGAGTTCAGTTATGTTAGTTCAGTTTAATATTCACTACAATGCTCTTTGCACTGTGAGAAGTTTTACTGAAGTTCAGCATGCGTGTGAGCAGCAAAGAATTATTCTAAAAGCCTGTGCTTTCTGTCCAGTTGTTAGAAATCCATTTAGCTTCATGGAATTGAAGCAGCTACACTGATTTCCATAAGCTGGGTGTCCCTTGATAATCTAGCATCTCTATAGATATTCATAAAAGGTCTCAAAGCTATAAAAAAGTGGTAGCCTTTTGTTCCATGCTATAAGATCTCTTTTTTGTTGTAGTTTTAGTGAGACACGCTTGTTTGTTCAAAACCTGGTCCCGGTTTTTGCAGCTGTGCTCCTGGTAAACATTTTCTCAGCAGTTGGGGCGATTTCCACCCAAAGTTTTGTTTAATTATGGTTATTTTCTGCAGTTGGAAGAGTGGGTGGCTTGGGAAATCACATGGCATTGTTTCTGCTCCAAGAGTCAAAGCCTTAAAGTGTTGAAGAACCTGGTGTTGAAGGACCCACAAAAAATGTTAATAAGTTACAGGCTTCTAGGAAAGATCATTGCAGAAAGAAGTGTTTGGTCAAAATTAAGCAGGTCTTGTGAAAATTATGGACATTATCACAAATGCCTGAATGTTTTTTAATGATCATCTAGATTGTGAAGAGGTAGAAAGCTACTTTTATGGCTGACACTCTTAGTGCTAGAATTGAATTCTAGAAATTCAGTACGTTTCTGCTAGAATTAATGCAAGTATTGGTTCATTTACAATCTGTACTTAGCACACAGACTTTTTTTCCTAAATCATCCATGCATTTCCTCCCCCAGTACCACATCTTTAGCTTTATAACTTCTCTGCAAGGATATGGCCTTGAATCAATACTTAGCTTCAGGCTAGTGATATTTCTGTACTTGGAAAATATCTGTCAGCTCCTTCCCAGGGGGGTTTAGAACTAGACTGTATTGAAAATAAGGTTACACTTAGTCATTTCTCCCTGTGCTGTCTTCATTGTGAGCACGCTGCTCCCCACTCCTTTATTCACCTCATTTATGGATTTCCTTAGAGCCAAAGAAGGTGCAGAGCATGTTGCAAAGGTTATCCAGAGTAAGCATATAGTAAGCATTGCAGGTTGGCAGGCAACTGGCTTTGGGGAGATTTGAACCTGAAATGAGGTTTGATGATGAAAGTGAACTGATCACTTGCTAAATGGCTGGGCATGCCCTCCAATTAGCTCAAGAGCTGAGGCTTACCCAGCACAGAGGAGCTCTTTATTCCCAGCGCCTACTTTCTCACTTCCCTCCCCCCTTTCACCTCTTTCCCATTGGTGAAATCTGTGAAATCAGGGACATCACCCCAGGGACGGATTTGAGGCAGAGTGGCTGTTTTCTGTGGTCCCTGGGACACCCCTGAGGCAGGGCTTTGGGATGAGCAGACCTGGCCCTTGCCAGCCCTGGCGGATGGTCCCGGCCGGCCGCTGAGCCGTGCATCCCGTCCCACCAAACTTGCCGTGCTTCTTGTGTCAATTCTCACATTTGAGTAGAAGCAGGAGATGGTGCACAAAACCAAGAGCTAACAAGATGACCATTTTAAGTCCGGTATCAAGATTTGATTTGCACTCACGTTTCAGGTCAGCCCACTGTTGTTGTTTTTTTTCCAGCTAACCCGGCAAACCGGCGTTGTGCAAAGCCCGACCTGTGTTAGGGGTGTAAGACTGGTGAGCGGAGCAGTCGCACAGAGCAGAGCTGACATGCGCTGAGGGTGAGCTCACCTCCAGAACGGGATTTGTTCTGTGCTTGGCCGCTGCACCCCGGTGCAAACACTCACTCCAGCAGACAGCTGGAGGCCAGAGCTATGGCTCGCTCTGTCTGCAGAGCATCGTGCGCAGAGAGGCCCATTCAAGAAGTGTGCAGCAAATAATAACAAAATAAAGCAAAGTGATTTTGGCAAACACAGCTAATTACCCCGTCATTCGTCAGTTCCCTGGAGAGGATCTAACAGAGCTGTCTTCAAAATCCAGTGATTAAACCCTTTATGTAAATATTATTTTAGTCTTCTTTAAAATTACTTGCTCAAATGTCAAGAACGACATTAGTGTGAGAGGGGCTCTTTCAATTACATTTCCTCCTTTTTCTTCTTTTTTCTCTCTCATCATTTTTGTAGAGCCACCTGTGTAGATTTTTAGCACCCTTCTACTTTGTCATGAGATACTCTTGTCACCAGTGCTGTGGAGGTTTCTCTTTCTTTTTAATTGTTGTTAATGACACTTCCTTTTTCCAAGCTCCAAGCTGGAGGGTTGTGAAACCTTGCTGTGACTCCAGAGCTCTGCACCTTCCTTGCCCAATCTGACAGGCATGGGTGAGTAGCTAGCACTCAGCCCTGAAGGTCAGGGCACCTCAACCTGTTTCTAGGTCTTACCTGTAGTTACTGCCTGACCCAGCGTGAGTCACGCTTTGAGAAATGTGACTGCCAACAACAGTAATGAGAATTTTTTTAGTACTCAGATTGGCTTTGCAGAAAGCCAGGTTTCCAGTGCTGCTGCTCTCAGTGAAACCTTGTGAGTCTCATACCTTGGACCCTCGCTGGTGCCACTGTCCTGGGGTCAGCAGCTGCTTGCGGGGCAGGATGTGACACCAGAGCTGTCCACCTCCGTCGCCTGCCAGTGAGTCCCACCAGCATGTCTGGGGAGGCTTTGGAAGGACTCGGTGCTGCCTTTTGTCTATTCCTGCTGAAGGCAGTTGGAGCTATGCAGAGGTTGACCTTGTTTTTGGACAGACTTAGATGCGAGCTAAACAGGAGCCTCACCAACAGCAGAGGAGCTGGAGATACCTTTTATTCCTCCTTTGTGTCCCCTCCACCCTCCTAGCCCCACAGAAATGTCGCTGTTCCTAGTAACAATTACTTCCCAGAGCAAGAGAAGGCATTCATAGTCACACAATCCTTGCTCCTAGGAGCTCCCCATGCAGGAATAATTTCTCTCCTGTAAGATTTTTTTTTTTTTTTTCCAGAAAGTGTCCTTGCAGCTGGTGGAATTTCACTGAGGAAAGTTATGTTTAAGCAGCAATAGCTTTGGGCAGTACTGCCCTGGTGCCAGGGAAGGAAACCTGCCTCCTTCGGGTTTCCAGCACTGAAGAAACCTCCTAAACATGCCCAGAGGTTGAGCAGGTAATGTTGGAGGTGACCTTTGTTGGCAGCAGCTGCCGTGCGCAGCAAGTGGGTTTGGCCAGTGCTGTTGGCAAGGGAAGAACTGCAAGAGAGGAACATCGCCCTTCTGCCTGTGGCTTGGGGTGGTGTTAATGGAGACCCGGGTTGGTGGCAGGGCGCTGTGAAGGAGCAGGGAGGGTTGTACAGGGGAGAAATGACCACCCTGAGGAGCTTCGGCAGTGTAGGTGACTTTTCTCCCACATTGCATGGCAGCTACATGGAATCCAGCGAGGCGAAAGGCAACGCAGGAGGCACAGCGGAAGCTGGGGAGGAGATAACTTTGTTTCGTTTGGCTGGATGGTCTGGAGTTGAGAGATAAAGCACAAGGACTGTTTTGTCTGTGCCTTCATGCTTTTTCCTTATTGTGTCTCCCAGTGCCTCTTGCCTTGGGAAACCGAGTCCCTTCTCCTCACCTCCCCCAGCTCGCTGTTTCTGGAGGAGGAGTGCAGCACTGTGCCAAGGGCAGGGCAGGCGCTGTTCCAGAAGTACCCCCTGCAGAATTTTGCTCTTTTCCTTTGGGCAGATGATCCCGATGCCAGTGGTGAGGCCTCGGAACAGAGCTGGTCCAGGACCTGTCTCAATCGTTCCCCGGGTTCTCCAGTCCTTCCCCTCCATGTCACCCTTCCCCTTGCCCATCCTCAGTTCTTTTCTTCCCTGATCCAGCCCAATTCAGTCACTTTCGAGGTCTTCAGAGGGCATGTAGATGTGGTGCTGAGTGCCACGGCCTAATGGTGAGCTTGGCAGTGCTAGGTTAAAGGTTGGACCAGGTGATCGTAGAGGTCTTTCCAACCTGAATGATTCTACGATTCTGTGATCTCCTGTCTGCTGAAGTGCAGCCCCCACCTGCCGTGGGTGTGGGTGGGCGTCTGCACCTCAGGTGCAGGACTGCAGCCCTGGTGTCCCAGGGCGGTGTTGGAAGAGGACACAGCACTGTCCTCTCTGGTCCTCTCTCAGTGCCCTGAAAAGAGGCAAGGTATTGAAGAGAGGGCCATTTAGCTGGTTGCATGGTCTCAGCAGAAGCACAGCTCCATACAAAACACCGGATGGGGTGACGGGGAGCTGGTGGAGAACGATGTGGGCATTCCTGCAGGGGTCAGGCCAGGCCCTGCGGGAGCAGGAAGAAGCTCTTCTGATGTGGGCCTCACGTTGGCTTCTGCAGTCATCAAGGAGGGTCTTTCCTGGCCTTTGCAATAGGGATGTGTCAGTATGTGGGTTAGACACCCTTGGACCATCATAAAGTCATCTCTAAGACTCCAAACTTCTTGACAGCATAACATAACAAGAAATGTAAAAAATTTCCGCACTGCTCCATAGCATGATGCTTGCTGCTGGCTGTTGTTTTGGGGATGTTCTGCATCTTTGATATCTTCTATCGTGAGCAGAAAGCAACATAACCTTGTGCAGTGCTGGGTGTCCAGCTGGGATGTTGTCTGCTGGATTTTCTGCTCAGACATTGCTGTTTTCTGGAGGAAGGAGCTGGGAGATCAGACTGTGAGGCAGCTAAGGTAAAGCAGTGCCTTGCTGAAGGATGCAGCTTTCCTCTGGAAATGAGAAAAAAGCTCTCCCTACATACAAGCCAACTTTTAGGGCACAATAAGAGTAAATAACACTTAGATGGATGGAATGAGCTAGGGAAGCAAAGCCGGTGCGATTAGTTGGTGTATGGTTGGAGGGAATTAGTTAATTTAGGCTTTGATTCTGTCCTTTGAGAAGAAAACACGAGAAAATGTCTCATTAGAAGAAATGAGTTGTCTTAATCATTGGCTTGCCATTCCTGTTCTTTGTTGGATGCCTTTTATCAGAAGTGGCTTGGGTACAGCCGCATGTTACCAGACAGGCACTACATTAGACCCAGAGAAAAAAATGGCATCACAGGCCATGTCTCAGAAATTTCCCAGCAAAATCACACTGGTGTAGTGAAACCTCCATGTCAGGTGTAGTCCTGGCACAGGGGTGCATCGCTTACCCTGGGGTCACACTGCTGTAATCTGGCGGTATCGTTCTATCAGGATGTTTGTGAATGTAAATTTACTGGGGTGGACATGCCAGTAGGAGTATAGTGACTTAAATCACAGGACCTGCTGAAGGCAGGGTGTATTTTTTTCCCTATGTATATCTATATTCAAGTAGGCAGCAATTCTGCGATGCTGCGCACATCAGCCCATCAGCTCTACCTTGTCGATAAAAGATACCCTGACACGTTCCGTTCTGGGGGAGAAACCAGTCAGTCTCCCTGCCTGTTGTCCACCAGCGGTGTTGGAGATGATCACAGAGAGCCCGTCACAGAGATGGGTGGCATGGGGTGCTTCAGCCATCCCTTTGGATCTGTGCTCACCAGGGTGGCTCTTCTCCAAATTACAAGCCCAGTCCTTTCTAATAACATGGCTTTCAATACATGTTTTAGTTAAGCTCACAGCAGCACACATTTTTACCTGAGGAAAATCGCAGAGCGTAAAAGTCACAACTACAGAAGCCGTGTCCAGATGGATGGGGGCCAACCTCAGGGCATTCTTAATTGGTTTGTACTGAGGGAAATCCCAGTGCAGGGATTTTCTTGGTCCCTTTCCACTCTCCGCATGTGCTCCAGGATGCCAGCTCAAAATAGAGGTGAGGAGCCCCAGTCCCAATTTTATTACAAAATGTGGTAGTTGGAGGGCTGGGAAGCAAGGTGTGAGAGGCAATTATAAACCCTGAGCTCAGAGGCCGGTCGTGACTTTTATGATCTCATTTCCTCATCCACATACAAACATTTGGCCAAAGCCCAGTCTCTGCAAACTGGCTTTGTTCACCGCTGGTTTTAATTAGCAGGAACAGTCCTGTGCAGTGTTCCCAATAAACGAATGACAAAGTATCAGTCTCGGTCTCTGGCAGTTTTCTCTTCTTCATCCTGCCAGAGGGCCTTTTCGGAGCCCCAGACCAGCCCCTTGATCTCCACTTCCAGGAAACCTTCATAAAATTCAGACCAGATTCTTGAGCAAGAACCAAATGTTTCAGCCAGAAAGTTTTTTTTTTCCTTCCCCTTCCCTTCCCTTCCCTTCCCTTCCCTTCCCTTCCCTTCCCTCTCCCCTCTCCCCTCTCCCCTCTCCCCTCTCCCCTCTCCCCTC